>OY992889.1:105144102-105189102 GCA_963921405.1 Cepaea hortensis
CTGAGCACAGCTCCGTCTTCTACCCCAGGGCCTGCTCTGTTGGTGTCCAACCACGCACCATATATCTGGTATGATTACTGCACACATAGACAGACACACGAATAAACAGACAGATATCAACAGGGATAAATAATAGTTGCATCCTCATACACACAGGCAGGCAGGCAGACAGGCAGGCCGACATACACATGGATGAACAGACATATATCAGCGGGGATATATAATAGATACTTCCTAACACAGGCGGGCGGGCGGACGGATGGACTGACAGACAGACACGTAGATAGCTAGCCAGCCAGCAGCCAGCCAGCCAGACAGAGAGACAGACAGACAGACAGATAGATAGATAGATAGATAGATAGATAGATAGATAGATAGATAGATAGATAGATAGATAGATAGATAGATAGACAACGTGAATAAACATGTAGCTAGACTCGCGAGTAGACAGATAAGTGGGTAGATTGCTAGGTATTCACACAGACACACAGATAGACAGATACACAGACAGATAGACACACAGACAGATAGACACACAGACAGATAGACACACAGCTAGGTAGATTAGCGTACATACAACTATGTAGGCAGCAGCCTAGAAATGTGACCAGGTTTTTGCCTGTCAAATTAAATATGTAATTAAATTGAATTGTTTCTCGATTTTCAGTTGTTAGAGCTGTTTAACTTGTGACTGAGATTTTCAGTTGTTAGAGCTGTTTAACTTGTGACTGAGATGTTTAGCTGTTAGAGCTGTTTAACTTTGACTGAGATTTTCAGTTGTTAGAGCTGTTTAACTTGTGACTGAGATTTTCAGTTGTTAGAGCTGTTTAACTTGTGGCTGAGATTTTCAGTTGTTAGAGCTGTTTAACTTGTGACTGAGATGTTTAGCTGTTAGAGCTGTTTAACTTTGACTGAGATTTTCAGCTGTTATAATTGTTTAACTTTGACTGAGATTATCAGTTTGAGCTGTTTAACTTGAGACTGAGATTTTCAGTTGTTAGAATTGTTTAACTTTGACTGAGATTTTCAGCTGTTAGAGCTGTTTGGGTTGTGACTGAGATTTTCAGCTATTAGAGCTGTTTAACGTGTGACTGAGAGCAGAATTTGTCAAACAAAAGCTGCATTTCGGAATATGAAAAATATCTTGTGCAATAAATCACTATCATAGAAGAAAGAAAGGAAGTACTGACGTGTTGTATGAAACCCGATTTTTATTTTTTGTTTTTTTGTAGGAAAGTGGAAGAACAAATTCGGAGGCGTTCGGAAGCAACCGAGATGTGGTTCCTGAGACGAATGTTACGAACACCCAGGACTGACAGAGTAAACCAACGACTGCCCTAAAGAGACTAATGATAGTAAAACAGTACATGCAATAATAAGAAATATGCAACCAAAGTTCTTTGGTCACGTGATGAGAAGAGAGGCGTTGGAGAACATCGATTGTAAAAAAGGGGGGGGGGGTGGAGGGCAGAGGCAGACCGAGAGAACTGATGCTGGAGGGACTAAATGAGACGGTGACATGGAGGAATATCATCAGCAGAGCTGACCGGGAACATCAAGAACAAAGATCTGTGGAGAAACATGGACGTCTACACCCGCTGACAATTCACATGATGATGATGATGATGACGATGATGACAATGATGATGATGATGACAATGATGATGATGATGATGACAATGATGATGATGATGATGATGATGATGATGATGATGATGATGATGATGATGATGATGATGATGAGTGACAATATTAATTTGTGTAGCATTTTTGATTCTAAGAAAAACGTCCGAATTCGCAGTGACAAGATCTGCATTTTCACAGTTGTACTCAAACTAAAGTCTGACTGTACATCCGGACAAGGCAATCACAAGGAGAGGTACACGCGACCTGGGGCAGACAGCAGATTTAGTCATGATTGCAACAAATCTTACCAGCAGAAGTGGTTTGGGGATGATTTGCTTCCCGCAACAGAGCGAGGTTGAAGTGATGCACTCACGGTGAGTGTTTCTGTCTTCAAATACCGGCATTAATCTGTCATAAACACGCGTGCCACAGCCTTCCCCCACGTTGGCAGTTTGCCAAAACAGGGGGCCACCTGACGTCATCGAAGTTACCCCGAAAGTGGGGAAACCCGACGGCCATCAAAGTAACCCTCAGCTGTGGGGAAACCTGAGGGTTGTCACATACGTATTCGGAAAACTGATGTAACAGAACGAACGAACGAACGAATGAAGGAATGAACGAAATGAGGTTGTCTATTTACACATACATAAGGTGAACACACTCTACAACATCGAAAGCATCTGTAAGTCATGTGAATCCGCTGGCAGACTGAGCTATAACTCTAAAGTCTCAGAATTGATCATATAGACTTCATTTTAAAAAAAAAACAAAAAACTATATAACAGAATTAATCATATAAACTTCATAAAAACCAGATGATAGAATTGATTATACAGACTATAAAACATATATGAGAGAATTGATCATACTGACTATATAACAATCATATGGGAGTTGATCACACGGAATTCATCACAGTGCTATTCTAGAATTCATCACAGTGCTATTTTTTTTTTTCCCGCGTTTCCATCCTGTTTCAGGATATTGCGGTCAACACCAGCATCTTTCAGCTGTATGTTGATTCCTAGGCTAGATTACGCTCATCAGCACGCCACGACTTTCTGAGCGACCGGCTCCATACTCTCATAAGTCACTTTTGCGATTCGAACCACTGCTAATTCTCGTCGCGTCACGTGACGAGAGTATTCGGGGTTAGCGGAGAAAGCTGCTAACTCCTCGGCCACGGAGCCGGCTATCACAGTGCTATACTGTGCTATAAATCATCAGAGTGCTATACTGTACTAGAATTCATCATCAATGTCATAGAAGTGATGGTGAGGAGTATACCAACACCCAGGTGTCCCAGAGAATGGGTGGAAGGGGAGGGTTTGTTTCTTGCTGAAGATCCGCCATTATGTCACACGACATACGTGCTAGAGTGGCTTCCCCTGACGTACACAAAAATGGCTGGACGCGCACTGTTCAGTCAGGACTGATGCGTTAAACTCAGCCAGAACAACCATAAATATATACACGAAGCCCTGGCGTGGGCAGGCAAAGTTCTAGTTCCCCGACCACTGAGTCTGCGATACGTTCAGACTTGCCAGGGCGGTGTCTTCTGATGTGTTATCACGTGCAGCGCTGGTTCAGCCAGTTATCTCTGGAGCCCAGATTGCCGGGCAAATGAACAGCACTCGAGAGATTAGAGACCAGAGATGGGCGCTACAGGCTTCTATCTGCCACAACTGTTGACGAGTCTATACACTGTATATATATACCGCTGCTGCTGGTGGTGGGGTGGTAGTGGTGGTGGTGGTGGTGATGGTGGTGGTGATGGTGGTGGTAATTACGGTGTATCATGTGAACGGATTCATTGGGGTCACAGAAGAACTAATTAATATATAAGGTGCTGACAAGTGGGGGGAGTTACAGAGAGAGAGAGAAAGAGAGAGTGTGTGTGTGTAGAGAGAGAGAGAGAGAGTGTGTGTGTAGTGAGAGAGAGTGTGAGAGAGTGTGAGAGAGAGTGCGAGAGAGAGCGAGTGAGAGAGAATCAGAGATAGTACTAGTAGTAGTAGTAGTAGTAGTAGTAGTAGTAGTAGTAGTAGTAGTAGTAGTAGTAGTAGTAGTAGTAGTAGTAGTAGTAATAGTAGATGGAGTGTGGAGAGGGAAGAGAAGAAAATGGGGTGAGGACGAAGAGGAGGAGAAGAAGAAGAAGAAGAAGAAGAAGAAGAAGAAGAAGAAGAAGAAGAAGAAGAAGAAGAAGAAGAAGAAGAAGAAGAAGAAGAAGAAGAAGAAGAAGAAGAAGAAGAAGAACAACAACAACAACAACAACAACAACAACAACAACAACAACAACAACAACAACAACAACAACAACACATCATCTCCAGTGTCTGGTGTTCGTATCTACCGAGTTCTGGCGTGGCACGGACGTCAGCCTGACCTAGATCAGGGATGTACCTTGAAGTACCGGCATATATCAGACACTGTCAATCAAGCTAATCAATGGGTTCAGGCACTCCAACAGGCTACGGTCCAATCTACCATCAGGGTACGATTGCTAGGACCTGTAACAACTCTATCGGTGATAAGAGGGGTCAGTCGCGGTACTGGCGTCAACTTGAGTCTGTCACCTGACTGACTAGAACCCACGTGAATAGTCTTGTCCCTGGACTAGAATCCACGTAAATAGTCTTGTCCCCGGACTAGAACCCATGCGAATAGTCTTGTCCCTGGACTAGAACCCACGTGAATAGTCTTGTCCCTGGACTAGAACCCACGTGAATAGTCTTGTCCCTGGACTAGAACCCACGTGAATAGAGTTGTCCCTGGACTAGAACCCACGTGAATAGTCTTGTCCCTGGACTAGAACCCACGTGAATAGTCTTGTCCCTGGACTAGAACCCACGTGAATAGAGTTGTCCCTGGACTAGAACCCATGCGAATAGTCTTGTCCCTGGACTAGAACCCACGTGAATAGTCTTGTCCCTGGACTAGAACCCACGTGAATAGTCTTGTCCCTGGACTAGAACCCACGTGAATAGTCTTGTCCCTGGACTAGAACTCATGTGAAAACAACTGTCCTAGAACTAGAACCTAAGTGAACAGCGCTGTTCCAGGACATTGACAGCGCTGTTCCAGGACATTTACAGCACTGTTGCACTTATATGCTTACATTCCTATCTGCAGGACATTGTGAGTTCTTATTTGGGAATCACTGCCCGAACTAGTGGGTCTAAAATTGTGGTACCAGGACCACACTTCTGTATCGGAAATGTGTCACATCTAATCGGTTTATAATTGATACATGACTGAAACAAGAAAACTCGCACTCCCTATAGCATTGTAATCTTGTTGTCCGTTACCTGTCGCTTCTTTACCTGGGAAGTGTGTGCCCTAATGTAGGACATGTAAGGGAGGCAAACCTAATATTTGTGATTATTTCCCTTGCGCGTGTTTCTACCAGAGTCCACGGATCATGTGAGCTGGATAAAAGCAGGACAATAGCAGGACAAGAGTAGGACTATAGCAGGACGTGAGCAGGACATGAGCAGGACTATAGTAGGACGTGAGCAGGACTATAGTAGGACGTGAGCAGGACATGAGCAGGACTATAGCAGGACGTGAGCAGGACGTGAGCAGGACTATAGTAGGACGTGAGCAGGACAATAGTAGGACGTGAGCAGGACAATAGTAGGACGTGAGCAGGACATGAGCAGGACTATAGTAGGACATGAGCAGGACTATAGCAGGACGTGAGCAGGACGTGAGCAGGACTATAGTAGGACATGAGCAGGACTATAGTAGGACTATAGTAGGACGTGAGCAGGACATGAGTAGGACTATAGTAGGACGTGAGCAGGACTATAGTAGGACATGAGCAGGACTATAGTAGGACTATAGTAGGACATGAGCAGGACTATAGTAGGACATGAGTAGGATTATAGTAGGACATGAGCAGGACATGAGTAGGACTATAGTAGGACGTGAGCAGGACATGAGCAGGACTATAGTAGGACATGAGCAGGACATGAGCAGGACTATAGTAGGACATGAGCAGGACTATAGTAGGACTATAGTAGGACGTGAGCAGGACTATAGTAGGACTATAGCAGGACGTGAGCAGGACTATAGTAGGACGTGAGCAGGACTATAGCAGGACGTGAGCAGGACTATAGCAGGACGTGAGCAGGACTATAGCAGGACGTGAGCAGGACTATAGCAGGACGTGAGCTGGACTATAGTAGGACGTGAGCAGGACTATAGCAGGACGTGAGCAGGACTATAGTAGGACGTGAGCAGGACTATAGTAGGACGTGAGCAGGACTATAGTAGGACGTGAGCAGGACTATAGTAGGACGTGAGCAGGACAAGAGTAGGACTATAGTAGGACTATAGTAGGACGTGAGCAGGACTATAGTAGGACTATAGTAGGACGTGAGCAGGACATGAGTAGGACTATAGTAGGACGTGAGCAGGACATGAGCAGGACTATAGCAGGACGTGAGCAGGACTATAGCAGGACGTGAGCAGGACTATAGTAGGACATGAGCAGGACTATAGTAGGACTATAGTAGGACGTGAGCAGGACATGAGTAGGACTATAGTAGGACATGAGCAGGACTATAGTAGGACGTGAGCAGGACAATAGTAGGACGTGAGCAGGACATGAGCAGGACTATAGTAGGACGTGAGCAGGACAATAGTAGGACGTGAGCAGGACATGAGGAGGACTATAGCAGGACGTGAGCAGGACTATAGTAGGACGTGAGCAGGACAATAGTAGGACGTGAGCAGGACAATAGTAGGACGTGAGCAGGACAATAGTAGGACGTGAGCAGGACATGTGCAGGACTATAGTAGGACGTGAGCAGGACAATAGTAGGACGTGAGCAGGACAATAGTAGGACGTGAGCAGGACAATAGTAGGACGTGAGCAGGACAATAGTAGGACGTGAGCAGGACAATAGTAGGACGTGAGCAGGACAATAGTAGGACGTGAGCAGGACAATAGTAGGACGTGAGCAGGACTATAGCAGGACTATAGTAGGACGTGAGCAGGACATGTGCAGGACAATAGTAGGACGTGAGCAGGACTATAGTAGGAAGAAAGCAGGACATGTGCAGGACAATAGTAGGACGTGAACAGGACTATAGTAGGACGTGAGATGGACATGTGCAGGACAATAGTAGGACGTGAGCAGGACAATAGTAGGACGTGAGCAGGACATGAGCAGGACGTGAGCAGGACAATAGTAGGACGTGAGCAGGACGTGAGCAGGACTATAGCAGGTCGTGAGCAGGACAATAGTAGGACGTGAGCAGGACGTGAGCAGGACTATAGCAGGTCGTGAGCAGGACTATAGCAGGTCGTGAGCAGGACGTGAGCAGGACAATAGTAGGACGTGAGCAGGACATGAGCAGGACTATAGCAGGACGTGAGCAGGACTATAGTAGGACTATAGCAGGACGTGAGCAGGACTATAGTAGGACATGAGCAGGACTATAGCAGGACGTGAGCAGGACATGTGCAGGACAATAGTAGGACGTGAGCAGGACATGTGCAGGACAATAGTAGGACGTGAGCAGGACAATAGTAGGACGTGAGCAGGACATGAGCAGGACGTGAGCAGGACATGAGCAGGACTATAGCAGGACGTGAGCAGGACAATAGTAGGACGTGAGCAGGACTATAGCAGGACGTGAGCAGGACATGAGCAGGACTATAGTAGGACGTGAGCAGGACATGAGCAGGACTATAGCAGGACGTGAGCAGGACATGAGCAGGACTATAGTAGGACTATAGCAGGACGTGAGCAGGACTATAGTAGGACATGAGCAGGACTATAGCAGGACGTGAGCAGGACATGAGCAGGACTATAGCGCGACGTGAGCAGGACAATAGTAGGACGTGAGCAGGACAATAGTAGGACGTGAGCAGGACATGAGCAGGACAATAGTAGAACGTGAGCAGGACAATAGTAGGACGTGAGCAGGACATGAGCAGGACTATAGTAGGACGTGAGCAGGACATGAGCAGGACTATAGCAGGACGTGAGCAGGACAATAGTAGGACTATAGTAGGACGTGAGCAGGACATGAGCAGGACTATAGTAGGACTATAGCAGGACGTGAGCAGGACTATAGTAGGACGTGAGCAGGACAATAGTAGGACGTGAGCAGGACATGTGCAGGACAATAGTAGGACGTGAGCAGGACAATAGTAGGACGTGAGCAGGACATGAGCAGGACAATAGTAGGACGTGAGCAGGACAATAGTAGGACGTGAGCAGGACATGAGCAGGACTATAGCAGGACGTGAGCAGGACAATAGCAGGACGTGAGCAGGACATGAGCAGGACTATAGTAGGACGTGAGCAGGACATGTGCAGGACTATAGTAGGACGTGAGCAGGACAATAGTAGGACGTGAGCAGGACATGAGCAGGACAATAGTAGGACGTGAGCAGGACAATAGTAGGAAGTGAGCAGGACATGAGCAGGACTATAGTAGGACGTGAGCAGGACAATAGTAGGACGTGAGCAGGACATGAGAAGGACTATAGCAGGACGTGAGCAGGACATGAGCAGGACGTGAGCAGGACAATAGTAGGACGTGAGCAGGACAATAGTAGGACGTGAGCAGGACATGAGCAGGACGTGAGCAGGACATGAGCAGGACAATAGTAGGACATGAGCAGGACAATAGTAGGACGTGAGCAGGACATGAGCAGGACTATAGTAGGACGTGAGCAGGACAATAGTAGGACGTGAGCAGGACATGTGCAGGACTATAGTAGGACGTGAGCAGGACAATAGTAGGACGTGAGCAGGACAATAGTAGGACGTGAGCAGGACATGTGCAGGACATGTGCAGGACTATAGTAGGACGTGAGCAGGACAATAGTAGGACGTGAGCAGGACAATAGTAGGACGTGAGCAGGACAATAGTAGGACGTGAGCAGGACAATAGTAGGACGTGAGCAGGACAATAGTAGGACGTGAGCAGGACTATAGTAGGACGTGAGCAGGACAATAGTAGGACGTGAGCAGGACATGTGCAGGACAATAGTAGGACGTGAGTAGGACTAAAGTAGGACGTGAGCAGGACAATAGTAGGACGTGAGCAGGACATGTGCAGGACAATAGTAGGACGTGAGCAGGACTATAGTAGGACTATAGCAGGACGTGAGCAGGACTATAGTAGGACGTGAGCAGGACTATAGCAGGACGTGAGCAGGACTATAGCAGGACGTGAGCAGGACTATAGCAGGACGTGAGCAGGACTATAGCAGGACGTGAGCTGGACTATAGTAGGACGTGAGCAGGACTATAGCAGGACGTGAGCAGGACTATAGTAGGACGTGAGCAGGACTATAGTAGGACGTGAGCAGGACTATAGTAGGACGTGAGCAGGACTATAGTAGGACGTGAGCAGGACAAGAGTAGGACTATAGTAGGACTATAGTAGGACGTGAGCAGGACTATAGTAGGACTATAGTAGGACGTGAGCAGGACATGAGTAGGACTATAGTAGGACGTGAGCAGGACATGAGCAGGACTATAGCAGGACGTGAGCAGGACTATAGCAGGACGTGAGCAGGACTATAGTAGGACATGAGCAGGACTATAGTAGGACTATAGTAGGACGTGAGCAGGACATGAGTAGGACTATAGTAGGACATGAGCAGGACTATAGTAGGACGTGAGCAGGACAATAGTAGGACGTGAGCAGGACATGAGCAGGACTATAGTAGGACGTGAGCAGGACAATAGTAGGACGTGAGCAGGACATGAGGAGGACTATAGCAGGACGTGAGCAGGACTATAGTAGGACGTGAGCAGGACAATAGTAGGACGTGAGCAGGACAATAGTAGGACGTGAGCAGGACAATAGTAGGACGTGAGCAGGACATGTGCAGGACTATAGTAGGACGTGAGCAGGACAATAGTAGGACGTGAGCAGGACAATAGTAGGACGTGAGCAGGACAATAGTAGGACGTGAGCAGGACAATAGTAGGACGTGAGCAGGACAATAGTAGGACGTGAGCAGGACAATAGTAGGACGTGAGCAGGACAATAGTAGGACGTGAGCAGGACTATAGCAGGACTATAGTAGGACGTGAGCAGGACATGTGCAGGACAATAGTAGGACGTGAGCAGGACTATAGTAGGAAGAAAGCAGGACATGTGCAGGACAATAGTAGGACGTGAACAGGACTATAGTAGGACGTGAGATGGACATGTGCAGGACAATAGTAGGACGTGAGCAGGACAATAGTAGGACGTGAGCAGGACATGAGCAGGACGTGAGCAGGACAATAGTAGGACGTGAGCAGGACGTGAGCAGGACTATAGCAGGTCGTGAGCAGGACAATAGTAGGACGTGAGCAGGACGTGAGCAGGACTATAGCAGGTCGTGAGCAGGACTATAGCAGGTCGTGAGCAGGACGTGAGCAGGACAATAGTAGGACGTGAGCAGGACATGAGCAGGACTATAGCAGGACGTGAGCAGGACTATAGTAGGACTATAGCAGGACGTGAGCAGGACTATAGTAGGACATGAGCAGGACTATAGCAGGACGTGAGCAGGACATGTGCAGGACAATAGTAGGACGTGAGCAGGACATGTGCAGGACAATAGTAGGACGTGAGCAGGACAATAGTAGGACGTGAGCAGGACATGAGCAGGACGTGAGCAGGACATGAGCAGGACTATAGCAGGACGTGAGCAGGACAATAGTAGGACGTGAGCAGGACTATAGCAGGACGTGAGCAGGACATGAGCAGGACTATAGTAGGACGTGAGCAGGACATGAGCAGGACTATAGCAGGACGTGAGCAGGACATGAGCAGGACTATAGTAGGACTATAGCAGGACGTGAGCAGGACTATAGTAGGACATGAGCAGGACTATAGCAGGACGTGAGCAGGACATGAGCAGGACTATAGCGCGACGTGAGCAGGACAATAGTAGGACGTGAGCAGGACAATAGTAGGACGTGAGCAGGACATGAGCAGGACAATAGTAGAACGTGAGCAGGACAATAGTAGGACGTGAGCAGGACATGAGCAGGACTATAGTAGGACGTGAGCAGGACATGAGCAGGACTATAGCAGGACGTGAGCAGGACAATAGTAGGACTATAGTAGGACGTGAGCAGGACATGAGCAGGACTATAGTAGGACTATAGCAGGACGTGAGCAGGACTATAGTAGGACGTGAGCAGGACAATAGTAGGACGTGAGCAGGACATGTGCAGGACAATAGTAGGACGTGAGCAGGACAATAGTAGGACGTGAGCAGGACATGAGCAGGACAATAGTAGGACGTGAGCAGGACAATAGTAGGACGTGAGCAGGACATGAGCAGGACTATAGCAGGACGTGAGCAGGACAATAGCAGGACGTGAGCAGGACATGAGCAGGACTATAGTAGGACGTGAGCAGGACATGTGCAGGACTATAGTAGGACGTGAGCAGGACAATAGTAGGACGTGAGCAGGACATGAGCAGGACAATAGTAGGACGTGAGCAGGACAATAGTAGGAAGTGAGCAGGACATGAGCAGGACTATAGTAGGACGTGAGCAGGACAATAGTAGGACGTGAGCAGGACATGAGAAGGACTATAGCAGGACGTGAGCAGGACATGAGCAGGACGTGAGCAGGACAATAGTAGGACGTGAGCAGGACAATAGTAGGACGTGAGCAGGACATGAGCAGGACGTGAGCAGGACATGAGCAGGACAATAGTAGGACATGAGCAGGACAATAGTAGGACGTGAGCAGGACATGAGCAGGACTATAGTAGGACGTGAGCAGGACAATAGTAGGACGTGAGCAGGACATGTGCAGGACTATAGTAGGACGTGAGCAGGACAATAGTAGGACGTGAGCAGGACAATAGTAGGACGTGAGCAGGACATGTGCAGGACATGTGCAGGACTATAGTAGGACGTGAGCAGGACAATAGTAGGACGTGAGCAGGACAATAGTAGGACGTGAGCAGGACAATAGTAGGACGTGAGCAGGACAATAGTAGGACGTGAGCAGGACAATAGTAGGACGTGAGCAGGACTATAGTAGGACGTGAGCAGGACAATAGTAGGACGTGAGCAGGACATGTGCAGGACAATAGTAGGACGTGAGTAGGACTAAAGTAGGACGTGAGCAGGACAATAGTAGGACGTGAGCAGGACATGTGCAGGACAATAGTAGGACGTGAGCAGGACTATAGTAGGACGTGAGCAGGACAATAGTAGGACGTGAGCAGGACATGAGCAGGACTATAGCAGGACGTGAGCAGGACAATAGCAGGACGTGAGCAGGACATGAGCAGGACTATAGCAGGACGTGAGCAGGACAATAGCAGGACGTGAGCAGGACAATAGTAGAACGTGAGCAGGACTATAGTAGGACGTGAGCAGGACAATAGTAGGACGTGAGCAGGACAATAGTAGGACGTGAGCAGGACAATAGTAGGACGTGAGCAGGACATGAGCAGGACTATAGCAGGACGTGAGCAGGACTATAGTAGGACGTGAGCAGGACAATAGTAGGACGTGAGCAGGACAATAGTAGGACGTGAGCAGGACTATAGTAGGACGTGAGCAGGACGTGAGCAGGACAATAGTAGGACGTGAGCAGGACAATAGTAGGACGTGAGCAGGACAATAGTAGGACGTGAGCAGGACAATAGTAGGACGTGAGCAGGACAATAGTAGGACGTGAGCAGGACAATAGTAGGACGTGAGCAGGACAATAGTAGGACGTGAGCAGGACAATAGTAGGACGTGAGCAGGACAATAGTAGGACGTGAGCAGGACAATAGTAGGACGTGAGCAGGACAATAGTAGGACGTGAGCAGGACATGCGCAGGACTATAGTAGGACGTGAGCAGGACAATAGTAGGACGTGAGCAGGACAATAGTAGGACGTGAGCAGGACAATAGTAGGACGTGAGCAGGACAATAGTAGGACGTGAGCAGGACAATAGTAGGACGTGAGCAGGACAATAGTAGGACGTGAGCAGGACAATAGTAGGACGTGAGCAGGACATGTGCAGGACATGTGCAGGACAATAGTAGGACGTGAGTAGGACGTGAGCAGGACAATAGTAGGACGTGAGCAGGACAATAGTATGACGTGAGTAGGACGTGAGCAGGACAATAGTAGGACGTGAGTAGGACGTGAGCAGGACAATAGTAGGACGTGAGCAGGACAATAGTAGGACGTGAGCAGGACAATAGTAGGACGTGAGCAGGACAATAGTAGGACGTGAGTAGGACGTGAGCAGGACAATAGTAGGACGTGAGCAGGACAATAGTAGGACGTGAGCAGGACATGTGCAGGACATGTGCAGGACAATAGTAGGACGTGAGTAGGACGTGAGCAGGACAATAGTAGGACGTGAGCAGGACAATAGTAGGACGTGAGCAGGACAATAGTAGGACGTGAGCAGGACAATAGTAGGACGTGAGTAGGACGTGAGCAGGACAATAATAGGACATGAGCAGGGCATGTGCTTCGCCAATTAGCGTGGGAATCATGCGTCTCCGCATCTTGCGGTACACTACGGCTTGTACCAACCCATGCACTGACTGACGCACTTCTGTGTCATGGCACAAGGCTGTCCAGAAATGTTCTCTCACTGCCTTCCTCTATCTCTCTTTCCACAAATCTTTCCAGTTGTCACAACGTGTTCTAGTTGGTGTCTTCTCATAATGTGCCACAATAGCACAGAAATAATGTCAGAAAACTAACGTGAGTACAGAGTGAGGCGTTTCCGTGACGTTCCTGGCGTCTTCTTCAGGTACAACAACAACAACAACAACAACAACAACAACAACAACAACAACAACAACAACAACAACAACAACACACCTAACTGTAAACTCCCATGACATAACATATGTTATTGTGTTTGGTACCTGAAGAAGACACGAATGTGGCCGAAGCGTTAACTCCTGCACGGTGACTGACGACGCCGGGTTTTTTCTCCCGATCAATATAGCTAAACCCACACTGGCATGCCTGGCCGAGCCCAGGCCGGGGAGATGTCCCTGTGAGGGACTGAACCCCGGTCTTCAGTGGCTGTGCTGGAAGTGATCCTGTTCTACCTAGGCCTGCTTTAATGTATACATGGTGCGACTCATCAGAATAGCGGCCACGGCCAGGGAGGGACGTTTGAATTCACTTCAAGTAGCAGCGCTCTAGTATGTGTGAGACTTTGAATGTTATAATTTACTGAAAGGAATACGGATTCAGTCTGTGCGAATGCTATAATTTACAACATGAAGCACATAACTAATATGCATGGGTCTATTAAAATGTTATAATTCACACCATGAATGCGGGGAACTAACATATGTGAGAGTATTTTAATGTTATAATTCACATAAAGAAGCACGAGCTAGCATGTATGAGAGTATTATAAGGTTATACAGGGTGTGTGTTTAATTACAGTGCAGTGTTTGAAAATATTTCCTGTCCAAGTTTTGTATTTACCTATTATGTTGCATGAACATTACAGAGAATTTATACAAAACTTGGACCGGCAATATTTTCAAACACTGCAGTCATTAAAAATACATCCTATAATTCACACCAAGAACCACAACCCAGCATGTATGAGGTTGTTAGCGTGTTATAATTCACAGCAGTAACTGCGCTATAATTACAGTCAACTACATTCTGCTCATACAAGACACAGCAGTACCTGCGCTATAATTACAGTCAACTACATTCTGCTCTTACAAGACACAGCAGTACCTGCGCTATAATTACAGTCAATTACATTCTGCTCATACAAGACACAGCAGTACCTGCGCTATAATTACAGTCAACTACATTCTGCTCATACAAGACACAGCAGTACCTGCGCTATAATTACAGTCAACTACATTCTGCTCATACAAGACACAGCAGTACCTGCGCTATAATTACAGTCAACTACATTCTGCTCATACAAGACACAGCAGTACATGCGCTATAATTACAGTCAACTACATTCTGCTCATACAAGACACAGCAGTACCTGCGCTATAATTACAGTCAACTACATTCTGCTCTTACTTCTTCTTCTTCTTCTTCGTTCATCCGGAGTTTTTTTTGTTTTTTGGATGTGATTGCGTTGTGCCTGTTTACAGCAGAGCTGCGTTCTTGCGCCGTTAGGCCGACACATCCGACTATTCTGCTCTTACAAGACACAGCAGCATGACCGAGCCAGCCAACAAAGCATTGAACAAGGGAACTTTGAAAGGCTGAGAACTGGATACCGCAGCTCGTACAACATTCGTCCCCGCTAATCTGGGACATGCCTTCATGATTATATCTTCTGTATGGTTACTGTTGCCGCAAACAGATCTGGTAAATGTACAAGAATACATACAAGAGAGAAGAAAGGGGGGGGGGCGACGATTGAAGACGATGCATTAATATAATCCCTCCCTTTCGCTTGCAATCAAACACATCAATGACGTAACTTACCATGTCTGAAATCCCGCGCCTCTGCGGCTACTCGTTGTCAATGAAAGCCGACTCAGAAATAAGTTCCAAGTTTCAAATCAAGTCACAAATAACCGACTTGAAAGAGCTGTCAAGAATGAAGCACTTATCTCCCATTAGGTACCAGGATCTATCTTGGCGAGATGCGAACACGAAATTACATTAAGTAGCAGATACAGCTAGTAGTGCAGCCGACTGTGTCCTTGTTTGAAGTTTGTCACAGAACGCTTTGTTCTCCTCCAGCGTCTGTCACTATCTTTAGCTGTTTTCTGGCGAATGCGTCCGCGCTGACAGGAAATCATTCACAATGAAGGAAAACGAGAGTTTATCTGCGCCTTTACATTTGGAAACACAAAGATCGGAACTTAAGTTGACAACAGATGCCAGTTTAGTAAAATCCTGGTCGCACAACTGCGTCAGTAGAACAATCTGTGGACAGCCTTGCAGTCTCTACACTGGACACGAGCTGATGCATGCCTGGCCTGGTCCGGTTCTTCTCAGCCTACACAAGGCATCACTAACGAAGCAATGACACCTGGTTCCCGTCTCTCGTTCCTTGGTTTAAATCAGTGACAGAAATGAGCAATCTCTTCCTTGCCAGCTTCAGTGTTCGCGATTAATTTACTTGTCTACACGTGCTGTCCCTGATGGTGTCGGCGATCACGACTCCGGACTGAAAACCTGTCTTTACGGACAGCCATCTGTAGAATGGTGACGTAGAGTGTGCGACAATGGCTGCTATCGTCTGCCTGCAACAAGCCAGTAGTTGACGGTGAATGTATGTGTTACCCGACCACAGACTGGCATCATATCTTGCTTCACACGTCTATTACATTAGATGTCTACTTATTACCTACTTGTCTATGTCTACTAACTACTTACTTGTCTGTCTACTCATGGACTATTTGTCTACATCTAATCGTAAAAACTCCGCCGCGGAGCAAACACGGCAGGGATTTTCTGATCGTCAGAAGCCACCCACTTCCCCAAGTAATTCGGACCTTTAATTTCTTGATACTCTCTGGGGGCGGTCCCGTCCGGGTCATGACTCCGGGCGTCTTACCCCTGCCGTGGAGACGTTCGGTCACAATTGTTATCCCTAATGTTAGGCTTGTCTCTTCGCTGTTACCATTTCTATGCATTGCCTACTTGATACGTCTACTCCTTGACAAATTGTCTATACTAACTCGCATTTCATCTGTCCGTCTACCAATTGTCTACCTATCTATGTCTACTCACTGCTTACTTGTCTATCTGTACTCTTTGCTTACCTAAGTCTACACATTGCCTAACTGTCTATGTCTCGTCTACTGGACCGTTGTCGCGTCAGCCAGCCCGAATTGCCGTGCTCATGGGCACATCTCTGCCACTCACAGTGTCCTCAGTCCCGCCTCATGTACACAAACATATTTGTCCGCTAGTCTACAGTCTTCAGTCCCGCCTCATGTACACAAATATATTTGTCCGCTAGTCTACAGTCTTCAGTCCCGCCTCATGTACACAAACATATTTGTCCGCTAGTCCACAGTCTTCAGTCCCACCTCATGTACACAAATATACTTGTCCGTTAGTCTACAGTTTTCAGTCCCGCCTCATGTACACTAACATACTTGTCCGTTAGTCTACAATCTTCAGCCCCGCCTCATGTACACAAACATACTTGTTCGCTAGCCTACAGTCTTCACCCCCATCTCATGTACACAAACATACTTGTCTGCTAGTCTACAGTCTTCAGACCCGCCTCATGTACACAAACATACTTGTCCGCTAGTCTACAGTCTTCAGACCCGCCTCATGTACACAAACATACTTGTCCGCTAGTCTACAGTCCTCAGTCCCGCCTCATGTACACAGATACTAACATCGGTTTTGAAAAACAAACAGCATCTTGAAAAGCACTTACAGAAGAAGTTGTAGTTGAACAATTTCACGTTCTTGGGTGTCGCTAGAAAATCTTGCTCTCGCGGACGCGCGGGAAGCAGAGACTGCGTCATCATGCCCGTCCACAACTTAGAGCTGTGTCTCTGCGTCCCAGGCTCAAGAGGCCGCTGGATTAAATCCGGGGATGAAGTACCAGCAGCGTCCTGAGGCGCGGACCAGGAAACGAAGTTGGAAGGCGGCCAATCAGTGATGTTATTTAAGTACTATCTGTGCACGCATCAGCACGGCTCCGCAACAGGGGGGATGGACAACAGAACTTACTGGCTAAAAGATGGCTGCCGAGTCTGAGGTCAAGCATCCACGCTTGGGGTGGCGGAACTGGGTCGAACTTGGATGCTTAGTTCACATGTCCTAAACCCATCCGGCACTCGGGGGGGGGGGGGGGGTTTGTCATGGCTTGATCCACATCGGGGCGGTTTCCAATGCGGAACGCTGACCAGGGCTCTCGTAACACGGCCGCCAGGACACGTCTAGGGAAGGTAAAGAGGCCGGTGCGAAACTGACTCCATCAGCCAGCGAGCGCTGATTGGTCTATACCAGGGGTCACCAAACTACGGCCCGCGGGCCGACTCCGGCCCGCGACGTCAGTTCATCAGGCCCGCCGACGGTACTCAAACTTGCTTGATATAACGTATGGAACACAAGACGTTGGGATGCAATTTAAATGTAAATATATGTTAAGAATACTAGGAAATCTTCACACTCCAGGCTGCTGTGTGCCTTACATTTACTATTTTCAATTTTCAATTAATGTATCTAGATTTTCTTGTTTATTGTAATGTTTGTTAAACTTAGTTTTTTGTCTTTTTTTTCCCTAGAGCTTTCGTTCTGGCTTGCAAGTATTATAAAGAATGAGTATGCGGCCCGCGCTCGTCATGTTGTCAGTTATCCGGCCCGCTGTGAAAACAGTTTGGTGACCCCTGCTCTACACAAATATAGGCGTGGCACCACATGCTCGATGTAGCCGGCGGCGTGCAGAAGGAGACTGGTGTGACAATCCACTGTTTGACAATCCACCGTTCTGACAACCCACTGTTTGACAACCCACTGTTCTGGCAACTTACTGTTCTGACAACCCACCGTTCTGACAACCCACCATTCTGACAACCCAATGTTCTGACTGACCCACTGTTCTGACAATCCAATGTTCTGACTGACCCACTGTTCTGACAACCCACTGGTCTGACAACCCATCATACAGCTAGATACTCCAGCGTTGCCCACACAAGTGCTACTACTGCTGGTAGTTGCTGCCACTAGGGAGTGCACCAGTGTAGGGAAGGAACCCGCTACCCGGTCATCAGCACACCGAAAGTGTAGGGCGAGCGTTGGTATCTATTCGGTCATGCTGACCTAACAATGGACGTAACATTGCCTAGACAATCACACAAGACAATCAATACTGTGGTGTCCGCCACGTCCTGTAGAGGACTTGCAAGCAACCAACTGTAGGCAGGCATCGAGCTGAGATTGTTTCATAAACTAACCAACTGTAGGCGGGCATTGAGCTGAGATTGTTTCATAAACTGCAGCTGTCCACAATTGTATATGGAGGAAAACAACAGCTGAGGGACACAGGTGTATCACATCACGGCAGTGGCGCAGAGGTTAGTGTAGGCGCCGTTAGATTGACAAAAACAACAATTGATGGATGCAGATGTGTCACGGCATTGGGTCAGAGGTTAGTGTTGGCGCCGTTAGATTGACAAAAACAGCAATTGATGGACGCAGATGTGTCACACCAGGGCATTGGGGCAGAGGTTATTGTAGGCACCGCTAGATTTACAACAACAACAACAACAACAACTAATGGGCACAGCTGTATCATGTTGACAACAGCAACAACAACAACAATGCGTACACATGCTGAATCATGTACGCAGATGTACGCACCAGCCACCACATCTCTGCATGTTGTAAAGTATTAATATGTCTATTCATACAGATCATCTTTAAAAGTCTCCCAAAGTATGGCTTTTCAACATACAATTGTGACAAGACAAACAATTAAACACATTATTACAGCTTCACCATTTGAAGCGGGGAAGGGTGGGTCTGGGGGTAAGAGGCCACCAACCAGGAGTACTAATTCTGTCCATAGTCTAAACGATGTGGTGGCTTTCTGTTTGTGCACGACCCCCTGAGAGTCGAGAGCTTCAAGGAAGCACAGTCTCCTGCACGCCGGGGCCAGGTCGTGATACTTTCCGGGCAGAAGGATTAGCGGACACACAACAGGCAGTTAGCCGACATAAGGTAATGCTGAGACAATTGTGGCCCCGATTGACTCAATACCAGGGTTAAACAGTTCATGAGCTTGAGCAAATATTGTCTGGTATATGTATGCAGGTTGTTGCTAAGGAACGAGTTACGGGCAATATGGCAATATGATTTATGATTAAGAAATGGAGAGAGAGAGAGAGAGAGAGAGAGAGAGAGAGAGAGAGAGAGTGAGAGAGAGAGAGAGAGAGAGAGAGAGAGAGAGAGAGAGAGAGAGAGAGAGAGAGAATAGGATGGTCACTGGAGCGAAGAGTGAATAGACAAGGTCTCGGTTCGTATGTATGTTGCACCGAGATTATGAGGTGGGAGGACATCTTCCTCCATTCTTTGGTATAACTGTTACGACGCTGAGTCAACTCCAGATCTATTAGCAGGTGGAGAGCTAAACCACGCCAAGTGGCGTCCTTCACGCGCACCATGTTTAACGGGCAACCACGCGCTGCACAGACGCACATATTACCTAACCCTTCCTTTCGGAACCGTCCGAAACTTGTATCAAACGCGCCGATGTTTCAAGTCCTCAGCTTCAAAGTGCGACACGAAGCATTGCGAACTCTTGGGGAAACGTGCGCGCCGAGAGATACCGACCCACAACCTGTACTACCAGTGGCCCGGACACGCAGAACAGCCATCTACATGCAGACAGGGACACAGAAGAGCAGAAGAGCCGGGCTGAACACAAACGACAGGACAGCGTCTGCTGTTGGAGCTGTCGAGTGGACACATCCTGTTCTTAAAACGGGAGCCGACGTTCAACAGCTCACCGCCTGCAGCAGTAGAAGTGTGCCTGCACTTGTACCTACAAACCTGGGAAGGGCATCAGACCAAGTGACAGTACGACCCAAGTCAGTCAGAGGAGGGTGGGGGGGGGGGGGGGTAGGAGGAGGAGGGAGAGAGAGAGGGGGGGGGGGTCGAGATGGGGAAAGAGAAATGAGCGAGAAAGGGAGGAGAGAGGGAGGGGTCGAGATGGGGAAAGAGAAATTAGTGAGAAGGACCAGAAGAGAAATATACTTATAGTAGACATGCACACAGAGGCAAACACAGACAGACAGACAGAGAGACAGACAGACAGACAGGCAGACAATCAGCGTGCAAGTTAAGACACTTATGAACTCAATGTGTTGCTGGTGGCTTGTCCCCAAACTGTAAGCTCAGTCAACAAGATACCTACATGCAAGAATCTCCCCACTACTCTCTCTACATTTCTCAGACAATAAACAAGCCGCTCATGGGCGGGCGTGTGTCAAACCAACTGAGACAAACAGCGACAGGAGAGTCTCTCTATGGTACAGTCTTGTACCGGTACAGTACGGCTGGAGGAGAGCTGCCACCTGGCCAAGACGGCCACCTGACATTCTCTCATGCCTACATCAAGCGGATCGATAGGCGACCTCGGAGCTAGGCCAGGCCTGTGCAGAAGTGAGTTAAACCGTTAGTGTTTGGGGAAACAGGTGGGGGGAGGGAGAGAGAGAGAGAGAGAGAGAGAGAGAGAGAGAGAGAGAGAGAGAGAGAGTCAATCAGGTAAGCAAGGACTCTGCAGTAACAACAGTCCGCAGTATTTTACTCTTGGGCAGTCGTAACAACGGAGCGGAAATACCGACAGTCTCAACTATTAATGTAGGCGCTCATACACCGACTTGCTACAGACTCGCTTGAAGAGTGGGTGATGGGTTATGATTGGTACAGTAATATGACAATCATAATTGACTTATAACTGTGCACTCCACCACATGCCAACACACAGATGGCCAGGATAAACTTCGAGAAATACTTGAATGGTATACGAGCAATAATGTTAGTGAATTTGAGCTTGTCCGCCCACGACTACTGAAGCCAGTCTGAATGTAATGTGCTACATTTGGGCACACTTGGGGCAAGGTTTTGAGCCACAGTATATAGCTCAGTATGTATTTAGAGTTACACTGATCACTGCGTGAAGTCGCCACAAATACTGAAAGGCCCCGGTTAACGCCGGGGTTACGTTCTTGGAAAACGCGACTTTAAGTGAAACGACGTATAGCGAAACACTAAACAGGTGTATACACAGGTGACGACGGTATGGCGGAATGTAGCGACGTAAAGTGAAGTTATGTCACTTTGTGACAACGACGTTATAGCGAAACGACGTAAACCGAATCGACGTATAGCGGGGCCTTCCAGTATGTTCTTGGGCTGTAAGAGTGATCGCGTGTTTGGTGTAAATTACCCCCTAGCCCAGGATGCCACTCCGCCACTGCAACATCGTCATATACATCCTACCCCGCGGTACCATTTAGCCACGCCACTATAACAGTGTCGCGCGCGCGCGCGCACACACACACACACAGAATGAAGTAGTGATCGTTCAGTTAGTTTGCTGTATCTCCCCCTGACTCTCTGCCCCCAACGCTGAGCCATTCTGGCTGGCATGTTTACAAGTTCTAGCATGGTACAGCGGGAACAGTTTTAAATGTGCTGAAATGGGGGACAGATTTGCCAATAAAGAGATATACAGAATGGCAGAAAATGCAACGGAGAATGGGACAAACAGGGCAGACCGTTGTGGGTACAGAGAGAAAGGCAGATGCTTAAACAGAAATCCACACATATGGACAGATTCATAGACAGAAAGACAGATACACAGACTGACTGACATACACGGGCGAAAAGACAGGTGAGTCTGCTCAAACGTCTCAGAAAGTCGTGTCTGTGAAGACATTATATGTCCCAGACAGCCCCAGTACAGCACACCCACTTGGATAACTGCCACATTCTGTGTCTCAGAGAGTCCCAGTACAGCACACCCACTTGGGTAACTGCCACATTCTGTGTCTCAGAGAGTCCCAGTACAGCAACCTGGGTAACTGCCAGTCTATAGGGGATGAAGGGCTGCAGAAGAAGAAGAAGAAGAAGAAGAAGAAGAAGAAGAAGAAGAAGAAGAAGAAGAAGAAGAAGAAGAAGAAGAAGAAGAAGAAGAAGAAGATTATGCAGAGAAATGAACACAGCTGATGCTGCTTAGTGAAGTCATGTACGAACAATAGCCAACAAAAGATAGATTTGTGACTCGGCCGCTGAATCTCTCAACTGACAGGCAGTGTCCTTCCTGGGTCTATACAATTAAGAAAGTACACAGGACAAGTCGACCATTTAACTGTGTCCTACCAACGTGATGGATTCAATCGAGTTGGTGATCAGATCAGGTGCCACCCCGCAGCGTCCTGACAGTGAAAGGGCGCATGTTTGATTGCAAAGGTCTGCCCTAGGTACGCAGATTGTGTTCTTGATGACAGATACGCGCAGGTCAATATTGGTTGGCGGACATAGTTCGAACTTTGATCTGCTTGGCACACAGACTGTCAACAAGTGTTGCTGTGTGAGCGGCAGTGGGAGCAACAACTGCACCAGAACACACTTCAGCAAAACATGCAATCCTGCGCTGGTGTTCCGCATCACTGTCTGGGTGGCGAGGGGTAGAGCATGCCATCACTGTCCGAGTGGTCGAGGGGTAGGGCGTGCCATCACTGTCTGAGTGGTCGAGTGACCATCCACAGCTCCGCATACCCCGTTCCAAATCAGCTACAGACGATTAGGAAGCAGACCGCATTGTGTTGAGTTTTAATAATGGCATGAGTGTTGGACGTCCAGAAAGTAATGGCAAACTACTGAACGTAAACTTGCGCAGTAAATCACAAACAGGCTAAAATATTGGGGTTGGTTTAGCAAGTGGAAGCGCACTGGCTCGTCAACCCACTGATCTAGGTTTAGTGGAGGAGGGATCTCATGTCAATGACCCACGAGCCTGGAGAAGGGGAGATGTGGTTGGCCACACGTCATCACGTGGTTAGCCGCCATGCCTGGGGTGTGGAGGGGAGAGTTGAATTCATGATTACAATAACCAGTCCCCTAACCTCGTAAGCTGTATCCTAGTATAGGCGGCGTGCGGGTACCTCGTGCTGTGGGGCGGCATATGTCACAGAGCTGTCCATACAGCCGTGGATGATGCCAGCGTGTCTCACAGCATATGTCACAGAGCTGTCCATACAGCCGTGGATGATGCCAGCGTGTCTCACAGCATATGTCACAGAGATGTCCATACAGCCGTGGATGACGCAGCGTGTCTCACAGCATATGTCACAGAGATGTCCATACAGCCGTGGATGATGCCAGCGTGTCTCACAGCATATGTCACAGAGCTGTCCATACAGCCGTGGATGGCGCTAGCGTGTCTCACAGCATATGTCACAGAGATGTCCATACAGCCGTGGATGACGCCAGCGTGTCTCACAGCATATGTCACAGAGATGTCCATACAGCCGTGGATGATGCCAGAGTGTCTCACAGCATATGTCACAGAGATGTCCATACAGCCGTGGATGATGCCAGCGTGTCTCACAGCATATGTCACAGAGCTGTCCATACAGCCGTGGATGACGCCAGCGTGTCTCACAGCATATGTCACAGAGATGTCCATACAGCCGTGGATGATGCCAGCGTGTCTCACAGCATATGTCACAGAGCTGGCCATACAGCCGTGGATGACGCCAGTGTGTCTCACAGGACGTGTGGCTTGTTGTTGCACTGGATAACGTGACATACTTATCTGTTCGCACTCACTCACTAGGTAACGTGATATTCTTATCTTTTCAGCAACCACTCACTGGATAACGTGATATCGCATAGCTTACTTGATAACTTGATATTTTTATATCTCCATATCCACTCTTTGGATAACGTGACAGTATTATCTTTCCGTATCCACTTATTGCATACAGGGGTATATTTATCTTTCAGTATCCACTGGGTGTCGGCATGCAGTGAAAACTTTCCTCCTTTACTTCGTCTTCACATAATCTTCCTGCTCCAGTTATTTCATATCATCTAAGTGTTCCTCCTTCTCAACATCTTCTCCGCCTATCTCACCTTACCACCCTCCACTACATCTTCTCCGCGCATTTCACATCCACCTCAGTTGCCATCTCCTTATGTAGCTCAAAGATATGACCTCCACTGGTGGTGCTACTAGACAGTGGACAGCACTGAGATGAATGGCGGCTGGATCTGTCCACATTCTGTGTCCCAGACAGCCTCAGTACAGCACACTCACCCGGCTAACTGTCACATTCTGTGTCCCAGACAGCCTCAGTACAGCACACTCACCCGGCTAACTGTCACATTCTTTGTCTGAGAGAGCCTCAGTACAGCACACTCACCTGGCTAACTGCTACATTTTCTACACTTTAATGGTTAGTTAGTTAGTTAGTCGTAGTTCCAATTTCACAGCAACGGGTGGTCCCCATTATGCTCCGTTCCTGTGCCAGTGAATATCACACAAAACGCTCCCCACTGCCCAATGTGAAAATTGTAAAAGACGGGAGTCTCCCCCGATGGTGTTTCCACCTTGTCGTGGTGGGGGAGCTTGAGTTTCTCAATGACCCTGAGAGCTATGCCGGCGGTAGCGTAGCTACCAGCAGGGCCTCCCAAGCCGGACAGGTCAAAGGGTAGAGAACAGACAAAGAGAAACACCCTGGTCCTCCAGGTTGGGGGTTGAAGCGTGGGGTTAACATCCCCACCTTTGTAAAAACCTTTTTTTGTTACGAAACAAATACATGAGCCTCGATATCGGACTGACTTATCTGGACAACGACCTTGGAACGTTAAAGGACTTTTGAGATTTGGAACATGGAATGTACGGACACTATATCGAGCTGGAGCGGCCGAAGAACTAACCCGGGAGCTGGGTGAATATCAAATGGATATAACAGCAATTCAAGAAATAAGGTGGCCAGGAGAGGGTACTTTAGAGCAAAATGGAATGATTATAATATATGGAGGAAACACCCAAAATAAACATGAATTAGGAACAGGATTTGTCATCAAAAAAGAGTTATGGGGGAACGTTTTAAACTTTAAAGCTTTTAATGACAGGATTAGTAAATTACGAATAAAAGGTAAATGGAAAAATATAACGATGATTAATGTACATGCACCTACTGAAGAGAAAGAAGATGATATTAAAGAAGACTTTTATAATGATCTGGAAGATGTCATAGAAGAAACCCCCAAACAGGACATCCTGATTGTGCTGGGAGACTTCAATGCAAAAATAGGTAGAGAGCAAACTAATAAAAAAAGTGGCCGGTATGGAAAGCCTACATACAACTTCAAATGATAATGGGTGGAGAGTCATCAACCTGGCAGAAGCCAAAGGACTGCAGATTAGCAGTACCAGACTACAAAGAAAGGATATACACAAACAAACTTGGAAATCATGTGACAAGAGAACCTATAATCAAATAGATCACATTTTAATTAACAACAGAAATGCATCAAACATACAGCAAGTCAGAAGTTATAGAGGAGCTGAGTGCCACAGTGACCACTTCCTCGTTGGAGCAAAATTTAAAATAAAACTTAAGAGAGCTTTCTATACAAAATTACAAAGATTACACCCAACATACAACAGAGAAAAACTGCAAGACATTACAGTCAAAGAGAAATTTACAGATGAAATAAAATGTAAACTTGAAACTCTGCAAAACCCTTTGGAGGAAAGCGTTGACCAAACTTGGTTGAACATCAAGAATACAATTCAATCAACCGCAGAAGAATGTCTCGGTGTGTTAACCACGCATAGAAAGAACAGATGGTTCAATCAAAAATGTGAAGAAGCAGTCATTAGGAAGAAGAATGCCAGACATGTATGGTTAAATGACATCAATAACATCCAAAAGGAAGAGCATTATAGAAATGAATGTAAAGAGGCTACAAAAATAGTCAGACAGCAGAAGCGAGAATATATGAGTAATATAATCAAAGATATGGAAACTAATCACCAGAAAAATGAATCCAGAAAATTTTTTAAAGAACTGAAGTCAATGAAACGAGGGCACCAACAAAACACATATGGTTTAAAAGACAAAAATGGGAATATGATAAATACCAATGAGGAAATGTGCAACACATGGAAAGAATATTTTATTGAATTACTAAATTGTGAAGCTCCAAGTCACATTTTCCCACAGGAAGAGGTTCTAACATGCGAACCACAAATTGAAGAACCTACATTTGAAGAAATCCTATATGTAATCACACGACTTAAAAACAATAAGGCAACTGGGACTGATGGAATTGCTGCTGAATTTATAAAGGCAGGTGGCCATGCATTACATCTAAAGCTATACGAACTAATAATAAAAATCTGGAGGACAGAAGAATTACCCCATGACTGGAAAGAGTCATTATTGATACCTATCTTTAAGAAAGGAGACAAGTTCCAATGTGGAAATTATAGAGGAATATCACTACTGTCCACAAGCTATAAGATACTATCCGCAGTATTACTAAATAGACTAAAACCATATTCAGAAGACATATTAGGTGACTACCAGGCGGGTTTTAGACAAAACAGATCAACAATAGATCAGATATTTATCTTACGACAAATAGCCGAGAAACATTGGGAATATAAAAGAGATCTCCATAACATTTTTGTGGATTTTAAAAAGGCTTATGATAGTGTCCATAGGAATAGTCTATGGAATGCTATGCAGGAATTTGGAATACCAAGGAAGGTTAATCAACATGACCAGACTATGCATGGAAGGTACTTATAATATAGTAACATATAAAGGCAGGAAATCAGACCCCTTCCAAATAACATCTGGCTTGAAACAGGGTGATGCACTATCGCCGCTACTCTTCAATCTGGCTCTAGAGAAAGTTGTAAGGAAGGTAAAGGAGGAATGTGATATTGGAGGAACATCCAAGCTGCTTGGTTATGCAGATGATATAGATATTATAGGGCAAAGTGAACAAAAGACATTGGAAATATTGACTCACTTAAAGGGAAAAGCCCAACAGATGGGGCTGGTTATCAACCAAGATAAGACAGAATATATGGTAATTTCAAGAGACGGAATGGCTAGAAACTCTGGCCACATACAAATAGATAATATGACCATTAAAAGAACGGAAACATACAAATACCTGGGTACAATCTTCAACTGCTCCAACATCATAAGGGAAGAAATACAAACTAGAATCAACTCTGGAAATAAGATATACTATGCACTACAACATCTACTAAAATCAAAGGCGCTATCTCGTAACACCAAAATCACAATATACAAAACACTGATCAGACCAGTTGTGCTGTATGGCTCTGAAACCTGGAGTACAACGAAAGGAGGCGAAGCCTTGTTACAAACCTTTGAGAACAAAATTTTAAGACGCATCTTTGGACCCATTAGGGATACACAAAGTGGAGAGTGGAAAAGAAGAAGTAACAAAGACATTTATGATCTGTTTAAGTCCCCGTCTCTGTGGCTGAGTCGGTCTCTGTGGCTGAGTCGGTCTCTGTGGCTGAAGGGCTTGCGAACGCGGTTTTGTGAGCCCGTATACCCGGGTTCGAAACACGGCGGTGCTGGTTTTTTCGAAAAAGGTATAGAGGCCGGTCGTTCAGAAAGCAATGGCAAACTACTGAACGTAACACTTGCCTAGTACATCAACAGCAGCTGAAAATGCTGGTGTTGACTGCAACGTCCCGTAAGGGATATGCAACACAATTTTTTAATCACTGGTATCATGAAGGCTAATAGACTACAATGGCTGGGGCATATAGAAAGAATGGAAGATAATAGGGAAACAAAACTCGCTTACACTCAGGAAATAAATGACCGTAGACCCCGAGGTAGACCAAGAAGGCGGTGGAGAGATAATACATATACAGACCTACAAGCACTTGGAATCAACGACTGGCAAGGAGAAGGTCCACCAGAGAGACGAATGGAGACGGATTGTATTTGCAGCAAAGAACCTCAATGGCTCGGAACGCTGAAGAAGAAGAAGAAGGGAGTCTCGACAAACAACAGCCTGCACAGATACACTGTGCATAATGCCGCCGCCAGAATGTCAACACACCAGTCCCCCACGAAACACCCAGTTCATCTCTGATGAGTTTAATGGTATCGCTGATAACCACATCGCCAAACATCTCGGAGGTTTCGCTTCATGTTCACAATTCTACAAGGCTGGATGATTTCGCTTCATGTTCACAATTCTACAAGGCTGGATGATTTCGCTTCATGTTCACAATTCTACAAGGCTGGATGATTCCGCTTCATGTTCACAATTCTACAAGGCTGGATGATTTCGCTTCATGTTCACAATTCTACAAGGCTGGATGATTTCGCTTCATGTTCACAATTCTACAAGGCTGGATGATTTCGCTTCATGTTCACAATTCTACAAGGCTGGATGATTCCGCTTCATGTTCACAATTCTACAAGGCTGGATGATTTCGCTTCATGTTCACAATTCTACAAGGCTGGATGATTTCGCTTCATGTTCACAATTCTACAAGGCTGGATGATTCCGCTTCATGTTCACAATTCTACAAGGCTGGATGATTTCGCTTCATGTTCACAATTCTACAAGGCTGGATGATTTCGCTTCATGTTCACAATTCTACAAGGCTGGATGATTCCGCTTCATGTTCACAATTCTACAAGGCTGGATGATTTCGCTTCATGTTCACAATTCTACAAGGCTGGATGATTCCGCTTCATGTTCACAATTCTACAAGGCTGGATGATTTCGCTTCATGTTCACAATTCTACAAGGCTGGATGATTTCGCTTAGTCTTAATTCTATATAGTGCAAAGATTTCGAGGCGAGCACCTTGACACAACATTCTAACTAGTTGAGAGAATTCGAGTCCAGGTTGCTGTCTACATAAATTCTACAGTGCTCTAATCTAGGTATCAATGAGATCCGATGACGATAAATGCCCATGTAATTACAAATGCAATTAGAAGAACATCTGGCGTCAAGGCGGCATGAACGTTATAAATACAGTCACAACAGATTCAAGTAAACAACTTAGTTGTCACTCCGGAGATAATGTGTTGCTGCTTTAGTTAATCAAGACCAGCGGATCAAGCACTGTAGCTTGTGTAGTGAATGCAAACAATGACAGTTTACAACATACACACAACCAATTCTGATGAGACTAGAACTCATTTTGCACATATACATTTTTTACTGAACGGTTAGAGGACAATTTACATATATACATGTCTGACTACACACTTAGAACACACTGTCTAACTGCAGGAAGGACACCACGGACAGCCTTGTATCAAACAGAAAGCAGAGAAAATACAACAGATTAAGAGGCGTGCCAGGACAGATACAAGTTGACCAGATGCCACGATTTCTGCTCACAAACTGTACGCTTGTAGCTAAGTGACAAGACAATATAATATAATTAGAAAAACACTTACACAAACATTCGAAGCGTTGAATGGTTAACACAGAATGATAACCTAGAACGTACCTGGAAAACCTGCATGAATGCTTCAGTACAAATCTCAACAACTGTTGCTTCACGGATGTTTTAACACACGCGGTCAGTCGACCACCCCTTGCTGTTGTCAACTTCGAGAGTAAGTGGGAACCAGGATAGTTCAGCCGATCCTACTTGCCAGAGAATTCAGGAAGTAGGCAGCCGCTAACTACTCTCTGCCATCAAGTGTCTTAGTACACGCAGCTCAACGTGCTGGAAACAGTTCACAGCGGAAACTCAACGAGTGTTGTAATACAACAATCAACTGACGGAGCAACAATCAACTGACGGAGCCAGCCATTCGCACCTTGAGGATGCTGTCTGGGAACTGACGTCCGATTGGTTCTCCAGGCTGACGGGTCAGTCTGCGTGAATTACTGCCAGGTAAGTGCGGGTGACTTCGCATCATTGATCATGCAAGACCCGGCCAGACGCTCGGGGCTAGAACTTCACGGGCCTCAGGCTCTCCAGACTTCCGACACACAACGGAGGCTAGTCGACAACGGATGAGGTCATGTAAGGAAACACACATAATGACAATCTCCACACAATCCACTGGGTCACCAAGACCCCCATCAGCGCTCCGGCACTGGAGTTTTATAATCTCAAGACGCCGTGAGCCGGGATGGCGCAGCGGTTAGCTTACCCGCCAGCCGGTGCCGTGGTCACGTGGATCAATGCACAGAAGCGGCGGGACTTGTGTGTTTAGAAACTGACCTTGGCTCCCAGGGTCGTTCAGACTTAACATGGGTACTACGTCACCTGTCGGGGGCCGTTGGGTCGATAACATCCTGGAGATAGCAGATTAGCACCGTATACCCGACACACCTCGGGGCGCGGACACAGGACATTGCCTGGTTGTCTACGAGACGGTCTCATGTGTCAGACGGTGTCCCTATAGAACTCTCAGACAGTGTCAGCACACACTGAGACACCAGTCATGGGAGGACTGTCTCCCAGAGATTGTCAGCATACACTGAAGCACCAGCCGGGGGAGGACTGTCTCCCAGAGAGTGTCAGCACACACTGAAGCACCAGCCGGGGGAGGACTGTCTCCCAGAGAGTGTCAGCACACACTGAAGCACCAGCCGGGGGAGGACTGTCTCCCAGAGAGTGTCAGCACACACTGAAGCACCAGCCGGGGGAGGACTGTCTCCCAGAGATTGTCAGCACACACTGAAGCACCAGCCGGGGGAGGACTGTCTCCCAGAGACTGTCAGCACACACTGAAGCACCAGCCGGGGGAGGACTGTCTCCCAGAGAGTGTCAGCACACACTGAGACACCAGTCATGGGAGGACTGTCTCCCAAAGAGTGTCAGCACACGCTGAGACACCAGCCGGGGGAGGATTGCCTCCCAAAGTGTGCCAGCACACACTGAGACACCAGCCGGGGAGGACTGTCTCCCAGAGAATGTCAGCACACACAAGCCAACGGACGACTGTCTCACAGAGAGTGTCAGCACACACTGAGACACCAACCAAGTTAGTTAGTCAACAGATCATCTTCACTGCACATCGAATAATTCAGTCCATAAGTGCTCGGATCCCCTCCTCAGCAAATCCCGCAGCGTGTAGCGGCTAACGACACCAGTTCTGTGTTGGTTTATCAATCTTCTTTGGCTTCCTGCATAGTGTTCTTGTTTTGCCACACCTCTTGTAATCTTCTGTTCTCGCAGTCTGGCCATGGTTGTAGATTCACAGTCATCACTTGGTTCACGCAAAAGTCTTACTTCTCGTAAAGCATTCAGAATGTCAGCCAGGTCCATGGCGCGTCCGCCCTCTACCGTAGCCTCTCCTGCGAGCTTGTCAGCCCGCTCATTTCCTTGTACTCCCGCATGCCCTGGCACGAAGGTAAAACTAATCTTTGTCAGCCGAGACCGTTCCAGAGACAGCAACCACTATCTTCGGATCCACCCCGTCTCTATCCTCTTGAGCATGCTCATGGAGTCGCTAAGGAAACATGCCCTATTGAATATATATGTGTGTGTGTGTGTGTGTGTATGTGTGTGTGTGTGTTTTTTTTTTTTTTTTATCCGCGTTTCCATCCTGTTTCAGGATATTGCGGTCAACACCAGCATCTTTCAGCTGTATGTTGATTCATGGGCTAGATTACGCTCATCAGCACGCCACGACTTTATATATACGACGATATATATATGCATTCTCCCTCACTCGTCCCCACTTTCTAGTAGTATCACAGGACTATCACAGCCTGGGTTTCTGAGATGAGTAGCAAATAATTGTTTTTTTCATTTTCATCTTCTCTTAACTGTTCTCATGTTTTTTACATCTTTTTATTCTTCTCATCACGTTCTTATGCCGTAATGTAGTCAGTCACTCGAGGGTCTTCTCCGTGGCTATATGCTGTGTTTTATGTATGTGTTTGCTGATGAAGGCTAGTCTCCGTAACGTCCTGTGTGTGTCGTAATTCTGTTATGTAAAGTTGCATTATGTTGTGTTATTTTATACTGTTTACATTTCCAGTTTCACAACAGTTCCACCAAATTTTATTCATATCTTTCTAGATAAGATGTAAGAATATCACAGACGGCGCAATGGCTCCGACAAACAACCTATGCTCCAGCCTCAACGGTATGTAGCCTTATGTTGGTCTGTCTCGAGTGTCTCTGTGAGACCTCTCCTAGTGAGTTTAAACTGGGAGGTGGGTCATGTCGACTCCAGCCATTCAATTATCTAAGCTTGTCTATTTGTTTGACCAGCGGTCACATCAACCAGGCTGCCATCTGACCAAAGTCCATTGTCCGGCACAAACAAGGTGGCCCATGTCCAGCCAGTCAATGCAACACACCACATCAACCTCGATTATGGGAGATAATTGACTTAAGCCGACACCCGTGCATGCAACCAAGGTTTCCCCAAGCCGGGCCGGAGAGTGACACATTTAAGCCGCTTGTTGGACTTTGCCTGGTCACGGAGTTTGCATACGTCTTGGGTCATCTCACTGAAGCATGACGCTTGCGCAACACTCCATCTCCATGCGCGGGTCTTGAAGACTGCCAAGGTCTCAGGCATTGATTACAAACATTTTACTTGCATATCCTTTACTGGACGTCGCAGTCAACCCCATCATTTCTTTGACTGTTGTTGATTCCTTGGCAAATCCAAGGCCAAGTCAAAGCGGTCTGCTGCCAAATCGCCCGCAAATGTTTCCAACGCGGTATGCGGGATTACGAATTGCGACCGTAAACTTCGCCCCTTCGCCACAAAGTCTGTAAGGCAAATAATCATATTCATTTTCTTTTTCAAATTAAATATGCAAAATATGAGCTAGCAACACGACCAACAAGCACATTACAAACAATCGTGGAGCGTTTCATGAAAATTCTTCACCACCCAACAAACACACGAAACAAGACTACAAGAAGATGAAACCTGACACCCAAACACAACAACAGGAAACTGAATCCTTACAGGCGAAACCTGACACCCAAACACAACAGGAAACTGAATCCTTACAGGCGAAACCTGACACCCAAACACAACAGGAAACTGAATCCTTACAGGAGAAACCTGAAACCCAAACACAACAGGAAACTGAATCCTTACAGGCGAAACCTGAAACCCAAACACAACAACAGGAAACTGAATCCTTACAGGCGAAACCTGACACCCAAACACAACAGGAAACTGAATCCTTACAGGAGAAACCTGACACCCAAACACAACAACAGGAAACTGAATCCTTACAGGCGAAACCTGAAACCCAAACACAACAACAGGAAACTGAATCCTTACAGGAGAAACATGAAACCCAAACACAACAGGAAACTGAATCCTTACAGGCGAAACCTGACACCCAAACACAACAGGAAACTGAATCCTTACAGGCGAAACCTGACACCCAAACACAACAGGAAACTGAATCCTTACAGGAGAAACCTGACACCCAAACACAACAACAGGAAACTGAATCCTTACAGGCGAAACCTGACACCCAAACACAACAACAGAAAACTGAATCCTTACAGGCGAAACCTGACACCCAAACACAACAACAGGAAACTGAATCCTTACAGGCGAAACCTGACACCCAAACACAACAGGAAACTGAATCCTTACAGGCGAAACCTGACACCCAAACACAACAGGAAACTGAATCCTTACAGGCGAAACCTGACACCCAAACACAACAGGAAACTGAATCCTTACAGGAGAAACCTGACACCCAAACACAACAGGAAACTGAATCCTTACAGGCGAAACCTGACACCCAAACACAACAGGAAACTGAATCCTTACAGGCGAAACCTGACACCCAAACACAACAGGAAACTGAATCCTTACAGGCGAAACCTGACACCCAAACACAACAGGAAACTGAATCCTTACAGGCGAAACCTGACACCCAAACACAACAGGAAACTGAATCCTTACAGGCGAAACCTGACACCCAAACACAACAGGAAACTGAATCCTTACAGGCGAAACCTGACACCCAAACACAACAGGAAACTGAATCCTTACAGGCGAAACCTGACACCCAAACACAACAGGAAACTGAATCCTTACAGGCGAAACCTGACACCCAAACACAACAGGAAACTGAATCCTTACAGGCGAAACCTGACACCCAAACACAACAGGAAACTGAATCCTTACAGGCGAAACCTGACACCCAAACACAACAGGAAACTGAATCCTTACAGGCGAAACCTGACACCCAAACACAACAGGAAACTGAATCCTTACAGGCGAAACCTGACACCCAAACACAACAGGAAACTGAATCCTTACAGGCGAAACCTGACACCCAAACACAACAGGAAACTGAATCCTTACAGGCGAAACCTGACACCCAAACACAACAGGAAACTGAATCCTTACAGGCGAAACCTGACACCCAAACACAACAGGAAACTGAATCCTTACAGGCGAAACCTGACACCCAAACACACCAGGAAACTGAATCCTTACAGGCGAAACCTGACACCCAAACACAACAGGAAACTGAATCCTTACAGGCGAAACCTGACACCCAAACACAACAGGAAACTGAATCCTTACAGGCGAAACCTGACACACAAACACAACAGGAAACTGAATCCAAATTACAGGAACAGCTTAAGAGGGGGATAGAGAGAGGGGGGGGGGAGAGAGAGAGAGAGAGAGAGAGAGAGAGAGAGAGAGGGAGAGAGAGAGTGAGAGAGAGAGGGTGGGGGGTGGGGGAGAGGCCCATGACTTCTGCTATTATAACCCATTCTGACACAGTTGTCAGTGAACCTAACTCTCTCCAGATTGTTACTCTTGTAACTCGCTGTCAGTGAACCTAACTCTCTCCAAATTGTTACTCTTGTAACTCGCTGTCAGTGAACCTAACTCTCTCCAAATTGTTACTCTTGTAACTCGCTGTCAGTGAACCTAACTCTCCATATTGTTACTCTTGTAAGTCGCTGTCAATGAACCTAACTCTCCAGATTGTTACTCTTGTAAGTCGCTGTCAGTGAACCTAACTCTCTCCAAATTGTTACTCTTGTAACTCGCTGTCAGTGAACCTAACTCTTTCCAAATTGTTACTCTTGTATATCATATGAAATGAGTACATGAGAAATACTTTTAAGCTGAATCATTTAAAACCCACAGCCACAGAGGTTGTACGAATGTGGAACTTTTATTTATTCGAACATTTATTTTGCAACATGTTGGCAACATGGACATTGAAATGTTCCAAGAAGCTCTGCGAAGAGACAGTTCCGGACAGACCACCATCGAAAGTGTGTCAGCTGATCGTCTCGAGACAAGAGACCCATTTGCAGCCTGTGTCAGGCAGATCTTTCGGTGCCTGCGCACCAATACACCCACAGACAGGTACACGGGTACAGCCAGACAGGTACACGGGTACAGCCACAGGCAGGTACACGGGTACAGCCACATATACACGGGTACAGCCACAGACAGGTACGCGGGTACAGCCACAGGTACACTGGTACAGCCACAGGTACACTGGTACAGCCACAGGTACACGGGTACAGCCACGGGTACACTGGTAAAGCCACATACAGGTACATGGGTACAGCCACAGGTACACAGGTACAGCCACAGGTACACTGGTACAGCCACAGCTACACGGGTACAGCCACGGGTACACTGGTACAGCCACAGGTACACGGGTACAGCCACGGGTACACTGGTACATACACATACAGGTACATGGGTACAGCCACAGGTACACAGGTACAGCCACAGGTACGCAGGTACAGCCACAGGTACACAGGTACAGCCACAGGTACACTGGTACAGCCACAGACAGGCACGCGGGTACAACCACAGGTACACGGGTACAGCCACAGGTACACGGGTACAGCCACAGGTACACTATTGGTACAGCCACAGGTACGCTGGGCGTGTCACTTGTCCATGTAGCAGGTACGATGGAATGTTGGTGTGACAGATAGTCTGCTTATGCTTCACTGCAGGCGACGGTGAATTATGGCACGATGGTTGTAGAGTGACTGAAGGATGGTTGTAGAGTGACAGAAGGATGGTTGTAGAGTGACTGAAGGATGGTTGTAGAGTGACAGAAGGATGGTTGTAGAGTGACTGAAGGATGGTTGTAGAGTGACTGAAGGATGGTTGTAGAGTGACTGAAGGATGGTTGTAGAGTGACAGAAGGATGGTTGTAGAGTGACAGAAGGATGGTTGTAGAGTGATAGAAGAATGGTTGTAGAGTGACAGAAGGATGGTTGTAGAGTGGCAGAAGGATGGTTGTAGGGTGACAGATGGATGGTTGTAGGGTGACAGATGGATGGTTGTAGGGTGACAGAAGGATGGTTGTAGGGTGACAGAAGGATGGTGGTAGAGTGACAGAAGGATGGTTGTAGAGTGACAGAAGGATGGTTGTAGAGTGACAGAAGGATGGTTGTAGAGTGACAGAAGAATGGTTGTAGAGTGACAGAAGGATGGTTGTAGAGTTATATCAGATTTATAGAATGATAACATGAGAATGATAACATGAGAATGATAACATGAGAATGATACATTGAGAATGATAGAAGCACATATTTAGATTATAGCATGATAACACGATGATGACAAAAGTACTGTGAGAGACCGAGCGTGCACATCATCAAAACAGCAGGACTATAGTGCCACAATGATTGTATTATAGCAGGATAATGATTGTATTACAGCTGCAGAATGATTGTATGACAGCAGCAGAATGATTGTATGAGAATGATAGAAGCGCGGCAGTAAGGTGATACAACGACAGTCGGCTGCAGAATCTCCACACTGAACTTAGTCTGAGAGAAACACAGAATCTCAGCTACCAACACATCACTCCAGACTGGGTCTAACCTCGCGGCAACACAGACATATCATCCTCCACACATCACTTGAGAAGGCACATCACTTGAGAAGGCAATACATCACTTGAGAAGGCACATCACTTGAGAAGGCAATACATCACTTGAGAAGGCAATACATCACTTGAGAATGCAACACATCATTTGAGAAGGCAATACATCACTTGAGAAGGCAACACATCCTTGAGAAGACAGCACAGACAAACAGTCTCGATCTCATACACTGGGTGTGGGACAGCACAGACAAACAGTCTCGATGTCATAAACTGTGTGTGGGACAGCACAGACAAACAGTCTCGATGTCATACACTGTGTGTGGGACAGCACTACAAGTCTACAACGTCTGCAGCAAACAACAGCAGCTGCTGCTGGGCGGTGCTCGCAGATAAAGGCTGCAGGAATAACCGGTTTGACGAAAGAACTAGGCCTGCCCCAGCACCCGACTGGGGGGTCGTGTGATTTCACCTGTCGGCAACCCGAGACACTGTCTGGAACTGAGCGACATTCCAGGTCTTATCTTGCCGGCTGTCTCAACACTGGAAGTCTCGGCCAAAGAAAGGGACCCGTTGACAGCTGTCGCTGCAGTGGTACACGTGTAACTGAAAACACCAGCCGGGAACATGGAGCAGGTCTCGACACATTCATACATCAGTTTAGCTTGTACGGGAAGCACACTGGTTGAGGTGCCGTCTCCACACCCGAGGGCAGGAGACGATCACTTCTGTCACCTCAGACCAGGTCGACAAAACAGGTTGTACTGCGTACGCTTTGTACACAACGAATTGCGTAATACTGTATATCAGAGATTCCCATTTACATTGGCATCCTCACTAGTGTGTGTGTGTGTGTGTGTGTGTGTGTGTGTGGTTGGGGGGGGGGTGCTCGTGGACTCAGCTCAGATGCTCTTAGTGTGGTCTAGAGTACACGGGAACACTCATGGATATTTGCCAGTGCGAGGAAGACCACTGGTGTCCGTATGTCGTAAATCAGTGACCAGAGTTTGACTCTATATGTCCACATTGCCAGGGTTTAGCCTGGCTGTCAGTACAGAGCAATTCGGCCGTGGGGATTTAGTGTCACTCATACAAGACTTGGGAAGAGAAGTAGGTATCAGGAGACGCCATAAAACAAGTGTAATGTTTAGGCTGGAATGGAAATGAGACGGGATCCTCAGCCCGGAAACAGCTCCAAGTACAGTGAGTGGCCTTTCCTCAGTGTTGAGCTAGTGTCAATGCTTTAATTCGCTGGTATAATCTTTTCATCTGCTGTGAGTGTGAATCATGACTTGTACACGTGCTCAGTGTATGTGGTTAGAGGCCAGATTATGTGGCAGAAAGTGTATTCGCCTACCCGTCTATTGGGCGTTTGTTCAAATCTTCTGGCGGAGATGTTTACTGTGTGAGCACATGATCGAAGAAGGCAGCCTATCTCACCAAATATTTCCAGACCGAGTGTATGACCTCATACTGACCGCATCAACCCTCCAGTGTCGTGTGGTCACGGAAACACGGGATCTAGCATCACGCGACCAGTCAGTCAGGAGGGACAGGAAGCGGGATCCTGGTTGGTGTATTCTTGAGTGCGCCTTTTTGTCCCCGGTCTTATCTGTGGCTTTCGGAGTAAAGGCAAGTGACACCACGGGGGTGACGTATCGGCCCAGGCGTCCCCCACACAACACCGGGTCTGACGGCACACAACACCACACATAGACACATCTGCGCGCGCGCGCGTGTGTGTGTATGCGTGTGTATACCCGGCATGTGTGGTTGGTACCAGTACAGATGTGTTTATCTGGTGGCCTGGAACCAGTACAGATGTGTTTATCTGGTGGCCTGGAACCAGTACAGATGTGTTTATCTGGTGGCCTGGAACCAGTACAGATGTGTTTATCTGGTGGCCTGGAACCAGTACAGATGTGTTTATCTGGTGGCCTGGAACCAGTACAGATGTGTTTATCTGGTGGCCTGGAATGCGATAAACAATGTGTTGTCGGGTGCTCGTGTCTGTGACATGTGACTTGAGACACATCATGTACACACTTCTAGTCTGTGACATGTGACCTGAGACACATCATGTACACACTTCTAGCCTGTGACATGTGACCTGAGACACATCATGTACACACTTCTAGCCTGTGACATGTAGCTTGAGACACATCGTGTACACACTTCTAGCTTTGTTCTGGAGAACGCCCAACGTGGGAAAAGGGGGGGGGGGGGAGGGCTAAGCAAAACATTTGAGATCCACACAAGGGAAGGGCGGGAAAACACAGCATAAGTGGGAAACACACGCGGGGGACATATTGATGGGAAACACACGTGGGGCACATATTGATGGGAAACACACGTGGGGCACATATTGATAGGAAACACGTGGGGACATATTGATAGGAAACACGTGGGGACATATTGATAGGAAACACACGCGGGGGACATATTGATGGGAAACACACGCGGGGGACATATTGATGGGAAACACACGTGGGGACATATTGATGGGAAACACACGTGGGGGACATATTGATGGGAAACACACGTGGAGGACATATTGATGGGAAACACACGCGGGGGACATATTGATGGGGCATTTATGGGGCGGGAGATCACACAGGTGGGGATTAAAAACTATCCATAAACTGGACACTGTGGGGAGAACATACTGACAGACACCAGCCTTGTCGGCTAATCGTGTTGACAGAGAAGGAATACTCAAGTGTGTGTGTGTGTGTGTGTGTGGGGGGGGGGGGGGGGGGTAGGTTTGAACGAATGGAGTCAGACGGACGGACGGACAGACAGGCAGATAGAAGATAGTTAGATATATAGATAGATAGATAGATAGATAGATAGATAGATAGATAGATAGATAGATAGATAGATAGATAGACAGACAGATAGATAGATAGAGTGTTTAGGTCAGTAGTGGGTAGGTCGTTAGGCAAGCAATGCCTGCCGTCAAACCCTCCAGTCAGTATAATAGCCGTATGGAACAATCCAGAAAGATCTATTCTATATGTAACGGCTGCTGAAGGCCACAGTGTCCTTACGCCGGTTCCACCAGACATGTCAGGTTCTAACATGACACACCGAATGTTAAATACCGCCATTCCTTCTCCCGGTTCACGATTAACTTGCAAATTGAATTATTTCACGGAAATAAAACCAATTACCGACATTAATTCACCTAATCCGGTCTTCGGGTGTAGCACAGTTCATTAGTGGCGGTTCAATATGGCTGACAATACCGGCAACATGCCAGGTGATGTTCGCATCTACATGCTAAATTTCATACTCTGAATGTGGCGCCAGGTTTATGCTGAGCTCAATGTAAACCAGAGACAGCATACAATGTTGGTTCCCTGGTGACTGCCAATATGGCACAACAAAACACGTCACAGTTGACAGAAGGCACGACGATGACATGAATCTGAAGGTCAATGTGTGGCGGGAACAATTAACTTTACTTTGGCTAATAAATATTTACAATTAAGAAACAAATACAATTCTGACACCAGATGTCTTTTTGGCGCTATGGAACACCTAAAAGGATTGCAGTCACTATATAATCATGGGTAGAAAAGTGTTGTTTGTTTGTTTTAAAATTATATCCGATTGTGGTGAGATTAATTCGCGATACTAGTGAACCTTAATAGTAAACTGCTGCACATGAGGGCCGCATGAAATTATTTGGAGGGAGGCATGAAAATATTTCAAGGGCTGCACGCGATACGCGGGCCATAGGTGGCGAACAACTGTACTGGACAGTTTAATATGTCTTAATCATAGTCGCTCGAATCGAACCACAAACACATCATAAGACCAGGACTAAATAAATGTGTAATGGGTATTGTTTCACACCATTCAACTGCGTCATGGAATGGAGCAGCCTATTCAACCAGACGACGATAGAAATACTATATAGTGATTTTTCTTGCAAAGAAATCGGAGTGGATGCGAACTGGCCGGTTTATCTCATAATGCTTGGGTCTAATTAATGTGAAGTCACATCCTAAACCCCATAATGCCGGGTCCAGTAAATGTGAAGTCACATCCTAAACCCCATAATGCCGGGTCCAGTTAATGTGAAGTCACATCCTAAATCGAAAACACCGCAAGTAAAAGAAGAAACTGCAAAATCTCACTGTGACTGAACAAGTTTGGTCGGCTCGCCCTCCTCGATGGAGGCCACACTGAAGGCCTAAATAAAGATGTCACCTTTTGTGATGTCCTGACCTACCACATTGTCCGAGTGTTACATTGTGTGATGCCCTGACCAACAACTTTGTCCGGGTGTCACCTTGTGTGATGCCCTGACCAACAACTTTGTCCGGGTGTCATCTTTTATGATGCCCTGACCAACAACTTTGTCCGGGTGTCACCTTGTGTGATGCCCTGACCAACAACTTTGTCCGGGTGTCACCTTGTGTGATGTCCTGACCAACAACTTTGTCCGGGTGTCACCGTGTGTGATGTCCTGACCAACAACTTTGTCCGGGTGTCACCTTGTGTGATGCCCTGACCAATAACTGTGTCCGGGTGTCATCTTGTGTGATGCCCTGACCAACAACTTTGTCCGGATGTCATCTTGTGTGATGTCCTAACCAACAACTTTGTCCCGGTGTCATCTTGTGTGATGTCCTGACCAACAACTTTGTACGGGTGTCATCTTGTGTGATGCCCTGACCAACAACTTTGTCCGGGTGTCACCTTGTGTGATGTCCTGACCAACAACTTTGTCCGGGTGTCACCTTTTGTGATGCCCTGACCAACAACTTTGTCCGGGTGTCATCTTTTGTGATGCCCTGACCAACAACTTTGTCCGGGTGTCACCTTGTGTGATGCCCTGACCAACAACTGTGTCCGGGTGTCATCTTGTGTGATGCCCTGACCAACAACTTTGTCCGGGTGTCATCTTGTGTGATGTCCTAACCAACAACTTTGTCCCGGTGTCATCTTGTGTGATGTCCTGACCAACAACTTTGTCCGGGTGTCATCTTGTGTGATGCCCTGACCAACAACTTTGTCCGGGTGTCACCTTTTGTGATGCCCTGACCAACAACTTTGTCCGGGTGTCACCTTGTGTGATGCCCTGACCAACAACTTTGTCCGGGTGTCACCTTGTGTCATGCCAGATCTCTGAACTATAAGGTTGCAGGGTAGATAATGTCGCATATTTCAGGGCTTTTCCGGGAAATGTAAAGCTGTGACGAGGTATTCAATCAATCAATCATGTGCCATGCCGGAAAGCGTGGGCGGTCATGACTCGCACACACACGGATTCCCCTGGAGTTCCGCCCATTACGAAGCGTAGCGTCTGAGGTTTTCCTGGTTCCTGTTTTTTTTTTTAAAATCATGTCACGCAATAACTAATTTTTACTGTCTGTCGTGTGACGAGAGTAATCTATTTTACTGCCTGACGTGTGACGGGAATAATCTATTTTACTGTCTGTCGTGTGACGAGAGTAATCTATTTTACTGTCTGTCGTGTGACGAGAGTAATCTATTTTACTGTCTTTCGTGTGACGAAAATAATCTATTTTATTGTCTGTCGTGTGACGAGAGTAATCTATTTTACTGTCTATCGTGTGACGAGAGTAATATATTTTCCTGTCTGACGTGTGACGGGAATAATCTATTTTACTGTCTGTCGTGTGACGAGAGTAATCTATTTTACTGTATGTCGTGTGACGAAAGTAATCTATTTTATTGTCTGTCATGTGACGGGAATAATCTAGTTTACTGTCTGTCGTGTGACGAGAGTAATCTATTTTACTGCCTGTCGTGTGACGAGAGTAATCTATTTTACTGTCTGTCGTGTGACGAGAGTAATCTATTTTACTGTCTGTCGTGTGACGAGTAATCTATTTTACTGTCTGTCGTGTGACGAGAGTAATCTATTTTACTGTCTGTCGTGTGACGAGAGTAATCTATTTTACTGTCTGTCGTGTAACGAGAGTAATCTATTTTACTGTCTGTCGTGTGACGAGAGTAATCTATTTTACTGTATGTCATGTGACGAGAGTAATCTATTTTACTGTATGTCGTGTGACGAGAGTAATCTATTTTACTGTCTGTCGTGTGACGAGAGTAATCTATTATACTGTCTGTCGTGTGACGAGAGTAATCCGTGGCGGTATCATTAGGCTGCCTTCTCCCAATCTTTATGATTGCAGGGTCGATTCACGTAGACACTAGATGACCAGACTGCAGTCTGTGTTATCTCTGTGATCTGTCTACACGTAGACACTAGATGACCAGACTGCAGTCTGTGTTGTCTCTGTGATCTGTCTACACGTAGACACTAGATGACAAGACTGCAGTCTGTGTTGTCTCTGTGATCTGTCTACACGTAGACACTAGATGACCAGACTACAGTCTGTGTTGTCTCTGTGATCTGTCTACACGTAGACACTACATGACAGGACTACAGTCTGTGTTATATCTGTGATCTGTCTACACGTAGACACTAGATGACCAGACTACAGTCTGCGTTATCTCTGTGATCTGTCTATACGTAGACACTACATGACAGGACTACAGTCTGTGTTATATCAGTGATCTGTCTACACGTAGACACTAGATGACCAGACTACAGTCTGTGTTGTCTCTGTGATCTGTCTACACGTAGACACTACATGACAGGACTACAGTCTGTGTTATATCTGTGATCTGTCTACACGTAGACACTACATGACAGGACTACAGTCTGTGTTATCTCTGTGATCTGTCTACACGTAGACACTAGATGACCAGACTACAGTCTGTGTTGTCTCTGTGATCTGTCTACACGTAGACACTACATGACAAGACTACAGTCTGTGTTGTCTCTGTAATCTATCTACACGTAGACACTAGATGACCAGACTACAGTCTGTGTTGTCTCTGTGATCTATCTACACGTAGACACTAGATGACCAGACTGCAGTCTGTGTTGTCTCTGTGATCTGTCTACACGTAGACACTACATGACAAGACTACAGTCTGTGTTATCTCTGTGATCTACACGTAGACACTACATGACAAGACTACAGTCTGTGTTGTCTCTGTGATCTGTCTACACGTAGACACTACATGACAAGACTACAGTCTGTGTTGTCTCAGTGATCTGTCTACATGTAGACACTACATGACAAGACTACAGTCTGTGTTGTCTCAGTGATCTGTCTACACGTAGACACTACATGACCAGACTACAGTCTGTGTTGTCTCTGTGATCTGTCTACACGTAGACACTAGATGACCAGACTACAGTCTGTGTTGTCTCAGTGATCTGTCTACACGTAGACACTACATGACAAGACTAGTCTGTGTTGTCTCTGTGATCTGTCTACACATAGGCACCAGATGACCAGACTGTCTGTGTTGTCTCTGTGATCTGTCTACAGGTAGACACTACATGACAAGACTACAGTCTGTGTTGTCTGTGATATCTGCACACGGGTGGAAGTCTCACATCTTCAAGGCGTACACAACTGGGGTCCACGGACAACACCGGTGAACCACTGGGATCCACGGACAAAAACAACAACAACTACAGCGACAACAACAACCACATATTTATCGAGGCGTGACAACAGAAGTCAACAGACAAAATAAGCCAGGCGTGACCAGAGAATTGTCCGTGTCTTGTCTGCGATTTTCAGGGAAGCCTGTGTGAAATCGTGACACAGTTTCCTTCCATCGTCGCCTGGAGCACGTGACACTCATAGACAGCACGTGACAGTCATCTGTTTGCACCAAAAGTCCGGTTTAAAAATGGCGATGACAACCCGAGTTTATGGTCAGGCTCTACGCAGGGGGCGGGGGCGACTAGGCGAGCCGGGCCGAGGTGGCTAGGGCGGTTGCCTGCCGGCCAAGTGGTTGTAGTTCGAACTCACATGGATGCAGATGTGTGGCACTGACATGAGCTCTCAGATCTACCCGGCCAACAGATGTGTGGCACTGACATGAGCTCTCAGATCTACCCGGCCTACAGATGTGTGGCATTGAAACGAGCTCTCAGATCTACCCGGCCTAAACCGGGTACCAGGAATTGCTTTGGGAAGTCAAGGCGGTTTGCGGGGGG
>OY992889.1:105191602-105194961 GCA_963921405.1 Cepaea hortensis
TTATTATGTATGTGTGATTATATGTGTGTGTGTGAGTGTGTGTGAGAGAGAGTGAGAGAGATCAACTATTTGTGCTAGACAGAAACAGAATTGTAGAGGACATTAAGAGAGAGAGAGAGAGAGAGAGAGAGAGAGCGAGACAGAGAGACTGAGAGCGAGAGAGAGAGAGAGAGAGAGAGTGAGCGAGAAAGTGACAGTGAGAGAGGGTGAGAGTAGTGAGTGAGTGAGAGTAAGAGAGAGGTCCACTATTTGTGCTAAACAGAATTGTAAAAGACATTAAGAGAGAGAGAGAGAGAGAGAGAGAGAGAGAGAGAGACAGAGAGACAGAGACAGAGAGAGAGAGCCAGAGAGAGACAGAGATAGAGAGAGACACAGAGAGGAGACAGAGAGAGACCGAGTCAGAGAGAGACAGAGAGAGACAGAGAGAGATAGAGACACAGAGAGAGACAGAGAGAGATAGAGAGAGATAGAGATATATATATAGAGATAGAGAGAGATAGCGAGAGAGACCGAGACAGAGAGAGAGAGAGTGAGAGAGAGTGAGAGAGAGTTAGAGAGATATATATAGAGATAGAGAGAGATAGCGAGAGAGACCGAGACAGAGAGAGAGAGAGTGTGTGTGAGAGAGTGAGAGAGAGAATGAGATAGAGATAGAGAGATATATAGAGATAGAGAGAGATATCGAGAGAGATAGAGAGATATATATAGAGATAGAGAGAGATAGCGAGAGAGACCGAGACAGAGAGAGAGAGAGAGAGTGAGAGAGAGTGAGGGAGAGATAGAGATATATATATATATATAGATAGAGAGAGATAGCGAGAGAGATAGAGAGATATATATATAGATAGAGAGAGATAGCGAGAGAGACCGAGACAGAGAGAGAGAGAGAGTGAGAGAGAGTGAGAGAGAGATAGAGAGATATATATAGAGATAGAGAGAGATAGCGAGAGAGACCGAGAGAGAGAGAGTCAGAGAGAGAGAGAGTGAGAGAGATGGAGGAGAGAGAGAGAGAGAGAGAGTGAGAGAGATGGAGGAGAGAGAGAGAGAGAGAGTGAGAGAGAGATCCACATCTGACGAAGTCGTATATCTCAGACTGGCCCTGAGGCGCTGGGCTGGAGATTGTTGGCAATGATATACCTGAAGTTGTTGTGTGTGTGTGTGTGCTGTGTGTGTTGTGTCTGTTGTGTGTGCTGTGTGTGTTGTGTGTGTTGTGTGTGCTGTGTGTGTTGTGTTTGCTGTATGTGTTGTGTGTTCTGTATGTGTTGTGTGTGTTGTGTGTTCTGTATGTGTTGTGTGTGATGTATGTGTTGTATGTGTTGAGTATGTGTTGTGTGTGTTGTTCTGGTACACAGTCAGTCCCCTTGGGGATGTCCACACTTGGGTGCCGGGTGACGAGCAAGGGATCCCATTGCTAGATCCCAGCCCTGTCCACAACCGAACACATCGGGATTCACAGTTATAAACTCAGTCTTCCACAAATTCCCCCAACCAACCAACCAACCAACCAACACAAGCAAGCAAGCAACCAACCAACACAAGCAACCAACCAACCAACCAACACAAGCAACCAAGCAACCAACCAACACAACCAACCAATCAACACAACCAACCAATCAACCAACCAACACAAGCAACCAACCAACCAACCAACACAACCAACCAATCAACCAACCAACACAAGCAACCAACCAACCAACCAACACAACCAACCAACCAACCAACCAACACAAGCAAGCAAGCAAGCAACCAATCAACACAAGCAAGCAAGCAAGCAAGCAACCAACCAACCAACCAACACAAGCAAATCACAACCTCATTGTGGTTCAAGGTCGGACAGAAATACACTGAAGAGTTCTGAACCAGGTCCGATGTGGGGGGCCACACACTAATGGTACCTGGAGATTTACTGGGAAGACAATGCGACGAGGACGGGAGTTGGTCTCCACACCTCCTAGTTTCGTGAACTAATATATCAACTAGACCAGTGGTTCTCAACCGGTGGGGAATTTCCCCCACCCCAGGGGGAATTTTAGGGTTTCAGGGGTGGGGGGGGGGGGAATTAAGATTATTTCAAGATCGCATTAATGCAACAACCAGTTACTTCATATTGTTTTTCCCTCTACATTTTACGGTTCTGTACTTCTCGCCCTAATGAAATTCGTTTTATAACTAAGTACACCCGCAAATCACGTTTTATGTAGATGTCTAGACTGGTTCTAATATATGTTAAATATGTGTGTGTGTGTGTGGGGGGGGGGGGGGGGGGATTTATAGGGAGGAAATTCGAAAGGGGGGAATGATGTTCTGAACATATGGTAAAGGGAGGAATCGGCCAAAAAAGGTTGAGAACCACTGAACTAGGACTATATCTACCCATATCCGAGATCCAAAAGGACACTGATGTACCAACACAGATCCAGAATTATGCAGTAATGGGATCAACACAGACCCAGGATTGGTGCAGTAATGGGATCAACACAGAATCCAGGATTGGTGCAGTATTGGGATCAACACAGATCCAGGATTAGTACAGTACTCAGATCAACACAGATCCAGGATTAATGCAGTAATGCGATCAACACAGATCCAGAATTGGTGCAGTATTGGGATCACCACAGATCCAGGATTAGTACAGTACTCAGATCAACACAGATCCAGGATTAATACTGTACTGAGATCAACACAGATCCATGATTAGTACAGTACTGGGATCAACACAGATCCCAGGATTAGTGCAGTACTGAGATCAACACAGATCCCAGGATTAATACTGTATTGAGATCAACACAGATCCATGATTAGTACAGTACTGGGATCAACACAGATCCAGGAATAGTGCAGTACTGGGATCAACACATATCCAGGATTAGTACAGTACTGAGATCAACACAGATCCAGGATTAATACAGTACTGAGATCAACACAGATCCATGATTAGTACAGTACTGGGATCAGCACAGATGCAGCATTAGTGCTGTAGTGGGATCAAAAACATGCCATGTTGTTATTGTTGTTGTTAATAACAACAATGTACCGATCCTTGATGCTGGAATGGGCATTTTCTCGCGATACTCTGGCTGCTGGCGCAGCGACAACTAGAAATTTGATGGGAAGAAGACAAAAAGAAAACACAGTAACAGATATGGGGAAAACTTGGCCAAAAAGCTTAACAAGGGGACGAGATTCGATCCTCGACATTATGGGTTATGTGAGGCGAATGTATGCGCTCACCAACGTGGCACTCGATGGCGATGAGAGTCAGGGAAGACAAAGGGGACATGTCATGTCCTCTACTGTACATGAATGGCATGCTAGAGCTGTCCTATCAGGGTGGTGGTTGGACAGGAGAACACGAGAAC
>OY992889.1:105195161-105572661 GCA_963921405.1 Cepaea hortensis
AGCCCCCCGAGTCGTTATTATAAATGAACAGAACAGAACTTAGAGTAACATATGAGATAGAGTGGGTTAAAGTTATAAAAATGTAGAACAGAATTTAGAGTAACATGTGAGATAGAGTGGGTTAAAGTTATAAATGTATAGAAAAGAAGTTAGAGTAGCATGTGAGATAGAGTGGGTTAAAGTTATAAATGTATAGAACAGAAGTTAGAGTAGCATGTGAGATAGAGTGGGTTGAAATAATACATGTATAGAGCAGAACTTAGAGTAACATGTGAGATAGAGTGGGTTAAAGTTATAAATGTATAGAACAGAAGTTAGAGTAGCATGTGAGATAGAGTGGGTTGAAATAATACATGTATAGAGCAGAACTTAGAGTAACATGTGAGATAGAGTGGGTTAAAGTTATAAATGTATAGAACAGAACTTAGAGTAACATGTGAGATAGAGTGGGTTAAAGTTATAAATGTATAGAGCAGAACTTAGAGTAACATGTGAGATAGAGTGGGTTAAAGTTATAAATGTATAGAGCAGAACTTAGAGTAACATGTGAGATAGAGTGGGTTAAAGTTATAAATGTATAGAACAGAAGTTAGAGTAACATGTGAGATAGAGTGGGTTAAAGTTATAAATGTATAGAACAGAACTTAGAGTAACATGTGAGATAGAGTGGGTTAAAGTTATAAATGTATAGAGCAGAACTTAGAGTAACATGTGAGATAGAGTGGGGTAAAGTTATAAATGTATAGAACAGAAGTTAGAGTAACATGTGAGATAGAGTGGGTTAAAGTTATAAATGTATAGAGCAGAACTTAGAGTAACATGTGAGATAGAGTGGGGTAAAGTTATAAATGTATAGAGCAGAACTTAGAGTAACATGTGAGATAGAGTGGGTTAAAGTTATAAATGTATAGAACAGAACTTAGAGTAACATGTGAGATAGAGTGGGGTAAAGTTATAAATGTATAGAACAGAAGTTAGAGTAACATGTGAGATAGAGTGGGTTAAAGTTATAAATGTATAGAACAGAACTTAGAGTAACATGTGAGATAGAGTGGGGTAAAGTTATAAATGTATAGAGCAGAACTTAGAGTAACATGTGAGATAGAGTGGGGTAAAGTTATAAATGTATAGAACAGAACTTAGAGTAACATGTGAGATAGAGTGGGGTAAAGTTATAAATGTATAGAACAGAACTTAGAGTAACATGTGAGATAGAGTGGGGTAAAGTTATAAATGTATAGAACAGAACTTAGAGTAACATGTGAGATAGAGTGGGGTAAAGTTATAAATGTATAGAGCAGAACTTAGAGTAACATGTGAGATAGAGTGGGTTAAAGTTATAAATGTATAGAACAGAACTTAGAGTAACATGTGAGATAGGGAGTTCTACAGTAACAAATATATACAACAGCAGAAGCAACAGCGCAGACACAACGGGCGACTGTGAGCAAGAGCGAAGAGGGACAAACGGAACTGATAAAAGCAAGCGTGCATGACGTCACCTATGAACGTATGCTGCGTTGTTGGGTGTAACAAAGCTGAAGCCTACCACGCAGTAACCAGAGAGGAGAATGATTCCTGGACTGTGCTAACGGCCATAAACTCTACGGTTCTACCTACATACAGCGACCAGGGACGTCACGTGCTGGGACACATGTACGGCTGGCCCGGGTATCGATCGCCTGTGGCTGGGTTGTCGGTCGGTCGGTCCACCGGCTGTTGCCGCTACCAGGCACCCTGACACGTTAGCGCGAACGACTTCATCTTAAAGTTGGGCTGAAAAGGGTGATCCGTCCAGAGATACTGCAGGCTGGATGTGGCAACGGGCAGGGGGTCATTATCATCATCATCATCATTGCCATCATTATCATCATCATCATTACCATCATTATCACCCGGATTCATTATAATCATCATCATCATTAGAATAATCATAATCATTATCATCATTATTATCATTATCATCAACAAAATCATTATCAGCAGCATCATCATTATCATCATTCATTCATGCAACTACATCACTCACTGATGCACTCACCTGTGACTCAATGATTCCCTTAGTCAATGATTTACTAATACGTACACACTTGTAATCATTCACCCATGCATGTATTCAGAGATCCTCACGCCCTCATTCACTAACTCACGCATTGAATCACTCTCTCACTGAAGCACTCACTGACTCACACCCATGTATTGATGAAATCATGTATGAAAGAAAGATCGTTCTCTCTCTCTCTCTCTCTCTCTCTCTCTCTCTCTCTCTCTCTCTCTCTCTCTCTCTCTCTCTCTCATACACACACATTTACTTCCCATTCTACCAATCATTATATCAACCCCCCCCCCCCCCACACACACACATATTGTTTTACCATCTCTTTGTATCCAGAAAATAAAACAGACAAACAAATATTCCCACGGATAAGTGTCGTTATTCCAGGCTTCACAAATTCTTATCAAACAGAACAGAACATAATGCCAGATCCCACAAATTCTCAACAACAGAAGAGAACATCATTCGGTACAACCTGGTTCTGTTTAGACTCAACAAAAGCGAACGAAAGAAGAAGAAGAAGAAAAAGACGAAGAAGACTCAACACATACCCAGATGTCCCAGACAAGATGTGGCCACTTATCTCAGGATCAATCATCTTTGTCGTGTTTATCTGCAACGGTTTGTGTTCACACCACACCGACCACTGGCTAACTCGTGGTCTAGACTCTACCCACGTGACTATCATCCCCCTCCCCCACCCTGCAGATGTTCAGCTCTACGATGCACGTGTCTGTTCATTAAGTTATGTGGGACCTGGCCAAGCCTGCCTTCTCTGGGGCCATATAAGTTTATTTCTTGTCTGTTGTTTGCCCTGGCTTCCACACTTCCCAGCTGATGACGTTTGTTGTGTACGTACACATTTCCCAGCTGATGATGTATTGTTTGTACATACACACTTCCCAGCTGATGACGTCGCTTAAAAAAAAAAGATGTTGTGTAAGTACACACTTCCTGGTTGATGACGTATGTTGTGTACGTACACACTTCCCAGCTGATGACGTATGTTGTGTAGTACACACTTCCTGGTTGATGACGTATGTTGTGTACGTACACACTTCCTGGTTGATGACGTATGTTGTGTACGTACACACTTCCCAGCTGATGACGTATGTTGTGTAGTACACTTCCCAGCTGATGAAGTATGTTGTGTAGTACACTTCCCAGCTGATGACGTATGTTGTGTACGTACACACTTCCCATCTGATGACGTATGTTGTGTACGTACACACTTCACAGCTGATGACGTATGTTGTGTACGTACACACTTCCCAGCTGATGACGTATGTTGTGTAGTACACTTCCCAGCTGATGAAGTATGTTGTGTAGTACACTTCCCAGCTGATGACGTATGTTGTGTACGTACACACTTCCCAGCTGATGAAGTATGTTGTGTAAGTACACACTTCACAGCTGATGACGTATGTTGTGTACGTACACACTTCCCAGCTGATGACGTATGTTGTGTAGTACACTTCCCAGCTGATGACGTATGTTGTGTAGTACACTTCCCAGCTGATGACGTATGTTGTGTAAGTACACACTTCCCAGCTGATGACGTATGTTGTGTAAGTACACACTTCCCAGCTGATACCGTATGTTGTGTAAGTACACACTTCCCAGCTGATGACGTATGTTGTGTAGTACACTTCCCAGCTGATGAAGTATGTTGTGTAGTACACTTCCCAGCTGATGACGTATGTTGTGTAGTACACTTCCCAGCTGATGACGTATGTTGTGTACGTACACACTTCCCAGCTGATGACGTATGTTGTGTAGTACACTTCCCAGCTGATGACGTATGTTGTGTAGTACACTTCCCAGCTGATGACGTATGTTGTGTAGTACACTTCCCAGCTGATGAAGTATGTTGTGTAAGTACACACTTCACAGCTGAAGACGTATGTTGTGTAGTACACTTCCCAGCTGATGAAGTATGTTGTGTAGTACACTTCCCAGCTGATGACGTATGTTGTGTAGTACACTTCCCAGCTGATGACGTATGTTGTGTACGTACACACTTCCCAGCTGATGACGTATGTTGTGTACGTACACACTTCCCAGCTGATGACGTATGTTGTGTACGTACACACTTCCCAGCTGATGACGTATGTTGTGTAGTACACTTCCCAGCTGATGACGTATGTTGTGTAGTACACTTCCCAGCTGATGACGTATGTTGTGTAGTACACTTCCCAGCTGATGACGTATGTTGTGTAGTACACTTCCCAGCTGATGACGTATGTTGTGTAAGTACACACTTCACAGCTGATGACGTATGTTGTGTAGTACACTTCCCAGCTGATGACGTATGTTGTGTAGTACACTTCCCAGCTGATGACGTATGTTGTGTAGTACACTTCCCAGCTGATGAAGTATGTTGTGTAAGTACACACTTCACAGCTGATGACGTATGTTGTGTAGTACACTTCCCAGCTGATGACGTATGTTGTGTACGTACACACTTCCCAGCTGATGACGTATGTTGTGTAAGTACACACTTCCCAGCTGATGACGTATGTTGTGTGCGTACACACTTACCAGCTGATGGCATATGTTGTGTACGTACACTTCCCAGCTGATGACGTATGTTGTGTGCGTACACACTTCCCAGCTGATGGCATATGTTGTGTACGTACACTTCCCAGCTGATGACGTATGTTGTGTACGTACACACTTCCCAGTTGATGACGTATGTTGTGTACGTACACTTCCCAGCTGATGATGTATGTTGTGTGCGTACACACTTCCCAGCTGATGACGTATGTTGTGTACGTACACTTCCCAGCTGATGACGTATGTTGTGTGCGTACACACTTCCCAGCTGATGACGTATGTTGTGTACGTACACTTCCCAGCTGATGACGTATGTTGTGTGCGTACACACTTCCCAGCTGATGGCATATGTTGTGTACGTACACTTCCTAGCTGATGACGTATGTTGCGTAGTACACTTCCCAGCTGATGACGTATGTTGCGTAGTACACTTCCCAGCTGATGACGTATGTTGTGTGCGTACACACTTCCCAGCTGATGACGTATGTTGTGTGCGTACACACTTCCCAGCTGATGACGTATGTTGTGTACGTACACTTCCCAGCTGATGACGTATGTTGTGTGCGTACACTCTTCCCAGCTGATGACGTATGTTGTGTACGTACACTTCCCAGCTGATGACGTATGTTGTGTGCGTACACACTTCCCAGCTGATGGCATATGTTGTGTACGTACACTTCCCAGCTGATGACGTATGTTGTGTACGTACACACTTCCCAGCTGATGACGTATGTTGTGTAGTACACACTTCCCAGTTGATGACGTATTGTTTGTACGTACACATTTACAAGCTGATAATGTTCAACCCGTGTAACAAAGTTATAGCGTGTACAGTATTACTTCACACAATCAATGTGTTTGTTGTATATCTTTCACACAATTAATGTGTTTGTTGTATATATTTCACGCTATCAATGTGTTTGTTGTATATCTTTCAGGCAATCAATGTGTTTGTTTTATATCTTTCAGGCAATCAATGTGTTTGTTGTATATCTTTCAGACCATCAATGTGTTTGTTTTATATCTTTCAGACCATCAATGTGTTTGTTGTATATCTTTCAGACAATCAATGTGTTTGTTGTATATCTTTCAGACAATCAATGTGTTTGTTGTATATCTTTCAGGCAATCAATGTGTTTGTTTTACATCTTCCAGACAATCAATGTGTTTGTTGTATATCTTTCAGGCAGTCAATGTGTTTGTTGTATATCTTTCAGGCGATCAATGTGTTTGTTGTATATCTTTCAGGCAATCAATGTGTTTGTTTTACATCTTTCAGACAATCAATGTGTTTGTTGTATATCTTTCAGACCATCATGGTGTTTGTTGTATATCTTTCAGGCCATCAATGTGTTTGTTGTATATTTTTCAGACAATCAATGTGTTTGTTGTATATCTTTCAGGCTATCAATGTGTTTGTTGTATATCTTTCAGACAATCAATGTGTTTGTTGTATATCTTTCAGAGAATAAATGTGTTTGTTGTATATCTTTCAGGCCATCAATGTGTTTGTTGTATATCTTTCAGGCCATCAATGTGTTTGTTTTATATCTTTCAGGCCATCAATGTGTTTGTTGTATATCTTTCAGACAATCAATGTGTTTGTTTTATATCTTTCAGGCAATCAATGTGTTTGTTGTATATCTTTGAGGCAATCAATGTGTTTGTTTTATATCTTTCAGAGGGTTCCAAATGTTGCTGTATGTAGCCGAGGCGCGGTGTTGGGGTGAGCGCCCAACATTGCTCAAATACCTCAATGGCTCGTGAATACATAACCTATGCAGCAAAAGTCCAACTCCTGGCCTTCACGTGGCGGGCCTGTTTAAACTAACAGGAGAAGGGGCGACGGCGAGTCTCTGGCGCCGGAAAATAACCAGTATGCTCTAGATGTGTATGCACGTACATGCAAGCACAGACAGGTGTGTGCGCGCGTACACATCTACACTCGAGTGAGACCACAGTCTGCTCTAGCAAAGAAAGGTGCTGAAGACGGAGGCAACCAGCCAAGAGGCGCACCACAGAAATCAGGATGCCACGCAATCACGCAAAATGGAATATGTCGACTACTGCTAATCGTTATGGTGCTCGCCCTGCTTTGGACCCCCAGGCAGGTGCAGTGCCGGGCCCTATGTCTCGAAAGGGTCCAACCCCAACTACTGGAGGTCCTTCTCAGATGTCCTGTGGAGCCAGGGGACATGAGAATAGGATGACTGGCCATACTAAACGAAGACTTAAAATAATGCACTGGAATGCGGAGGGAGTCAGCAACAAAAAAATAGAATTAGAAAAAATCTTGGACCAAGAAAAAGTAAGCATATGTTGCTTGCAAGAAACTCACCTCAATGAAAATATAGCCTTCAAAATCAGAGGCTACCAGTGTTACCGATCTGACCGAAAGAACAGGCGAAAAGGTGGGATACTGACCCTTGTAAGAAATAACATCATGGCTTCCCAAATCAAAGTCTACATGGAAGGGGCTGAGTATCAGACACTTAAACTTAAGACAGGTAATACAGATCTACATCTGATCAATTACTACTGTCCAAGTGACCGCCCACAGGCACTGGACACTCTACCACTAAAAGAAAAAATGATTGTGTGTGGCGATTTCAACAGCCACTCGCAGAGCTGGGGCTATGATCACATGGACCAGAGAGGAGAGAGACTGGAAGACTGGCAGGATGAGAATAGATTCATGTTGATTAACAAGCCGTCCGACCCACATACTTTCTACTCGAGATCATGGCACTCTATAACTACACCTGACCTGGCTTTTCATTCACCAGACCTGGAGTGGAACATTACACGAACTGTTGGGAAACAACTTGGTGGCAGTGACCATCGGCCAGTCTTTCTAACCGTAGAAAATGAGCTTGTAAGTGAAAGCAGCACCCTCTCGAGGTGGAACTACAAGAAAGCAGACTGGGCAATGTACAAGCATCGCACCAGCATACTGGTTAGAAACCTGAACACTGAGAAAGACATAAATAAAGCAGTTGAAGAGTTTGGGAAATGCATACTACAGGCAGCGCGAGAAACAGTACCAAGAGGAGCCCGTAAACAATATAAACCCTACTGGAGTAGTGAACTGGAACAGTTGCATAATGATGTTGAAGTGTGTAGAAAGCAAGCAGAGGCCACACCCAGCCAAGAGCACCACAATAAATTCCAGCATGCAAAAGCCAAATTTCAAAGGGCCAAGCTGCAGGCTAGACGGAAAAGCTGGCAGGAGAAAACGGAGTCTCTGAACTTTGAAAGAGACACAAGGAAATTGTGGAAGCTAATAAAACAGCTTAATGACGAGGGCACAGGGAGAAACTCAAAAATTGCACTACATAAAGATGGAAAAATCTTAACAAGAAAGCAAGCAGCTGACCATTTTGCGGACTCGTTCGCACAAGATAGCAATATCAAAATTAGCCCAGAGAAACAACAAGAGATTCGAGAGAAACGACAACATACAGGACAGAAGGAAATAGTACATGAGGTTCTGGAGGCACCCATCACAATCAGCGAACTGGAGCTAGCCATATCAAAACTGAAAATGAGAAAGTCACCAGGAGCTGATGGTATCTCCAATGAAATGATCAGGAACCTAGGAACAGAGGCCAAAACAAAGCTGTTGCAGATCTTCAATAACAGCTGGACCTTAGGCAGTGTTCCACAAGCCTGGAGAGAAGCAATCATGATACCCCTCCTAAAATCAGGGAAAGATAGTTCCATTGCCTCTAGCTACAGACCAATTAGCCTCACCAGCTGTCTCTGCAAAACACTGGAGCGCATCATCAATCACAGACTGCAGTGGTACATTGAAAGTAAAAACATCCTTGTGCCACAGCAGGCTGGCTTTAGGCAGTGCTACTCTACGGAAGATCAGACAACCTACCTCTCTCAAGAAATTGAGGATGCATTCCAAGAGAAGAAGCATGGATAGATCTGAAGAAAGCCTTTGACAAAGTCTGGAAAGAAGGTCTGATGAAGAAACTGAGAAACTGCAAAGTCAATGGAAGAATGTACAAATGGGTGAAAGCATACTTGCACAACAGAAGAGCCCGAGTACAGATAGACGGACTCAAGAGCAAGAAAGTACTACTGCGTCACGGTGTCCCCCAGGGCGGAGTCTTGTCCCCCACACTTTTTCTAATCTTCATCAATGATCTTGTTGCTCACCTACCGCATGGAATTAAAGCGGCAATGTACGCCGATGACCTGGTTCTATGGAGCACAAATGAATATGCATCAGTGGCCACCAGATTGCTACAAAGAGCTGTAGATACATTTGCTGCATGGGCAAATAGATGGTGTGTCAGCATAAACACTGACAAGTGCAGCACCGCCCTATTTACCCTCTCTCCAAAACAAAAGGCAGGGATCATCCAGATAAATGGAACACCCCTACGAGAAGATAAAGAACCAACATACCTTGGAGTAACATTTGATGGCAAGCTGACATGGAGAAAGCACATCAACAAAGCAGTAGCAAAAGCCAGAAGGAAAATAGCCATCCTGAGAAAGCTAAGTGGAACCACATGGGGAGCCAGTACGAAAATACTTAGCAAAGTTTACCAACAGAGCATACGACCACACCTGGAATATGGGTCAACTGCGTGGTGTTCAGCATCAAATACCACACTACAAGAGCTGGACAAGGTGCGAAATCAAGCACTTAGAGTCACCACAGGAGGGATGAGATCAACCCCTATAGTGGAAATGGAGAAGATGGGGAGGACACAGGCACTGCGTGAGCGCAGAGATACGAAAACGCTAATACAAGCAGAAAAGTTCCTCAGCTTGCCAGGCCACCCTATGAAGAACAGATTTGAAAACCTAGCTATGGGGCGGTTGAAAAGAAGTAGTTTTATCCACCAGGCCAAACGACTCTGCAGAGAAACCACTGATCTGCCCACAGTTGGTATCCCCCTAACAACTATTCCAGAGCGAACTCCATGGAAAGATGAGCATAGACTATCGTTACAAATCCAGACAAAAGTGAGAGGAATATTTGACAAGGAAGAACAGAACAGTGTGCAGCGCAGAACAGCCACTCTCAGCTTCCTTGATGAAGAATACCCACAGGACCTCTGGATCCGAGTCTACACAGATGGGTCAGCACAAAATGCTGTTCGAAATGGAGGAGCGGGAGTGTACATAGAATACCCAAATAATACTAGGGACACAGCCAGAGTACCGACAGGAAAGTACTGCCATAACTATGATGCCGAAATTGAGGCAATCAAGATAGCAACAGAGAAATTACTAAATAACAGCAATGGTACACAACCTGTGGTGCTACTAACAGATGCAAAATCAGTACTCGAGGCGCTCCTCTCTGGGAAATTGCCAGTATTAAGGACACTACTTTCTGAACTTAGCAGTCAGCATAAAGTCACCATACAGTGGATACCATCCCACTGTGGAGTACCCGGAAACGACAGAGCTGATCAATTGGCTAAGGAAGGAGCCAAAGAGGAACAGCCTGATGTGCCCGTTACATACCACCAAAAGAAAAGAATGATCAAATCAGTCAGAAAGCCACCAAAACCTGCTCAAGATGACTACCACATTATGGACAGACCAGAACAAGTCATTATTCTGCGCCTCAGAACAGGACACAATAGATTACGCAACCACATGTATACAAAATTCAAGATTGGTGAAACAGCCATGTGCACATGTGGATTGGCGTCGCAGACAGCAGAGCACATACTCCAAGACTGCCCAAAATATAACATATCTAGGCAAACCTTCTGGCCTAGAGAGACGACAGTGGAAGATAAACTCTATGGACCACTGTGTGAACTGAAAAAAACAGTTCAATTCATGCAAGAGACGACATTGCAGATATAGACATATTTCAAGCGAACGAAAGAAGAAGAAGAAGAAGAATATCTTTCAGACAATCAATGTGTTTGTTTTATATCTTTCAGGCAATCAATGTGTTTGTTTTATATATTTCAGACAATCAATGTGTTTGTTGTATATCTTTCAGACAATCAATGTGTTTGTTGTATATCTTTCAGGCCATCAATGTGTTTGTTTTATATCTTTCACACAATCAATGTGTTTGTTTTATATCTTTCACGCAATCAATGTGTTTGTTTTATATCTTTCAGATAATCAATGTGTTTGTTTTATATCTTTCCCGCAATCAATGTGTGTTTTATATCTTTCACGCAATCAATGTGTTTGTTTTATATCTTTCAGGCAATCAATGTGTTTGTTTTATATCTTTCAGACAATCAATGTGTTTGTTTTATATCTTTCAGACAATCAATGTGTTTGTTTTATATCTTTCAAGCAATCAATGTGTTTGTTTTATATCTTTCACGCAATCAATGTGTTTGTTTTATATCTTTCAGACAATCAATGTGTTTGTTTTATATCTTTCACGCAATCAATGTGTTTGTTTTATATCTTTCACACAATCAATGTGTTTGTTTTATATCTTTCACACAATCAATGTGTTTGTTTTATATCTTTCAGGCAATCAATGTGTTTGTTTTATATCTTTCAGGCAATCAATGTGTTTGTTTTATATCTTTCAGGCAATCAATGTGTTTGTTGTATATCTTTCAGGCAATCAATGTGTTTGTTGTATATCTTTCAGGCAATCAATGTGTTTGTTGTATATCTTTCAGGCAATCAATGGTTTGTTGTATATCTTTCACACAATCAATGTGTTTGTTGTATATCTTTCAGACAATCAATGTGTTTGTTGTATTTCTTTCAGACAATCAATGTGTTTGGTGTATATCTTTCAGACAATCAATGTGTTTGGTGTATGTCTTTCAGACAATCAATTGTTTGTTTTATATCTTTCAGACAATCAATTGTTTGTTTTATATCTTTCAGACAATCAACTGTTTGTGTTATATCTTTCAGACAATCAATTGTTTGTTTTATATCTTTCAGACAATCAATTGTTTGTTTTATATCTTTCAGACAATCAATTGTTTGTTGTATATCTTTCAGACAATCAATGTGTTTGTTGTATATCTTTCAGACAATCAATGTTTGTTGTATATCTTTCATACAATCAATGTGTTTGTTGTATTTCTTTCAGACAATCAATGTGTTTGTTGTATATCTTTCGGACAATCAATGTGTTTGGTGTATATCTTTCACACAATCAATGTGTTTGGTGTATATCTTTCACACAATCAATTGTTTGTTTTATATCTTTCAGACAATCAATGTGTTTGTTGTATATCTTTCAGACAATCAATGTGTTTGTTGTATATCTTTCAGACAATCAATGTGTTTGGTGTATATCTTTTAGACAATCAATGTGTTTGGTGTATATCTTTCAGACAATCAATGTGTTTGGTGTATATCTTTCAGACAATCAATGTGTTTGTTGTATATCTTTCACACAATCAATGTGTTTGTTGTATTTCTGTCAGACAATCAATGTGTTTGTTGTATATCTTTCAGACAATCAATGTGTTTGGTGTATATCTTTCACACAATCAATGTGTTTGGTGTATATCTTTCACACAATCAATTGTTTGTTTATATCTTTCACACAATCAATGTGTTTGTTGTATATCTTTCAGACAATCAATGTGTTTGTTGTATATCTTTCACACAATCAATGTGTTTGGTGTATATCTTTCAGACAATCAATGTTTTTGGTGTATATCTTTCAGACAATCAATGTGTTTGTTGTATATCTTTCACACAATCAATGTGTTTGGTGTATATCTTTCACACAATCAATTGTTTGTTTATATCTTTCACACAATCAATGTGTTTGTTGTATATCTTTCAGACAATCAATGTGTTTGTTGTATATCTTTTAGACAATCAATGTGTTTGTTGTATATCTTTCAGACAATCAATGTGTTTGTTGTATATCTTTCAGACAATCAATGTGTTTGTTGTATATCTTTCAGACAATCAATGTGTTTGTTGTATATCTTTCAGACAATCAATGTGTTTGTTGTATATCTTTCAGACAATCAATGTGTTTGTTGTATATCTTCAGACAATCAATGTGTTTGTTGTATATCTTTCAGACAATCAATGTGTTTGGTGTATATCTTTCAGACAATCAATGTGTTTGGTGTATATCTTTCGGACGGACATATAATCAGATTGCAACTCTACCATTAGTATTGGCACTCTTCGCTGGTTGTTGAAGATGAAAACGGAGCACATATTGGAGTGTCCCGAATGCAGTTGTATCGATTCCTAACTCAACTCATCTCATCTCATCTTATCTCATCTCAACTGGGACAATTGCAATAGAATATACTGGCTCGCTGACCTTGTCTATTCTATTTTATATTCTCACACATCACATTCTTGTCTATTTTATATTCTCACACATCACATTCTTGTCTATTTTATATTTACAAGCATTTATTTCCTGACTTTTTCATATCTTACAGTTTTAGATTCTTGCTGATTTAACATCTTACAGCTTGCTATTCTGGTCTGATTCTTATTGGAAAGATGAAATTCTTGTCATCTTTGTGAAGTTCATATCCGTCTGTTCTATATTGTCTCATCTCATCTCATCATGTTCCTCTTGTACCTCGCGGTATCGAGGTGAAGTATAAACATCTTGAGAGTGCCCGATTATGAGCTTCATATATCGATATTCCCATGGACTCTGCTATTCCCTCCGTCCAACGTTTACGTGGTCGGCCTCTTCCTCTGTTCTATATTGTAAAGTTGCATATTTGTGTCTATTCTATACTAAATAGGAAGGCTCTAGTGAAAAGTCCATGTATGGAGGTTGAATCACACTACTGGGCAACTCGGTGTAGGTGGGGTCTATCTGGGGCATCTTCTGGTACTCTGTGTAGGTGTGGTCCATCTGGGGCATCTTCTGGTACTATATGTAGGTGGGGTCCATCTGGGGCATCTTCTGGTACTCTGTGTAGGTGGGGTCCATCTGGGGCATCTTCTGGTACTCTGTGTAGGTGGGGTCCATCTGGGGCATCTTCTGGTACTCTGTGTAGGCGGGGTCCATCTGGGGCATCTTCTGGTACTCTGTGTAGGTGGGGTCCATCTGGGGCATCTTCTGGTACTCTGTGTAGGCGGGATCAATCTGGGACATCTTCTGGTACTATATGTAGGTGGGGTCCATCTGGGGCATCTTCTGGTACTCTGTGTAGGTGGGGTCCATCTGGGGCATCTTCTGGTACTCTGTGTAGGTGGGGTCCATCTGGGGCATCTTCTGGTACTCTGTGTAGGTGGGGTCCATCTGGGGCATCTTCTAGTACTCTGTGTAGGCGGGATCCATCTGGGACATCTTCTGGTACTATATGTAGGTGGGGTCCATCTGGGGCATCTTCTGGTACTCTGTGCAGGTGGGGTCCATCCGGGGCATCTTCTGGTACTATATGTAGGTGGGGTCCATCTGGGGCATCTTCTGGTACTCTGTGCAGGTGGGGTCCATCTGGGAGCCCAGGGAAATTTGACAAGATCCGCCTCCATGGGGATTTCACACGCGACACACATTTTAGATCAGTGGTTCTCAATTGGTGGGGAAATTCCCCCCCCCCCCGGAATTTTAGGGTTTCCAGGGTTCCAGGGGGTGGGGGAGGGGGGGGGGAAGGAGAGAATTAAGATTATTTCAAGATCGCGTTAATGCAAGAACCAATTACTTGATATTGTTTTTCCCTTCATACTGTACGGTTCTGTACGTCTCACCCTTCTAAAATTCAATTTACAAAGTAAGTAGACCCACAAATCATGTTTTATGTGGACGTCTAGTCTTATTTTAGTATGTGCTGTTTAGCACAATTTAGCTTCCATTATTACGAATACTGTGTAGGGGCGGGGGCGGAATTTTAAGGTAGGAAATACGAAAGGGGGGAATGACGTTCTGAAAATATGGTGAAGGGAGCACTGGCCAAATTTTTAGGTTGGAAATACGAAAGGGGGGGGGGGGAGGGGGGGATGATGTTCTGAAAATATGGTGAAGGGGGGCACGGGCCAAAAAAGATTGAGAACCACTGTTTTAGATAGACAATAGCTCCATGGGGAGTCCATATGCGAAAGTTCTGGTAGACATTTTAGACAGAAAATAAAAGAGAACAATGAATTAAAATATGACACAATAACATTAATATAGAAGAGGAAATAGAAGAACGTTAACTCTACAGAGGACACAAATGTATAACATTAACATAACAGAATAACTTTCATTCAACAAAATCAATAACATATAACATTGATTCAACAGAACTAACACACGAACTTTATTTTCAAATGTTGTAGAATTTGGCACGCAGGCTCGTCTGACATTCTGCCCTTAAGATCATACATTACTGCATCCATAGGTAACAAAAAAACATAGATTCAACATAGGTACCCACAAAACAAAGATTCAACATAGGTACCCACAAAACAAAGATTCAACATAGGTACCCACAAAACAAAGATTCAACATAGGTACCCACAAAGCATAGATTTAACAGAGACAAGGAAACAGAGACACAAGCTGACGCTCAGGAACTTGGTCCCAGGTTCTGCGCCAGAGATTGGCTGGCAGGACCGCGCTCTGTCTCGACAGCCAATCCCCTCTCGCCCTGGAGAGAATGCCCGGCAAACGACGTTTCCTCCACAAACGTTGGTGCCAGAACGAGATGCTGCTACCTGCCTGGTGTCTTCATGGAGCCACGAGCCAGTCTCCCGCCTCAGAACTGACTGGCAGTTTCCTCACTGGTCACAGACCCGACTGTCAGTTTCCTCACTGGTCACAGACCCGAGTGTCAGCGTGCCTCCATCGATCGTTTCCTGCACTCTCTATGATGTCAGCGCCTGCCGCTCACTCCCTCCCTCCCTGCCAGTTGTACCAGAGTTGAGTTTCACCACCATCTGTTGCCGGCCTGACATCAATCGCCACCCCCTCCCCCCGGTCCTGCACAAAACTGGTTATCTGGAACAAGTTAGGAGGTGTGCGTGTGTTTATGATGTGTGCTAGAGTGAGTGGTTTTATGCCGTGTGCTAGAAGAGTGTGTGATTGCGTGGTGTGCCTCAAATTGTTGGCATTTCTAGTTCCACATCTGTTGCAGATGGGATCGATAGTCAGCTATTATTCTGCTAGGATTCGGGCAAATAATTTCTAATCCACATAGACAAGCCTATATTTATTGATTGCCTATTGGTTGGGTGTGTCGATGTTAGTCAACCAGGAGCACCAGTCCAGTGTCGGGTTGTCACAGATTCAGAGATGAAGATTGGCACTTACAGAGACAATTTGGAGGAATTACATATCAGTGAACACCTTAAAGTTAAACATTTACAGGTAATTGCGTGGAAAAGGCAACCAAAGGAGTGTGAAGTGATATTATTCACATATACTAGCAAATGACATTATGAAGTAAGCTGACCGGTTAATTTCGCGGGCGTCAGTCTCTCTTAGACACACCAGTCCATGTCATGTTGGTCTGTGGTAGGGATGACATGGCTCCACAACTGAGCACCGAACCCGGACCTCTAAGGGCAAAGCCGAGCGCTGTCTACTAAGCCACCATGCCGTCCAGGAGACTCATTAGAGATCAGAACTGTTACACTAGATTCGAATCTCAGCCTCCCCCCCCCCCCCCAAATGAAGCCAATAACACAAGACAAAGTAGCAGGTCTATGGTCTGCTTCCATCAACAACCACGGCAGGCGAAAGATTGCTCCTGCTGCTGCAGATGTTGCTGCTGTTGTAGTTATTGGCTTTGTTGCGGACATGTCGCAGTTAAATTGTACACTACCAATACTCAGTCATTCATCTCAGGGTAAAGTGGGGTAGGCGAAGTAGAGTCATTGCAGTGTGGCGACAGTTGAAGCAATGAAGTAAATCATTGCAGTGTTGGGACAGTGGAAGCAATGAAGTAAATCATTGCAGTGTGGGGACAGTGGAAGCGATGAAGTAAATCATTGCAGTGTGGGGACAGTGGAAGCGATGAAGTAGATTGATGGCAGTGTGGGGACAGTGGAAGAATCAACTGGAGGTGGTGTGTTTTCCTGATTCCCCAATCCGTTCATACTTTCACGAAATACCACAACCTCAGCACAGCTCAGATATGGCTGCACTTACCAGGACCTCGACCTCGCTGCTTGCCTTCAGCCGTCAGTGCTCACTCCCACGTTGAGACAACACCTCAACATCTCACACTGTTGAGACAACACCTCAACAATTCACAATGTTTAGACAACGCCCCAACAACACACTCTTGAGACAACACCCCCAATAACTCACACTGTTGAGACAACACCTCAAAATCACACACTGTTGAGACACCACCTCAACATCTCACAGTGTTGAGACAACACCTCAACATCTCACACTGTTGAGACATCACCTCAACATATCACACTGTTGAGACATCACCTCAACATATCACACTGTTGAGACAACACCTCAACAATTCACAATGTTTGGACAACGCCCCAACCGTTGAAGACAACACCCCCAACAACTCACACTGTTGAGACAACACCTCAACATCTCACACTGTTGAGACAACATCTCAACATCTCACACTGTTGAGACAACATCTCAACATCTCACACTGTTAAGACATCTCAACATCTCACACTGTTGAGACAACACCTCAACATCTCACACTGTTGAGACAACACCTCAACAATTCACAATGTTTGGACAACGCCCCAACCGTTGAAGACAACACCCCCAACAACTCACACTGTTGAGACAACACCTCAACATCTCACACTGTTGAGACAACTTCACAACACACCCTGAGAGTATCACCTTCGTTTCTTACAGTCGGAGCTATCACCTCCAGATACCAGCCGGGCTGGAACCCCGGGCCTCAAGCGGCAGAAGACAGTCCCCATCCAGGTGTGTCTACAGGTACACCTGTGTTCTAACATGCAGGTGTTGTCGGCGCGTGTTTGATACTGGCCTAGTTTCTGGCGAGCCTAGAGCATTGCATTTGTCTCTTGTCTAGTAAGTTACTAAACGTAAACTTGCCTAGGAATCGCAAACAGCCAAAACATGCCGGAGTTGACTGCTACGTCCTGTAAAGGATAAGCAACTAATTTAACTAGTACGTTACCAGCAAGCGCGTTAGCGAAGTTGATATCGAACTGCGAACTGTGTCCAGAGCACGGTCGGACAGAGGTAAGACGCCTGCACTTGTCGCCAGTGAGAGTGAAGGAAAGACTGACCATCTATTTCTCCTGCTCTCCGGCCTACAGCGTGTGATGCCCCTACCATATCACTGACCCACAGCTGGAAACTCTTTAGCGACAAATGTATAAAATTGAGCATGTGACCTGGTTATTTTATTGTTACTTGTGCCACATCTTCTATAAGTGCTCATCGATGTTTGTGTATTTGCTTCTCATTTACAAACAGTAACAAAACATAACAATGAAAACCTGCAGGATGTTTTCTTACATTTTCAAACAGTAACAAAACCTAACTGTGAAAACATGTAGGACGTTTTCTCACATCTTAAAACAGTAACAAAACCTAACTGTGAAAACATGTAGGACGTTTTCTCACATCTTCAAACAGTAACAAAACCTAACTGTGAAAACATGCAAGACGTTTTCTCACATCTTCAAACAGTAACAAAACCTAACTGTGAAAACATGTAGGACGTTTTCTCACATCTTCAAACAGTAACAAAACCTAACTGTGAAAACATGCAAGACGTTTTCTCAGATTTCATGTCAACATTTCTGGAGACATTTAATCCCGGTTTGCACCTCCAACAGACAACAGAAGGTGAAGAACTACAGACTGCAGGTGAATGTGTGCAGCTGTGCCCAGGTGGCTGGGGCATGCTGTCATGCCCCGGTGACTAAACAGGATGTTTAGAGCGGAGACAAGCCCTGTTGTCGCAGAGATCACGACAGCATGACAGTACTAGCGTCACAGAAACCAGCCAAAAAAAACCTGTGGGAGATTTAGCAGGGTGTAGTCACGAGTGTCTTGTCTGATGCGACTGGTGATAAACAACACAGAACGGAGGAAACACGGTGTGACACAGGCGGTTACAATACACTGACTGACTGAAATAAAGTGCCACATAGACAGTCACAATACATTGACTGACTGAAATAAAGTGCCACATAGACAGTCACAATACATTGACTTATTGAAACAAAATGTATGGCAGGCAGTGATTTCCTTAAATTGTGTACGATAGACTATCACGGTACATTGACTGCTAGACTACAGTACAATACATCCTACATCAATCTACTGTACAAGGGCAATGAGGAATAATGGGATAACTGTGAATCCATCACAGCTAAGGAAAATAGCATCGTCTGATTGAGTTGTGGGGGTGTATGAAGCGAGGATAGTTCACAAATTATGGGCACAGCATGATGAAATTGTGACTGATTGAGTTGTGGGGGTATATGAAGCGAGGACAGTTCACAAATTATGGGCACAGCATGATGAAATTGTGACTGATTGAGTTGTGGGGGTGTATGAAGCTAGGATAGTTCACAGTATGGGCACAGCATGATGAAATTGTGACTGATTGAGTTGTGGGGGTGTATGAAGCTAGGATAGTTCACAAATTATGGGCACAGCATGATGAAATTGTGACTGATTGAGTATGTGGGGGTGAATGAAGCGAGGATAGTTCACAAATTATGGGCACAGCATGATGAAATTGTGACTGATTGAGAATGTGGGGATGTATGAAGCGAGGACTGTTCACAGTATGGGCACAGCATGATGAAATTGTGACTGATTGAGTATGTGGGGGTGAATGAAGCGAGGATAGTTCACAAATTATGGGCACAGCATGATGAAATTGTGACTGATTGAGTATGTGGGGGTGAATGAAGCGAGGATAGTTCACAAATCATATGGGGGAACATGAAGCAAGGACAGTTCACACATTATGTGGGGGTACTTAAAGCAAGGACAGTTCACACATTATGTGGGGGTACTTAAAGCAAGGACAGTTCACACATTATGTGGGGGTACTTAAAGCAAGGACAGTTCACACATTATGTGGGGGTACTTAAAGCGAGGACAGTTCACTAATTATGGAGACTGAACAGTGGCCTCCGACTCTACCCGCTCGGCCACCGCGGTTCTGGCTACAAGAAAGATGGCAGACCAGGCCAGACTGAAGCAACAGAGCTAGACTATTCTGGCAGAGGAGAGCGACAGGCAGCCGACACAGTTCTGATGGATTTGTCCCTCCCAGGCAGTGACAGCACACCAGGCCTAGCAACAAGAACAAATACCGGATCACGTGACACTCTAGAAGCTTCTGTCACAGGTAACCTGGCATCTGTGTGTGTGTGTGTGTGTGTGTGTATTTGTGTGTGCGCGCTCGCGCACCTGTTGCAGCCAGCAGGCATGTATTCTGTGCTGACACTGTCGGCAGATCCAGCGTCTGAAGCACAGACTCTGCAGGTCCCATTCGTCATGTCGGTTGTGGGAATATTTCTGTTTCACACAAAGCACGAGTTCTCAGAAGATCATTCATCACGTGACCTGGTTGGCATCTCGCGCAAGAGTACACAAGACAGCCGGTAATGGGCACCACGACTGTACACAGGAACACAAAAATAAGTCCCCTTCTGTGTCAGATCAACATGGATACTGTTGTGTTTTAGCATATATATTTGTGATTGTGAGTTAACCCTTCACTTGCCCAGTTTAGTGAATGTTCTACAGTGTTGTGAATGTTCTTTCAGTTTTGTGAATGTTCGACAGTTTTGTAAATGTTTTACAGTGTTGTGAATGTTTTACAATTTTGCGAATGCTCTACAATTTTGTGAATATTCTACAGTTTTGTGAATGTTCTATAAACAGTTTACCCTCAGGCACTCATCATTCCTGCACTCCTTGTCTGTGAACGCCGTCGAATGTTGGAGAGTGGCTCGCCCACAGGAGGGCGTATCTGTGGCACATGATGATGATAGTCAGCGTATTCACAAAGGGAATATCTGGGTCCTATACCTGGTCATGTCGGTCTCCCTAGCCTAGGTGTTAGCGACTTTCTCCGTAATCCCGTATATCCACGTGAGGAACGTAACTTGCGCGAGAATCGGCAGCAGTTCTCACAGCGTTGGTAACTTCCCCCCCCCCCGGCCTCTCAGAAAGCAATGGCAAACTACTGAGCGTAATCTTGCCAAGAAATCAATAATCAACTGAAAGGTGCTGATGTTGACAGCGATGTCCTGTAAAGGATTTTTAAAAAAAAATTCGCATATCCATTTACAGGACATCTTCTGTCAACAGCAGCATCTTTCAGCTGTCTGTTGATTATTGGGGGGGGGGGGGAATACCTGGTCACAAGGTCAAACAGCTGTCGGTACAGCGTGGTACCTATACTGTTTCCTGCATGTACGAGAGGATAGATCAGCCACGTGTGGTTGGTGGGGGGGGGGGAGGTATTCGGACGGTGACGTTGGAAAGCAGCAGCAGCAGCAGCAGTAGAATTAGTAGAGGAGAAGGAGAAGTAGTAGCAGAAAAAAAAGAAGACGAGAAAGTGGAGGAGGAGGAGGAAGAAGAAGAAGAAGAAGAAGAAGAAGAAGAAGAAGAAGAAGAAGAAGAAGAAGAAGAAGAAGAAGAAGAAGAAGAAAAGAAGAAGAAGAAGAGGAGGAGGGGGAGGAGGGGGAAGAAGAAGAAATCTGATTTTTAAAAAACTGGTGATTATCCATGTCTGTCTCATGTCTGCAGGTTTACCGTCGCTCATGTCTGTCTCATGTCTGCAGGTTTACCGTCGCTCATGTCTGTCTCATGTCTGCAGGTTTACCGTCGCTCATGTCTGTCTCATGTCTGCAGGTTTACCGTCGCTCATGTCTGTCTCATGTCTGCAGGTTTACCGTCGCTCATGTCTGTCTCATGTCTGCAGGTTTACCGTCGCTCATGTCTGTCTCATGTCTGCAGGTTTACCGTCGCTCATGTCTGTCTCATGTCTGTAGGTTTACCGTCGCTCATGTCTGTCTCATGTCTGTAGGTTTACCGTCGCTCATGTCTGTCTCATGTCTGTAGGTTTACCGTCGCTCATGTCTGTCTCATGTCTGTAGGTTTACCGTCGCTCATGTCTGTCTTAAGCAATTAACAATGACGTAAACAGTTGGCAGTAATATATCTCAGTCACATCATGAAGTCAACCGTGACAGGTGCAGCAGGAATGGCGAGTATGAGAACAGCATTAAATGGCGAGTATGAGAACAACATTGAATGGCGAGTATGAGAACATCACTGAATGGCGAATATGAGAACAGCATTGAATGGCGAGGCGAATATGAGAACAGCATTGAATGGCGAGGCGAGTATGAGAACATGACTGAATGGCGAGTATGAGAACATCATTGAATGTCCAGTATGAGAACAGCATTGAATGGCGAGTAAGAGAACAACATTGAATGTCGAGTATGAGAACAGCATTGAATGGCGAGTATGAGAACATCATTGAATGTCGAGTATGAGGACAGCATTGAATGGCGAGTAAGAGAACAGCATTGAATGGCGAGGCGAGTATGAGAACAGCATTGAATGGCGAGGCGAGTAAGAGAACAGCATTGAATGGCGAGGCGAGTATGAGAACAGCATTGAATCGAGAGTAGGAAGACATTCAATGGCCAGTATCAGCACAACAACGAACGGACTATATGAGCACAACAATGAATGGCCAGTATCAGCACAACAACGAACGGACTATATTAACACAACAATTAATGGACAATATGAACACACCAATGAATGGACAATATGAACACAACAATGAATGGACAATATGAACACAACAATGAATGGACAATATGAACACAACAATGAATGGCGAGTATGGACACAAAAAATGAATGGGGAGTATAGAGCATGGAGTCAACAAGAGTCAAGTTTTGGTCAGTGGATAGGCCGTGGTCATTGGAGAAGATCTGGTCAGTAGACAAGATTTGGTCAGTGGACAAGATTTGGTCAGTGTACAAGATTTGGTCAGTGTACAAGATTTGGTCAGTGGACAAGATTTGGTCAGTGGCCAAGATTTGATCAGTGGACAAGATTTGATCAGTGGACAAGACGTGGTGAGTGGACGAGATTTGATCAGTGGACAAGACGTGGTGAGTGGACAAGATTTGATCAGTGGACAAGATTTGGTCAGTGGATAAGATTTGATCAGTGGACAAGATTTGATCAGTGGACAAGACGTGGTCAATGGACAAGATTTGATCAGTGCTGCACGTAACCAATGACAATGCATTTAGAAGCTTTGGAGAGTTTATCAGTTAGTTACCAAACAAGAACATAGGATACAGTAATCAACATCTGGCTTCACACAGCAATTTCAAAACACAATGAACAGAGCAAATGAGCAGCGGCAACGGTTTCAGAGAAGCTAAATAACAAAAACATTGCTTCACGGACCCTCTGTGCACATTCTGGTCATATTGGGGTCATGATGGCAGACACATATTCCCATAGACTGATCGACACTCGACGGTTGGTCTGGTCGATGGCATACAGACGTCTTTGACTTCCAAAGACATTTCCTGATACCAATCTTAGGCCGGACCGACTTGTCCAACCAGGTCACGCGTTCAAATCTGCTTTGATGGGAATTCAACCCCACGACCACAGGGTTGGCACGTGAGTGTGCTAGAGAACTTTATCTGACAACCACAAGACTGACATGTGAGTGTACTAGAGAACTCTATCTGACAACCACAGGGTTGGCAGGAGTGTGCTAGAGAACTCTATCTGACAACCACAGGGTTGGCATGTGAGTGTGCTAGAGAACTATATCTAAGAACTACAGGGTTGGCATGTGAGTGTACTAGAGACCTCTATCTGACAACCACAGGGCTGGCATGTGAGTGTACTAGAGAACACTATCTGACAACCACAGGGCTGGCATGTGAGTGTACTAGAGAACTCTATCTGACAACCACAGGGCTGGCATGTGAGTGTACTAGAGAACTCTATCTGATAACCACAGGGTTGGCGTGTGAATGTACTAGAGGACTCTATATGACAACCACAGGGTTGGCATATGAGTGTGCTAGAGAACTATATCTAAGAACTACAGGGTTGGCATGTGAGTGTACTAGAGAACTCTATCTGACAACCACAGGGTGGCATGTGAGTGTACTAGAGAACTCTATCACGTGACCACAGGGCTGGCATGTGAGTGTACTAGAGAACACTATCTGACAACCACAGGGCTGGCATGTGAGTGTACTAGAGAACTCTATCTGACAACCTCAGGGTTGGCATGTGAGTTAGCTAGAGAACTCTATCTGACAACCACAGGGTTGGCAGGAGTGTACTAGAGAACTCTATCTGAATACCACATGGTTGGCATGTGAGTGTACTAGTGAACTCTATCTGACAACCACAGGGCTGACATGTGAGTGTACTAGAGAACTCTATCTGACAACCACAGGGTTGGCATGTGAGTGTACTAGAGAACTCATTATGACAACCACAGAGTTGGCATGTGAGTGTGCTAGAGAACTCTTATCTGAGAACTACATGGTTGGCATGTGAGTGTACTAGAGAACTCTAGCTGACAACCACAGGGCTGACATGTGAGTGTACTAGAGAACTCTATCTGACAACCACAGGGTTGGCATGTGAGTGTACTAGAGAACTCTATCTGACAACCACAGAGTTGGCATGTGAGTGTACTAGAGAACTCTATCTGACAACCACAGGGCTGGCATGTGAGTGTACTAGAGACCTCTATTTGACAACCACAGGGCTGGCATGTGAGTGTACTAGAGAACACTATCTGACAACCACAGGGCTGGCATGTGAGTGTACTAGAGAACTCTATCTGACAACCACAGGGTTGGCGTGTGAATGTACTAGAGTACTCTATGTGACAACCACAAGGTTGGCATGTGAGTGTGCTAGAGAACTCTGTCTGACAACTACAAGGTTGGCATGTGAGTGTGCTAGAGAACTCTATCTGAGAACTACATGGTTGGCATGTGAGTGTACTAGAGAACTCTATCTGACAACCACAGGGCTGGCATGTGAGTATGCTAGAGAACTCTATCACGTTACCACAGAGTTGGCATGTGCTGGCCACTGAGAAAGTGCAGCTCCCACACGCCAGGACAAGTCAGTACAGCCATTAGAAAGACCTGATCAAATCTTGTCCATCGACCAAGTGCCGCACCATCACGTCAGGACAAGTCAGTACGGCCGTTAGAAAACCCTGATCAAATCTTGTCCACCGACCACACACATGGGACACACACCATATATCCAATACACATCAAGGCGCGGACAAGTGTCCTTGACTTTCACTTTTAGATATGGCCTGTAGCACTATTCGGCCCCGAAACTTGGTCTCTACACATACGGATAGAAACAACGCCTGTCTATCGGGTAGGTTTATGCTGTGATCGATCTATTTATGAATATACACTTTGCTGGAGCTGCCAGGAGGAGAAGCAACTATCTGTGCATGCTCTAGATAACACAGAAGCCAGTATCATCATCATAATCATCATTAATATCAGCCACGCCTTTTTCTAGTCAAGGTTTGCGTAATAAATCTTCAATCATTGTTGCCGTGAGTCTTGGATGTCCGTCCTGCGAGGCTGTATTCTCATTTTGTCTGTTCATTTATATTTTGTGGTCCTTTAGCTCTTTTCCCATTCTACTCTTTTCTCCATTACTGTTTTTTAATAAAGAGTTTTTTTTTTTTTTTTTTTGGTATTGCTGTGACCAAAGTATTTAGTTTATCCTGGTCGTGTTCATTTAGTCAGTGGTCTTTTCTGTAAAGCTGTTCTACGAGATTCTGGTCCCACTGTCTTTCTATGCAGCTGTTCTACGAGATTCTAGTTCCACTGTCTTTCTATGAAACTGTCTTACGAGATTCTGGTCCCACTGTCTTTATATGCAACTGTTCTACGAGATTCTAGTTCCACTGTCTTTCTATGAAGCTGTTCTACGAGATTCTAGTTCCACTGACTTTCTATGAAACTGTTCTACGAGATTCTAGTTCCACTGTCTTTCTATGAAACTGTCTTACGAGATTCTAGTTCCACTGTCTTTCTATGAAGCTGTTCTACGAGATTCTAGTTCCACTGTCTTTCTATGAAGCTGTTCTACGAGATTCTAGTTCCACTGTCTTTCTATGAAACTGTCTTACGAGATTCTGGTCCCACTGTCTTTATATGCAACTGTTCTACGAGATTCTAGTTCCACTGTCTTTCCATGAAGCTGTTCTACGAGATTCTAGTTCCACTGTCTTTCTATGAAGCTGTTCTACGAGATTCTAGTTCGATTTTCTTTCTCTCCAACAGCATGTCGTAGTCTTGAGAAGACCAACAGAATGAGGAAAATGTTGGGGGTAGTTGTGAACAAGGAGAAGAAGAAGAATGAGGCGGAGGAGCAAAAGAGGGAGTAGAAGGGGGATGTGGAGAACGGGTAAGAGAATGAAGAGGAGGAAGAAGAAGAGAAGGCGAGGGAGGAGAAACATGTATTAACTTAGTACTGTGTCCACCCCAGTGACTAAACAATGTAAACAATCATTTACAAGAAGTAGGCATAAACATGAGAGAGAGAGAGAGGGGGGAGAGAGAGGGAGAGAGAGAGAGAGAGAGGGAGAGAGAGAGAGGGGTGAGAGGGGGGAGAGAGAGGGGGGAGAGAGGGGGAGAGAGGGGGGAGAGAGAGGGAGAGTGAGAGAGGGGGAGAGAGGGAGAGAGAGAGGGGGAGAGAGAGGGAGAGAGAGAGGGGGGGAGAGAGAGGGAGAGAGAGAGGGAGAAAGAGAGGGGGGAGAGAGAGGGGGAGAGAGGGGGGAGAGGGGGAGAGAGGGGGAGAGAGGGGAGAGAGAGGGGGAGAGAGGGGGAGAGGGGAGAGAGAGGGGGAGGGAGAGAGAGAGGGGAGAGAGAGAGGGGGAGAGAGAGAGGGGGAGAGAGAGGGAGAAAGAGGGGGAGAGAGAGGGAGAGAGAGGGGGGAGAGAGGGAGAGAGAGAGGGGGGAGAGGGGAGAGAGAGAGGGGGAAGAGAGGGGGAGAGGGGGGAGGGGGAGAGAGAGGGGGAGAGAGAGGAGGGAGAGAGAGGGGGAGAGAGAGGAGGGAGAGAGAGGGGGGAGAGAGAGGGAGAGAGAGGGGGAGAGAGAGGGAGAGAGAGAGGGGGAGAGAGGGGGCGAGAGGGGGAGAGAGAGAGGGGGAGAGAGGGGGGAGAGAGAGGGAGAGGGGGAGAGAGGGAGAGAGAGGGGGAGAGAGAGGGAGAGAGAGGGGAGAGAGAGGGGGAGAGAGAGGGGGAGAGGGGAGAGAGGGGGGAGAGGGGGAGAGAGAGTGGGAGAGGTGGGGAGAGAGAGAGGGGGAAGAGAGAGAGGGGGAGAGAGGGAGGGAGAGAGAGGGGAGACAGAGGGGGAGAGGGGAGAGAGAGAGGGAGAGAGGGGGGAGATAGGGGGGAGAGGGGGAGAGAGAGGGAGAGAGAGGGAGAGAGAGAGGGGAGAGAGAGGGGGAGAGAGAGAGGGGGAGAGAGAGAGGGGAGAGAGAGGAGAGAGAGAGAGGGAGAGAGAGAGGGAGAGAGAGAGAGGGAGAGAAAGAGGGAGTGAGAGAGAGGGAGAGAGAGAGAGAGAGAGAGAGGGAGGGAGGGAGAGAGAGGGAGGGAGAGAGAGAGGGAGGGAGGGGGGGAGAGAGAATTGAATTGAATTGAACTTATTTTAAAAAGGTTACAAATTGGGCACGTAGGCCCGTCTTATATTCGGCCCTTCCAATAACTCATCTTTCGTTCATCAACAGTTCATGATACATTAGCGTAGGGGAAAAAACATTGTCAAATAAATGTTGTAAGCATAAACAATGCATATTATCATGTTATGTGGCACATCCCCCCTCCAACACAGACATCCCGCACGAGATAAGTCAAGAGATAAGTCAGTTGGGTTGTGGGTTCAACTATAAGCTGTGACCGACCGCGCACACTCACCGACTCCAGGCCCGGAGACATGCACCACCCGTCACTAAACACCTTAGTGACACAGAGAGCTGGCAGGAGCGCAAGAATGTAGTCTTTGCTCAGATCCGGGGCTCATGACTTCACCAACAGCATCCATTCTTTCCCACCTGAATGTTAAGTCGACTGGTAAGCAACCCCGGCCACCGATATAGGTACACCGGCCCAGCTAGGTACAGCCCAATCACAAACGTAAACAAGTGGGGCTAAAGCCAGGCAGAATTCTTTGTTTTAACTTGGGTAACACATTTCCCAACGTGCCTTTTGCTACAAGACTTTAGGTAAGTTTACACAAACCAGCGATACATTGAGGCCCGACACAATACACTGACTTGTCTCTTCTTCTTCTTCTTCTTCTTCTTCTTCTTCTTCTTCTTCTTCTTCTTCTTCTTCTTCTTCTTCTCCTCCTCCTCCTCCTCCTCCATCGTTCATTGCTTACCTCATACTGGTTTTATCAGTTGTAGCTAATATTATCCTGTTGCATTGCATTAATATACTTTAAGATATGCAATGTGTATATATAACATATTTTCCCACGTTTCTGTGGATGCTGATGATAGTTGTCAATGTATGTATGTGAAAGTGTGGGGGTGTGTATTAATATGAGTGTCTGTGTGCAGAAGCGTGCGTATGAGTGCGTATGTATGTATGCGAAAGTGTGGGAGTGTGTATTAATTTGAGTGTCTGTGTGCAGAAGAGTGCGTATGAGTGCGTGGTTTTATGTATGATTGAATATAAAAGGACGTGTGTGCGCGTGTGTGTGTGTGCGTGCGCGTGAGTATGAATAAGTGTGATTGTGAGTGGTTATATGTCTGTGTATGTAAGGAAGTGTGTGTGGGTGTCTGGATGTACGACTGTGTGAATATTTGTGTATTTGCATGTGTGAAAGTGTGTTCGTGTCGATTACGTGTGTAAGGGAAGAAGTGTATGTGTGTGTGCCTTGCTGTATGTGTGAATGAGGAAATATGGGCGTGTGTGTGTGTGAGAGAGAGAGAGAGAGAGAGAGAGAGAGAGAGAGAGAGAGAGAGAGAGAGAGAGAGAGAGAGAGAGAGAGAGAGAGAGCATGTATGTATTTATAAGCAAACTTTTATTAGTGAGTTTGTGAGCGTGGGTGAGCATATGTGTATGCGAGGGAGTGTGTATGTGTGTGTTATTGAGTGGGTGCATAACTGTGAGAGTCTGTGTAAACGATGTAAGTATGACCCATGTGTATGTATGTGATGATGCATGTACGTTTGTCTGCCTGTCTCATAACATGGTAATATTTATTGTTTATGTTTACAACATTAAGTTGACAATGTTTTACTTTTCCTATGCGAATGTAGCATGCACAATATATATTTGCTGAATGAAAGATGAGTGACTGGAAAGGTCGAATGTAAGACGGGCCTGCGTGCCTAATTTGTGAACCTTTGAAAATAAAGTTCGTTCGTTCATTAGTTCGTCTTCTTTCTCTGCAACTGCTACTACTACTACTTCTGCTACTGCTACTACTACTACTACTACTACTACTACTACTACTACTACTACTACTACTACTACTACTACTACTACTACTACTACTACTACTACTTTTAATTCTTATACAACAACAACAACAACTATTACTACTACTACTATTACTACTACTACTACTACTACTACTACTACTACTACTACTACTACTACTACTACTACTACTACTACTGCTGCTGCTGCTGCTGCTGCTGCTGCTACTACTACTACTACTACTACTACTACTATTGTTCTGTAATTTTCTCCTCCTGTCCCTTTTCATCTTTTTCATGATCGTACAGAAATGTACAAACACAGAACAGGCATACAGTCAGACACCACGGAACAACGGACATACAACCCATGCACTAACAGACAGGTAGATGGGCAAGCAAACAGACATTGAAATAAACAATCTGGCAGACGGAGGCACTGACAGGCGAACGGACGGACAGACAGTCGAACAGGCAGAGGAACCGAAAGACAGACAGGCGGATCATGTGCAGCAGTATATATCACCAATTACCAACTTATGAAGTGGATATCAGTACAAACAGTTATCAACAAAATGTCTTCAAGATGTCGTCTGGTTTGGCAAACTTTCTGGTGGCCCTGCGGAACATGTTTGAGGGCCGTACAGTGTCTGCCAGGACACACACCTGTGTGGGCTAGATTCCATTAGACCTGCCTTCAGTTGCTCGGCGTTCCGCATGGCCGTTTCTTCCCGTATCACTGATTCCCTCTACACCTGCTCTCTCACGTCCGTTCTTATATCGGACCATCTTGCCGTCTGTGATGTCCTCCTGGGTATGTTCTTACATACCGTTTCCCTTTGTGAATACACACACACGCACACACCCACCCACCCACACACACAGACACCACACACATTCACACACGTACACATACACAAACACGTGCACACACACACACCACACACACGTGCACACGTACACAAACACGTGCACACACACACACACAAGCCAAGAACCAGCACTACGGTAATGTTCATTCCTGATGGTCTCTCCCTGGCTGTCCTACTCGACGTCACAATACACGTCACAATACACGTCACATGCAGCTATATTGTCTTTTGAAAATACAGAGGATCTCATTAACTTACTAACAGCAGCAGCAGCTTCATAATTGCGCAACAAATGCAGACACATATAAGATTACAAACAGACGTGATATATAAATTGATTTACATCACACAAATGTAACTGGCAGGCAGTCAGGCAGGCAGACGGACGGACGGACGGACAAACAGATAGATAGAACGGGTGCTGGCACTACATGTCCCTGACCTCGCGCACCTGGAGGTGTGGTGCGGTCAGTAATCTGCCGCCAGTGTTACAGTCCAGACAATTTTCTGCCAGATATTTGATTAGTGCTGGATCGATCCAGGAGCCATATCACAAGTCACATTTGTTGGGGACTACATCATCAAACATTCCGAGACTGGGAAAAACCCCGCCCAGATGAACACGTGACCATTTCATTACCGTCCTACCAACGATGCCAGAGACGATCGCCAGAGATTCGCCACGATGCCAGAGACGATCGCCAGAGATTCGCCACGAAGAATGCAGCCATTCAAACAACACCACCACCGCTATAATTTCGCCTGATGATCAGTAAGTGTAAGCACTTTACGACTTTCAGAAAAGATTGGATATTCATTTCAGCGCTTTGTGATGGAACTAAAATATGGCTGTTGTTAATATCTCACACCAGAATCACCCATTTCCAACACAGAAAGTTAGCATCCCTCACCAGAAACACCCATTTCCAACACAGAAAGTTAGCATCCCTCACCAGAAACATCAATTTTCCACACAGAAATGCAACATCCCTCACCAGAAACACCCATTTCCCACATAGAAAGTTAATATGATGTAAAGACAATTTTCCTTTTTATTATATAATTCATCAAACACACACGCACGCACGCACGCACACACACACACACACACACACACACACACACACAATACCACCTTGTTATGCCAACAGGTGGATGCCAGTAAAACAAGATCTAGGGGAGAAGGCGCGGCCTTGTCGACAACACAGCAACCTTACTGGAACTCAAGTGGTTGCCGCAACTAACTTGTCAGACCTCGTCACCAACAGATGAATGGAACCCGGAGCAGACCTCATAATCAACATGTGAATGGAATGCAAGGCGTGATAATACAGCCAACAGGACTAGCAGAAAGAGCGGTCTGGGTCCATTCATGTACAAGAGAGATATAAATACAGGCCAGGCTGTACTTGTGGTTCTACAAGAATGCCTTGATTGCGACACGCTGTATGCGCGGCTATGTTCTAGCACTTACCTCCTGGAGCCTCCATGGCAGCGCCGAGTGAAGATCACATTCAGGGAGCTGGCCGGGGGTGGGGCGGTGCAATGCAGGGTCCACTGATTCTGGGAGGCAAGTGTTTGAAGATAACCGCCGCGACCTAGTTCAGAAGTCTTGCCGTCTGAGTGAAACCTGGAGTCGGAAGAAATCATCAAAAGCAACAAGTTATTAAAGTAGATTCCTTTGATAATGGCTACAAGCAGGAATAGCAACAAGTACCGCGCCGAGAGAAAGTCTGCCTCTATTGATTCGATGGAAACGGATGGCTGGCTGGCTAAGTCTAGAGACCTGGCAGGTCCCTAATGTGTGAGGCACTTGACGTTGCATCGCCAGGGCCTTTGTGTGTGTCAATCAAGGTTGCCATGCATGAAATGTCTGGGCATTTTGTCCCATTTCGTGTGTAAAAGTACAGAGACATTAGCGGTTGGTCTGTGGAGACACCTGATAGACACACACAGGGCCAGGAGAGAGCGCAGGACAGGAAATAGCAAACAAGAGATGACGTATCCGGTAAACTGTCCTTAAACCGGAGGATAGCAGTGACTCGGAGCTGTCTGCATCAAAAGTGAAAAGCATAGGGTTCGAATCTCTTGCAGAATAGGAACCTCATGATTTCGTACTCGCCTCAAGTCCGGGGTCGTGGTTCTACTCAGATAAGGGCGAAAACAGTCATGAAACAATACGGTGCGTGCGGTAACCAATCCTGTACATGGTGAAGGGAGGCATTCATGTAGAGGAGGACGTGTGTGTATGTTGGCGTCATCAACCAGGTCACATACCTTGAGCCGAACTGTGCATATGGTGCTCAAGCCATATGTTTATAAACACACGGGTGTTGTGTCGGCGGTGAGGTCATCATCGCAGCGGACGCCTTGGCTTCCCAAGACGTTTCCTGGTACCGGTGTCAGACTGGTTCGACCTGAGAGGGAGCCCGTGCATTTTTAACATTGGAATCCGATCCCATACGGATGGAACCCTCGAGCAGCGGCCTGCATTGGTAACTGCACTGGCAAAATTGCCAAACATGACTGAAACATGTTGACTACACAATGTCTGAAGATTTGGCATTCAGAGGGAGGGGAAAGTTCTGCAGTACAAGGACGCCACTTCGGTAGCGGGTGAAGGGCGCAGTCTCCATACCAGGTTCACCCCGACAAATGCCAGCCCTGCTCAGTCTCAGATAGCCTGCTGGTCAATATATCGGACTTAGTGTGTTCCAGTGGATTCACATCCAACCAACCAAACCATAAAATTAACCGACCAACCAACAAGTGAATCAATCAACTAGCCAACCAACCAGCGAGCCGACCAGCCAACCAATCAACCAGACAGTCGACAAGTCGACTAGCCAATCAACCAACCAATCAATTACAAAGCAGGATAAGTTTGAGCTCCCCCAGATCATGTATGTGCCCGCGAGAACGTACAACCTCCCCGGAAGTGATGTCACACTGTTCGTACAGGTTATGGCGATCCGCGGCCGGTGAACAATCTCAGACAGGAGGGTAATTGTGACAGCGGAGACATGCTGGCGGCGTGGTAACTTCCCGCACTGATATGATGATGATGATGATGATGTTAAAATCGAAAATTTAGACTTAAAGTAAAAACCCCCGTTAAAGTAGGGGGAATAATGAGTATGATTATAAGGAAGTATATGGTTGTGGGCCGGTATTTTATCCACCACTGAACGGCACATGATGATGAGAAATATGGTAGAGCGCTGATAGTTTTCTTCATTAAACGGCACATGATGATGATTGGAGTACAAGATGGCAGAATAATTAAATTCAATGAATACTGACCGATGATCACGTGACCAGTATCACGCAGCCAGTATCACGTGGACATATTCGGTGTTGAAAAATCCCCGGAAGCCAGACTGCAAGGCCGCGCCGACCCCACAGCCAAACCGGGCAACGATACGGCTTAACCCGGGGTTTGAACCCTGGACAGTCGTGTTGGTACACAGACCTCTACACAGGGAGCAATCTCAGGGATTACACACCCCGATCCCTTTCAGAACATGGCCACAGGAATCTAACCACAAGACACGTGAGAAAGGTTTGAACCCCTACCCTACATTACATGGTCTCGGTAAGAGCTGTTGTATCTAACACATACACCAACAAAGGGGGACTAAACTAAATGTTGCTTGTCTGTGCATTAAAAACGAGCTTGTCGAACAATACAGGAACACATACAAGTGTTCACCTTAACTCGCCTCACCGGGTGATCGCCACGAAGAAGAAGAGGGAGGAGGGCGGTGGAGGTGGGTAGGGAGGAAGATGAGCTGTAGAGAAGAAAGAGGAAGAATGAAATCTACCATCTCTGCAGTCTGTCGATATAGTTTTGACTTATGTAAATGGCAGAAGTGATGACCCATTTATTCTCTCTCTCTCTCTCTCTCTCTCTCTCTATATATATATATATATATATATATATATATATATATATATATATATATATATATATGTGTGTGTGTGTGTGAGAGAGAGTGTGTGTGTGGAAAGGGGGGGGGGGGGTATGTGACAGAGAAATAACAAAACGAGAGGGAGAGAGTGTGTGTGAAAAGAGACATAACAAAATGAGAGAGAACGAACGAGCGAACTTTATTTTAAACGGGTAACAAATTGGGCACGCAGGCCCGTATAACATTCGGCCCTTCCAATCACTCAACTTTCGTTCATCAGTGCATAGTGCATTCACATAGGAAAAAAACATTGTCAAATGAATGTTAGAGAGAGAGAGAGAGAGAGAGAGAGAGAGAGAGAGAGAGAGAGAGAGAGAGAGAGAGAGAGAGAGCTAACGGAGAGAGAAAGACACAGATAACAAAAGGAGGGAGGGGTGAAGGAGGGGGCGAATGGAAAGTAAGAGAGAGTGAATCAAGAGAGAAAATTAATGGAAAAAGAGAACGAGAGAACTAACGGTGAGAAATAATAAACGAAGAGACAAAGAGAGCGAACACACACAGGACACACAGTTAATACTCGAGGACATACAGTTGAGATAGGAGGACATACAGTTGACATAGGAGGACATACAGTTGACATTTTAACACACTAATTTTAGTGGCTCCAGTAAGTGAGATTATATGAGTCAAGGATCAGACAGCCCGGCAGCTGGGTTTTCGTGCCAGGACCTGCCCAAGTGCCTCCAGGCTATCTGTGTGTTCACATGTGGCGGAACCATCACCTATGAGCCGGTCTGAAGGGATGAGCAGCATGTTAGTCTGGCCAGGCGTGGCCGGACAAGTGGTCCAGCAATCAGCCCACAAACTGGCCTTGTTGAGGGTCGTGTGCTCACAGCTCCTTGTGTGTGGCCGGGGTCCATGGGGGAAGCTAACAACAGCTACACGGTCACTTCACTTACATGCATGTCACAAGGCGCCTCTAAGGAGGGGTGGCTCGATACTGGCTGCCTCATCCCGGAGAAAACTGGGTTTCTAGAACCCAGTCAGTTTAGTTTAGCTTTGTTTAGTTTAGTGGACGGATCAACATCACGGCACACGGTGTAACCCATAAGTGCTCCGTTCTACTCGTAACTCAAGCCTGAGAAACTTCACTGGGACACTAGGAGGAGGAAGAGGAGGAGGTGCCGTAAACGACGGCGGAAGCAGCAGCAGCGGCAGAAAAAGAAGCAGAAGAAGAAGAAGAAGAAGAAGAAGAAGAAGAAGAAGAAGAAGAAGAAGAAGAAGAAGAAGAAGAAGAAGAAGAAGAAGAAGAAGAAGAAGAAGAAGAAGAAGAATTCACGCTGTCTCCAACTACAAGCTAACAACACGCTACAGTGTGTGGTTGTGGAAAGCAAGGGTACAACAAATGCTGTGTATCTGCTGAGAACGGTAATAGAACGTTCCACAGAAGTCAACAAAAGGGCTATATCTTTCCTGCATTGACTACACAAAGACTTTCCATCGAGTAAGACACGTCAACGTGATAAAAAAAAATGCTTACAGGTCTCCAAACTGACAGGGACAGACCTTAGACTTGTAAAGAATATATATTGGAAACAACAAGCTACCATAAAAAAAAAATGATAATGAAGTAGGTCAAAACCACCTTCCTGTCAAGAGAGGTGTGCGACAGGGATGTGTAATATCTACAGTCGTGTTTCACCCTACATAGTAGCCATGTTGAGACTGTTACAAGACGAAAGGAATTGCCCTTTCCAGGATGTAGGGTGAACAGTATAATATATGCAGATGATACAGTACAGACGCAGACAATGAACAGAATCCAGGGCTTGTAGTAGATGCGGTCACTGTACACGGTTAGCAGCTAGAGTTGGCATCAAACTGTAAGAAGACGGGAGTTAGGGTCCTCTCCAAGAGGACGGGAGTTAGTGTCCTCTCCAAGAGGACGGGAGCTAGGGTCAACTTCAAGAGGGCAGACACGTCACAATGTAACGCCCAACGATGTACCGTGCACGTGCACAAATTGCACTCACAGCGACACACAACACACACCGCACAATGACACGATGAGGTCAACAGAGACATGGGTTAAACATAGACATGGGTCAGACCGAAACATCATTGCACAGGTGTGTTCACAGGAGGGCATTCTATCGGTGTGTTCACTGGAGTGGTCTCTGGGGGACATTCCATTGGTTTGTTCACAGGAGAACACGGAAGCTGGCCAAGAATGGATGCCATGCCTGCACGGCGCTTTTTCAGTCTAAATGAAAAAGGATATATGTATATAAATATTCATCTACAGAGATGGGTCTGTTGTGGGGCACACCCGCAGCCCATGGCCCAGGCTGGAGGGAGAACTGTTCAGGAAGAGACGAGCAATTTAGCCCTGGAGGTCATGGCAGTAACCAGGGCAACAGCCTGGCTGGAGACACAAGCCTTCACCCAGGCATGTTTTCTCTGCGACTCCACCAGTATGCTAAGGAAGATCGAGATGGGCTGGGGTTGAATCTCCGAGGTCATGACATACTAATATCGGTTTCATTTCTGAGTGGGGGGACGCTGGTGTAAGAGAACAAGAAGGCACAAGTAGGCTTGTGGACAGCCAGGTTGTTGGGTCCTTGTGGGCTGGGCTGCTGTGGGGGATTGTGGGCTTGGCTGTTGTGACAGAGCTTGTGGGCTTGTCTGCTGTAGAGGGGTGGGGGTGGGCTTGGTTGCTGTGGGGGTGGGAAAACTGTGGGTTTGGTTGCTGTGGGGGTGGGAGGACTGTGGGCTTGGCTGCTGTGGGAGATTTTGTGGGCTTTTCTGCTGGGGAGAGGGATGCTGTGGGGGGCGCTGTGGGCTTGTCTATTGTGGGAGATTTTGTGCGCTTGTCTGCTGGGGGGAGGGGGTTGTGGGCTTGTCTGCTGTGGGGGGACGGGGGGGGGCGCTGTGGGCTTGTATGTTGGGGGGAGGGGGCTGTTGGCTTGTCTGCTCGGGGAGGGGGAGGGGCGGCTGTGGGCTTGGTTTCTGTGGGGAAGCGAACGAGCAATGGACTGACATCCTGAACAACATCAGGCAGGCAGAACGAGTCAATGACACAAGGGGTCGCTGTGTTTCTGAAACTGTGACCTGACTGCAAGAACATCGAGTCAAACTGTGACCAGACTGCAAGAACATCGAGTCAAACTGTGGCCTGACTGCAAGAACATCGAGTCAAACTGTGACCAGACTGCAAGAACATCGAGTCAAACTGTGACCTGACTGCATGGACATCGAGTCAAACTTGGCCTGACTGCAAGAACATCGAGTCAAACTGTGACCTGACTGCAAGATCATGAGTCAAACTGTGACCTGACTGCAAGAACATCGAGTCAAACTGTGACCTGACTGCAAGAACATCGGAGTCAAACTGTGACCTGACTGCAAGATCATGAGTCAAACTGTGACCTGACTGCATGGACATCGAGTCGAACTGTGACCTGACTGCAAGAACATCGAGTCGAACTGTAACCTGACTGCAAGAACATCGAGTCAAACGGCGTGTGATCAATCAGTGTATGTGTTCCACATGTATCAATCAGTGGATGTGTTCTACATGTATCAATCAGTGGATGTGTTCTACATGTATCAATCAGTGGATGTATTCCACATGTATCAATCAGTGGATGTGTTCCACATGTATCAATCAGTGGATGTGTTCCACATGTATTAATCAGTGAGTGTGATACCCGGGCGGTGATTGACCACAGCTTGACATGTCTACAAGTATGCACGTTCAGCGGTTCCTCCTTAAATGTGACTTAACTAGGGTATCTCTCGTTCACTCATTCCCAGCGGCTTCAGATAAGGTCCTGATTCCATGGATCTATTCCACCTCACGTCCGACTGCCAGGTTACAATATTCTGGAACCAAGATAGCCGTCTCCCAGGTCATGGCTGCCAGACAGGCCTGGGCTCGCATAATTGCAGACTTAATGTCCCTCGGCTGACCCGTCACGGTTCAGGTCGCCAGAAGACAGGCCAGACAGCGCGGGCGGCACGAGTTGTCTCTTTACCATGCGGGTTGTGCTTGCAGGCAACCCACCGCTCGGACACCTGGACACTGCCGTAACTATGCTCCAGTAGAAATTTTGCCAATTTTAGAGAAAACTCCGTGGCAAAGAGTTTACAGACGCGATTCGTAAGCCCCCTTACCCGCTTCGAAACACAGCGTCGACCGATTTGGCAGCAGATCGCGTTGCGCTGGGTTTTAACGAGTTGGTATGGGAGCCTGTCATTCAGAAAGTAATGACAAACTACTGAACATAAATTTGTCAAGACATCAACAACAGGAGTAAAATGCTGGTGTTGACAGCGATGTCCTGTAAATAGGATACAGAGCTGGATTAGTGGAGAAGCGTGGCGCAGTGGCTGGGTGCCGGGCTGTCGATCCCGACTGTTGACGCGGACCTTGATTCTCCGGTCGACCATGTATACAATGCGTACTGAGAGATGCCTAGGTCTCTGAAGTGCCGACTGGTCTCAATAAGCATGAATTTAGCACCATATACCATAGGTACATAGGCCTTCAGCCGTGTCAAAGTGTACTCTCTTAATTCGCTGAAAGAGGACCTTTCCTGGCCACACGCCCCAAGCTAGAGGATTATTGTCACTATTAACCGTGCTTAGAGCGTGCACATGCAGCGTGGAGTGGCACTGGTCAACAAATCATTATAATGTGAATTCTACCCCCCCCCCCCCACGGTCAACTCTGTCCTTACACAGTCAGCTCTGTCCTTACACAGTCAACTCCATCCCGCTACAGTTAACTCTGTCCCCACACAATCAATTATGTCCCCGCACAGTCAACTATACCCCTCACAGAGAGACTTCTATCCCAGCAGTCTCCTGTAAATTCGGCTGAAAGGTCAGAGGTAAAATATTTTAAAAAAGCAGGTAATAAAAAGCCTGATCTGACACAGGGCTGTGCGGTAGATTTTCTCAGTATGATGCAAGTCTTCGAAATGCCGCTCCTTACATGTGTTATCTTCGAAATGCCGGTCCTTACATGTGTTATCTTCGAAATGCCGCTCCTTACATGTGTTATCTTCGAAATGCCGCTCCTTACATGTGTTATCTTTGAAAAATGCGGCCGCCTCTCTGTATCATAGAACGGCACGGCCCTGGTCTGACACACCTTCATGGAGCCTGACATGTCTGAACTATTGGACAAGGCCCTGGTCTGACACACCTTCATGGAGCCTGACATGTCTGAACTAATGGACAGAGACCTGTCTGACACACCTTCATGGAGCCTGACATGACTGAACTAATGGGCAGAGATCTGTCTGACAGACCTTCATGGAGCCTAATATGTTTGAACTAATTGGCAGAGATCTGTCTGACACACCTTCATGGAGCCTGACATGTCTGAACTAATCGACAAGACCTGTCTGACAGACCTTCGTGGAGTCTGACATGTCTGAACTAATGGGCAGAGACCTGTCTGACAGACCTTCATGGAGCCTGACATGTCTGAACTAATGGGTAGAGACCTGTCTGACAGACCTTCATGGAGTCTGACATGTCTGAACTAATGGGCAGAGATCTGTCTGACAGACCTTCATGGAGCCTGACATGTCTGAACTAATGGGCAGAGATCTGTCTGACACACCTTCATGGAGCCTGACATGTCTGAACTAATGGGCAGAGATCTGTCTGACACACCTTCATGGAGCCTGACATGTCTGAACTAATGGGCAGAGACCTGTCTGACAGACCGTCATGGAGCCTGACACACCTTCATGGAGTCTGACATGTCTGAACTAATGGGCAGAGATCTGTCTGACACACCTTCATGGAGCCTGACATGTCTGAACTAATGGGCAGAGACCTGTCTGACAGACCGTCATGGAGCCTGACATGTCTGAACTAATGGGCAGAGACCTGTCTGACAGACCGTCATGGAGCCTGACATGTCTGAACTAATGGACAGAGACCTGTCTGACAGACCGTCATGGAGCCTGACATGTCTGAACTAATGGACAGAGACCTGTCTGACAGACCGTCATGGAGCCTGATACACCTTCATGGAGTCTGACATGTCTGAACTAATGGGCAGAGACCTGTCTGACAGACCCTCATGGAGCCTGACATGTCTGAACTAATGGACAGAGACCTGTCTGACAGACCGTCATGGAGCCTGATACACCTTCATGGAGTCTGACATGTCTGAACTAATGGACAGAGACCTGTCTGACAGACCGTCATGGAGCCTGATACACCTTCATGGAGTCTGACATGTCTGAACTAATGGGCAGAGACCTGTCTGACAGACCTTCATGGAGCCTGACATGTCTGAACTAATGGGCAGAGATCTGTCTGACACACCTTCATGGAGCCTGACATGTCTGAACTAATGGGCAGAGACCTGTCTGACAGACCGTCATGGAGCCTGACATGTCTGAACTAATGGACAGAGACCTGTCTGACAGACCTTCATGGAGCCTGACATGTCTGAACTAATGGGTAGAGACCTGTCTGACAGACCTTCATGGAGTCTGACATGTCTGAACTAATGGGCAGAGATCTGTCTGACAGACCTTCATGGAGCCTGACATGTCTGAACTAATGGGCAGAGATCTGTCTGACACACCTTCATGGAGCCTGACATGTCTGAACTAATGGGCAGAGATCTGTCTGACACACCTTCATGGAGCCTGACATGTCTGAACTAATGGGCAGAGACCTGTCTGACAGACCGTCATGGAGCCTGACACACCTTCATGGAGTCTGACATGTCTGAACTAATGGGCAGAGATCTGTCTGACACACCTTCATGGAGCCTGACATGTCTGAACTAATGGGCAGAGACCTGTCTGACAGACCGTCATGGAGCCTGACATGTCTGAACTAATGGGCAGAGACCTGTCTGACAGACCGTCATGGAGCCTGACATGTCTGAACTAATGGGCAGAGACCTGTCTGACAGACCCTCATGGAGCCTGACATGTCTGAACTAATGGACAGAGACCTGTCTGACAGACCGTCATGGAGCCTGATACACCTTCATGGAGTCTGACATGTCTGAACTAATGGACAGAGACCTGTCTGACAGACCGTCATGGAGCCTGATACACCTTCATGGAGTCTGACATGTCTGAACTAATGGGCAGAGACCTGTCTGACAGACCTTCATGGAGCCTGACATGTCTGAACTAATGGGCAGAGATCTGTCTGACACACCTTCATGGAGCCTGACATGTCTGAACTAATGGGCAGAGACCTGTCTGACAGACCGTCATGGAGCCTGACATGTCTGAACTAATGGACAGAGACCTGTCTGACAGACCTTCATGGAGCCTGACATGTCTGAACTAATGGGTAGAGACCTGTCTGACAGACCTTCATGGAGTCTGACATGTCTGAACTAATGGGCAGAGATCTGTCTGACAGACCTTCATGGAGCCTGACATGTCTGAACTAATGGGCAGAGATCTGTCTGACACACCTTCATGGAGCCTGACATGTCTGAACTAATGGGCAGAGATCTGTCTGACACACCTTCATGGAGCCTGACATGTCTGAACTAATGGGCAGAGACCTGTCTGACAGACCGTCATGGAGCCTGACACACCTTCATGGAGTCTGACATGTCTGAACTAATGGGCAGAGATCTGTCTGACACACCTTCATGGAGCCTGACATGTCTGAACTAATGGGCAGAGACCTGTCTGACAGACCGTCATGGAGCCTGACATGTCTGAACTAATGGGCAGAGACCTGTCTGACAGACCGTCATGGAGCCTGACATGTCTGAACTAATGGACAGAGACCTGTCTGACAGACCGTCATGGAGCCTGACATGTCTGAACTAATGGACAGAGACCTGTCTGACAGACCGTCATGGAGCCTGATACACCTTCATGGAGTCTGACATGTCTGAACTAATGGGCAGAGACCTGTCTGACAGACCCTCATGGAGCCTGACATGTCTGAACTAATGGACAGAGACCTGTCTGACAGACCGTCATGGAGCCTGATACACCTTCATGGAGTCTGACATGTCTGAACTAATGGACAGAGACCTGTCTGACAGACCGTCATGGAGCCTGATACACCTTCATGGAGTCTGACATGTCTGAACTAATGGGCAGAGACCTGTCTGACAGACCTTCATGGAGCCTGACATGTCTGAACTAATGGGCAGAGATCTGTCTGACACACCTTCATGGAGCCTGACATGTCTGAACTAATGGGCAGAGATCTGTCTGACACACCTTCATGGAGCCTGACATGTCTGAACTAATGGGCAGAGACCTGTCTGACAGACCGTCATGGAGCCTGACATGTCTGAACTAATGGACAGAGACCTGTCTGACAGACCGTCATGGAGCCTGACACACCTTCATGGAGTCTGACATGTCTGAACTAATGGGCAGAGATCTGTCTGACACACCTTCATGGAGCCTGACATGTCTGAACTAATGGGCAGAGACCTGTCTGACAGACCGTCATGGAGCCTGACATGTCTGAACTAATGGGCAGAGACCTGTCTGACAGACCGTCATGGAGCCTGACATGTCTGAACTAATGGACAGAGACCTGTCTGACAGACCGTCATGGAGCCTGACATGTCTGAACTAATGGACAGAGACCTGTCTGACAGACCGTCATGGAGCCTGATACACCTTCATGGAGTCTGACATGTCTGAACTAATGGGCAGAGACCTGTCTGACAGACCCTCATGGAGCCTGACATGTCTGAACTAATGGACAGAGACCTGTCTGACAGACCGTCATGGAGCCTGATACACCTTCATGGAGTCTGACATGTCTGAACTAATGGACAGAGACCTGTCTGACAGACCGTCATGGAGCCTGATACACCTTCATGGAGTCTGACATGTCTGAACTAATGGACAAGGCCCTGGTCTGACAGACCGTCATGGAGCCTGACATGTCTGAACTAATGGACAAGGCCCTGGTCTGACAGACCGTCATGGAGCCTGACATGTCTGAACTAATGGACAAGGACCTGTCAACATCAAGATGTGGTTAGCTTCCCGGGGCCGCAGGTGAGTCCAGGCAGCGGCAGGACCTACACAGTTGATCTTTGAGGACATTCTCCAGGATGACCTCTGCCTGGTCCTCTCTCTCTCTCTCTCTCTCTCTCTCCCTATCTCTCTCTCTCTCTCTCTCCCTATCTCTCTCTCTCTCTCTCCCCCCCTCCCCTCTCTCGGGGTCTGCTTCACATTGTCTGTGATTTCTTTCTGTCTATACTTCAGTGTGTGTTCACACTCTGTATGTGTGTGTGTATATATATTATATATATATATATATATGTTTGTGTGTGTGTGAGTGATTGTGTGTATGTTTTTTTCGTGTATGTTTTATTAATGTCTGTCGCATCTCTCTGTGTGTGTGTATATATATATATATATATCCGAGGAATGTGATATTGGAGGAACATCCAAACTGCTTGGTTATGCAGATGATATAGATATTATAGGGCAAAGTGAACAAAAGACATTGGAAATATTGACTCACTTAAAGGAAAAAGCCCAACAGATGGGGCTGTTTATCAACCAAGATAAGACAGAATATATGGTAATTTCAAGAGACGGAATGGCTAAAAACTCTGGCCACATACAAATAGATAATATGATCATTAAAAGTACGAAAACATACAAATAACAGGGTACAATCTTCAACTGCTCCAACATCATAAGGGAAGAAATACAAACTAGAATCAACTCTGGAAATAAGAAATACTATGCACTACAACATCTACTAAAATCAAAGGCGCTATCTCGTAACACCAAAATCACAATATACAAAACACTGATCAGACCAGTTGTGCTGTATGGCTCTGAAACCTGGAGTACAACGAAAGGAGACGAAGCCTTGTTACAAACCTTTGAGAACAAAATTTTAAGACGCATCTTTGGACCCATTAGGGATACACAAAGTGGAGAGTGGAAAAGAAGAAGTAACAAAGACATTTATGATCTGTTTAAGTCCCCGCTAATCACTGGTATCATGAAGGCTAATAGACTACAATGTCTGGGGCATATAGAAAGAATGGAAGATGATAGGGAAACAAACCTCGCTTACACTCAGGAAATAAATGACCGTAGACCCCGAGGTAGACCAAGAAGGCGGTGGAGAGATAATACATGTACAGACCTACAAGCACTTGGAATCAACGACTGGCAAGAGAAGGTCCACCAGAGAGACGAATGGAGACGGATTGTATTTGCAGCAAAGAACCTCAATGGCTCGGAAGGCTGAAGGAGAAGAAGATCTATATATATATATATATATATATATATATATATATATATATATATATATATATATATATGTATATATATTTGCGTCTGTTGCTATATTTTTATTTTATTTTTATATGTACACATCTGTATCCTACGCCCTGTCTGTCTGCTGGGGTGTCTGTCTCTGTGTCTGTAGATCTGCCTGCCTGTCTCTCACTCATTACGGTAATGTGATGTTTTTGCATATCCTTACAGGACATCGCTGTCAACATCAGCATCTTTCAGCTGATTGTTGATTACTTGGCAAGATTACGATATGTAGTTTGTCATTGCTTTTTGAGCGACCGGCTCCATACTCTCATAAGTCACTGGCGCGACTCGAACCGCTTCCAATTCTAGTGCGCTCATGTCAAACACGAGAGTATTCGGGGTTACGGAGAAAGCTGCTAACACCTCGACCAGGGAGCCGGCCATTAAGGTAATACACAATGTTAAAGAAGCATGGAAGAAATAACATGCCTTGGTTCATTGTACACTGTGGCAGAAACCAGAAGTGTTTTATACTTCATGATATGAAGTGGTGTGGTATCCAGTTCCCTTCCTCACCGCCCTTGACTTCAACAGTAGGTACCCCAGCTACACCGCGGCTCATGACTGCGACCCCTCCCCCAGCAGGCGAGCCGGGCCAGTCTCCGGCTGACCTAAAATTTGCACACCAGAGATGGAGCGCCCGTCTGTAAACAGCCGCGCTTGGCACATTCCGTCCCTCCAGATTCCACATTTTACTCCTGCCCATTTTTACTCCACAGTTAAGGTCGTGCTGGGTGATTTAAGAAACTAAACACAAGCAGGAGCAGCTAGAAAACACACGATGACACAATGGCAAGACACCAAATGTCAACTTTCTGTACCAGACGAGCTGCCATGTGTCATGATCTATGTTTCACGTATGTCAGATTGTCAGATGCTGGTGTAGTCATTACGTTTAGTTTGAACACACTACAGAAATCAGGCAATGTGTTGTTTTACACAAGGTTTATAAACACACATGACACAAGAAGGAAAGATGTGTGGCTGATCTATGACACAAGAAGGAAGGATGTATGGCTGATATATGACACAAGAAAGGAGGATGTGTGGCTGATTTGTGACATCAGAAGAGCTTCAACAGGCTTCAACACAAACATATGTCGCTTTCGTAAATACTAAAATCACTAATGTCGGTACAAACTTTATCATTTATATAAATACTAGACGACCCGGCCCGGCTTCGCCCAGGCCCTGGCGGGGAGCGTCTCAATTAATTCATATTCGGCCCCTGCTCCCGTTCCCGTTCTAACAAAAAACAAGACGACCCGGCCCGGCTTCCCCCAGCTCCTAGTGGGGAGCGTCTAATTTAATTCATATTCGGCCCCTGCTTCCGTTCCCGTTCCCAAAAAAGACGACCCGGCCCGGCTTCGCCCAGCACCTTACGGGGAGCGTCTAATTTAATTCATATTCGGCACCTGCTCCCGTTCCCGTTCCCACAAATTAAAAATTGATTTTAAACTAACTATTTCAGTTGCATCCACGCGAGTGAGAACAACAACTGTTCCTAACTAATTTCTGGTTTAATCAGAGAGTGAGTTCCCTTGCAGCAAGATGGCGGGACATTTATTCGTCTGTTTCTAAAGCTCGTGCCATTTTCTTTCGTGCTGGAGGAAAAATTGTTGATTTTAAACTAAATAATTATGCCAGTTGGCTGCGAGGGAATGAGAAGAACATCTGTAGAAAATTTCATCTCAATCGGATGGACCATTCAGGAACGCATAACGGACACACAAACAAAGACACATTCTCTTTTATATATATAGATTAGAAACACCCATGTCGGTACAAACATATGTCATTTACATAAATACTAGAATCGTCGATGTCGGTACAAACATATGTCATGTAGATAAATACTAGAATCACTAATGTCGGCACAAACATATGTTATTTACGTAAATACTAGAATCACTAATGTTGGTACAAACATATGTCATTTAGATAACTACTAGAATGACAGATCGGTACAAACATATGTCGTTTACATAAATACCAGAATGACAGATGTCGGTACAAACATATGTCATTTACGTAAATACTAGAACCACTGATGTCGGTACAAACATGTCATTTAGATTACTAGAATCACAGATGTCGGTACAAGTAGCGTAGCTAACTTTATGCTTGTGTCCCTGGGTCAGCGGTGTCCCAGACTGCAGTACTAGAAATCTCGGCTGTCTGGTCCCACCAGCACATCCACAACCATCCCTCCCCTAAAACAACACCCAGCTTCCGGCGGAGAACGTCGTGTCCTCGAGTCGTCCATTAATCAAACTCGGAGACCATCTCTTGTAACTTGCCCAGAAAATGGCGTCTTTCTAAGGACCTCAGAGTTGCAGTGGTGTTAGTTGGCGCACTGCGGCTGAGCCAGACCAGTCGGCGCCATCCCGGGTGACAGCTGCAATCCCCTGTGTTTGATGTTTCCTGTCTGTTAAGTTTGTCCCTAAAACCCGGTTCCTAGCCAGCATTAAGTCACCAGCGGCGGGAATATTGAGGTCTCGACAAGACTAATCACTACAATCGGGCCCGTAGTGCCAGACGGAACGAACAAACGAACTTTATTTCAAAGGGTCACTAATTGGGCACACAGGCCCGTCTTACATTCAGACCTTCCAACCACTCATCTTTCGTCCATCAATCATCTATTGCGCATGTTACATTCACATCTTCTTCTTCTTCTTCAGCGTTCCGAGCCATTGAGGTTCTTTGCTGCAAATACAATCCGTCTCCATTCGTCTCTCTGGTGGACCTTCTCTTGCCAGTCGTTGATTCCAAGTGCTTGTATGTCTGTACATGTATTATCTCTCCACCGCCTTCTTGGTCTACCTCGGGGTCTACGGTCATTTATTTCCTGAGTGTAAGCGAGTTTTGTTTCCCTATTATCTTCCATTCTTTCTATATGCCCCAGCCATTGTAGTCTATTAGCCTTCATGATACCAGTGATTAGCGGGGACTTAAACAGATCATAAATGTCTTTGTTACTTCTTCTTTTCCACTCTCCACTTTGTGTATCCCTAATGGGTCCAAAGATGCGTCTTAAAATTTTCACATGCGAAAATAAAATTGTCAAATGAGTTGAGCTGAGTTGAGCTAAACACCGACATCACCGCACTCAGGACATTCCCATACGTGCTCCGTCCCCTCATTCAACAGCCAGCGAAGAGTCATACTACTAATGGTTCCCACCGCTATCTGAGTGAAAGCGTTCCTGGTCTTCCCTCATAGTTCTGAGATTCTTCCAGAACCCCTGTCAATCCCCGCAATATAATTATGTCCACATACAGGTTCTCAGTCTGTTCCCCCGCCATCTCCACTCGGTCCCACAGGCGCTCGTGCACCTCCCTCTTGTCCCGTCTAAACTTGGTCTGAATACATGACTGGGGAAGGCCAGGCGGCCGTGTGATACTCACCACCGGGTTCAGATTGGTCTGTACAAACTTGGATCTGTCACCATATGCTGGACATGTGTGCAAGGGTCCTTTAATTGTGTTCCTATACCCGAAACAGTTGTTGCTTCCTTCCATAGTGTCCCACTCGTTGTCTTCCTTATATCCGAAACAGTTGTTGCTTCCTTCCACAGTGTCCTATTCGTTGTTGTAAGTGCTCATAGAGGACGGCCGAGGCCATGGCGATGTCACAGAGGACGGCCGAGGCCATGGCGATGTCACAGAGGACGGCCGAGGCCATGGCGATGTCACAGAGGACGGCCGAGGCCATGGCGATGTCACAGAGGACGGCTGAGGCCATGGCGATGTCACAGAGGACGGCCGAGGCCATGGCGATGTCACAGAGGACGGCTGAGGCCATGGCGATGTCACAGAGGACGGTCGAGGCCATGGCGATGTCACAGAGGACGGCCGAGGCCATGGCGATGTCACAGAGGACGGTCGAGGCCATGGCGATGTCACAGAGGACGGCCGAGGCCATGGCGATGTCACAGAGGACGGCCGAGGCCATGGCGATGTCACAGAAACAGATCGGGCCTACATGGCGATGTTACATCACTCTACCAAATGAAGAACATTTTATGTAATAAGTCCTTGTCCCTGGAAGTGAGAACAAGAACTCGTTCACGTTACATAGAACCAGTTCTAACATGCGGCTGTGAATCATAGACAGTTAGTAAACAGTCGAAAACATCACTAGAAGCCTTGCAGATGTGGTTTTATAGAAGATTGCTTGAAATTAAGTGGACAATCTTGAGCAACCTGGACGTTTTAAGGGAGGCTAAGTGACAAAGATAACTTATCACAAACACCAGAAAGAGGCAGACATCGTTTTCGGCCATAAAAAAGACAAAAACTGGAACATGTGATACCGGAAAGATTTGTGGAAAGAGAAATAGAGGAAGACAGCTTGAGAAGATTCTGGACAGTCTTTTGTCATGGCAAGGAAGGAAGTCAACACATGAATTGATCAATGCTGTCGGAGATTACAATTTGTGCAGAAGCATGATCGCCCATGCCAGTAGGCTAGGAACTTGATGATGATGGTAAAACAGACACCTATGACTCTGTTTCTTACACAAATCTACGGCTGACAGTAACAACGGGCTGCGGGTACAAGAGGCAGTGGGGAGCAGTCAATAGCCAGGTCATGGCCAGCTGCAGCCTAATTTACGAGTCAATTTATCCCTGGGACGGAGCTCACTTCTCGTGACACTCACGAGGACAATCGATGACCACAACTCGGATGTACGTACACACGTTGCCGGATCAAACCCAGCTCGTGTAAGCCTCGGCTAGGTTGTTGACAACAAGCTGGCACCACGTGTTTCCATCCTGCTCTCTGCCGGGGATTGTACAATCATGCCACTCCTCCCCTCCTCCACCCCTGGCCCTGACTCTGTCTCTTTATGCAAAGCCGATGGCGGGCTTACGTCTGCTGGCAACAGCTGTGGAGCCAGGAAGGACGCAGAAAAACAAGGCACAAGTTTGACAAACAACGGCAGCTTCTATTAGACTTAACAATGGCTCAGAATCGTCTGCTACATAACAGCAAACTCTATATATATATATATATATAAAACAGGTAATAAGTAATCTCATGTCACATGCGACCAGACAGGACTTCGCATAAAGTAACTAGGTTATGGCATTACACGAATGAGTGGCCATCGACCTGTTTCACCAGCTTCAGTCTTAAGAAACATATTTGATCCCATAACAGAGTAAGAAATCTGTCGTTTTAAATTATAAAACCGTGAAAATAACTGTAGAACTTACAATGTTTCGACGAAAACTCATTCGTCTTTCTCGGGACGATGAGAGGAAGCGCACAGAAACGTTGTAATGGCTGCCGCTGTGATGCAAGCCAGATTTCTTAATACATCTGAGTGGAACCGGAACATAGCTTTCGTAAAGCAAGGTTGCCAGTTAGCCAAGTTACCACGTGGAAATCCACCACCACCACCACCAACATCATCATCTTCATCAAGTATAACAGCCTTGTGCTAGTGGTCACAGTTGTCTGTCTTGTTCCACTCTCTTTAATTCCACATGTGTTTGCATCTGTCAAGTATGTTGTATACACATGTTTTCCTGGTGTACCCCTTCCTGTCAGGTATGTTGTATACACATGTTTTCCTGGTGTACCCCTTCCTGTCAGGTATGTTGTATACACGTTGTCCTGGTGTACCCCTTGCTGTCAGGTATGTTGTATACATGTTGTCCTGGTGTACCCCTTGCTGTCAGGTATGTTGTATACATGTTGTCCTGGTGTACCCCTTACTGTCAGGTATGTTGTATACATGTTGTCCTGGTGTACCCCTTGCTGTCAGGTATGTTGTATACACGTTGTCCTGGTGTACCCCTTACTGTCAGGTATGTTGTATACATGTTGTCCTGGTGTACCCCTTACTGTCAGGTATGTTGTATGTTATCCTGGTGTACCCCTTACTGTGAGGTATGTTGTATACACATGTTGTCCTGGTGTGTCCCTTACTGTGAGGTATGCTGTATACACATGTTATCCTGGTGTGTCCCTTGCTGTCAGATATGTTGTATACACATGTTGTCCTGGTGTGTCCCTTACTGTGAGGTATGTTGTATACATGTTGTCCTGGCATACCCCTTGCTGTCAGGTATGTTGTATACACAAGTTGTCCTGGCGTACCCCTTACTGTCAGATATGTTGTATACACAAGTTGTCCTGGCGTACCCCTTACTGTCAGATATGTTGCTTGTTGTACTCTCGTTGGTGCGTCTTCGTGCTGTAGGGTTCAACAAAGTTACGGTGCTGTTGGAAGCTGCAGCAGTACTCTGATGACCAATGCATGTGATTGAAGGATTGTTGATTGTCAATGTAGATATAAGAGTGGGAAATTGGAGTTAGCTTATATAGATACAAGATTGAAGGACTGTACATAATCGATGTAGATAACAGACTGAGTGATTGGAGATAATCAATGTAGATATAAGATTAACAAATTGGAGATTATCGATGTAGATGTAAGATTGAAGGACTGCTTTCCGATTTTGAAATTTACCAAAGCAGGGGCTACGATCTACTCTCTGAAATGCGCAATGCAAGGATTCTTTATTGGGTTCCCCAGTATCAAATATTACCTAAACATGTGAAATATACGGTTTTATACGGTGACCTGACTAATCATTGCTTTATATGGTGACCTAACTAATACTTCATCACGGTTTTATACGGTGACCTGACTAATTCTACATCACAGTTGTATACGGTGACTTGATTAATACTACATCACGGTTTTATATGGTGACCTGACTAATTATGGCGTTATACGGAGACATAACTATCTCTACATCACAATTTTATACGGTGACCTGATTAATCGTGGTTTTATACAGTGGCCTGACTAATACTGCATGATGGTTTTATACGGTGACCTGACTAATTATGGTTTTATACAGTGACCTGACTAATCATGGTTTTATACGGTGACCTGACTAATCATGGTTTTATACGGTGACCTGACTAATCATGGTTTTATACAGTGACCTGACTAATCATGGTTTTATACAGTGACCTGACTAATCATGGTTTTATACGGTGACCTGACTAATCATGGTTTTATACAGTGACCTGACTAATCATGGTTTTATACGGTGACCTGACTAATCATGGTTTTATACGTGACCTGACTAATCATGGTTTTATACGGTGACCTGACTAATCATGGTTTTATATGGTGGCCCGACTAGTACTACATTACGGTTTTATACGGTAGGGTGATATGACGAGTTCCCATATTCCCCGATTCTTCCTTCGGCAACTCAGGTAAAGGTCACACACTGAGGTAACTCCTGAGGCCATTAAAATAGCATGAAAAATACTTTAACAATATTGACAAGACCCCGGGCATCATGTAGGCACCAGAACACTCTAGACTACACCGACATGGAGTTGCATAGTCACACCGAGATTCGAACTGACCACCCCCAAATGATGACAGCGTCTTTGGTGATCTCAGCGCCGCATTTATGCTGGGTGTCTGTGGCCGTAGCCCTGGGTGTGGGGTCTGTGGTCGGGTGCTGTCTGTGTACACACTGCTTGCTCAAAGGTTGGAGGTTAGCAAAGAATGCGCTTGTAAATACACAAGCTCTCCTAAAGGTTACGTGTCATAGGTCGGCCTTTTCCACTTCTATAGCTGAAGAAACGATGTTAGCAATTAGCCAGTACTCTCTCTCTCTCTCTCTCTCTCTCTCTCTCTCTCTCTCTCTCTCTCTCTCCATACCCCCTCTTTATCCAATCGTTTGCCACTTATAGTTCTTTTCCCCCGGGAAGGTTAACCCGGTCAACAAATACCCGCAGAAGTCGGATGTGTCGGCCTAACGGCGCAAGAACGCAGCTCCGTTGTAAATACCCCTGATTTAACGCAATCACTCCGAGAAAAAAAAAACTCCGGGTGAACGCAGAAGAAGTTCTTTTTCTTTCTCTCGCCTCATCGCTTTTTCATCCCTCATGTCGCCCTCGACGCGTTCCTTATCTCGTACTCGCCTCGTCATTTTCCCCCATTTGCCAAGGGCTGTACAGTAATATACTCGTATAGTCTAGCACAGTGGTTCTCAACCTTTGTTGACCCTGCCCCCCCCCCTTTCACCATATGTTCAGAACGTCACCCCCCCCCCCCTTTCCAACTTCCTCCCAACAAATCCCCCCAACCCTTACACAGTATACATAAAAATTGAAGCTAAATTTAATAACACATACTAGAACAAGTCTAGACATCTACATAAAACGTGATTTGCGGGTCTACTTACGTTATAAAACGAATTTCATTAGGGCGAGAAGTACAGAACCATAAAATTTAGAGGGAAAAACAATATCAAGTAACTGGTTCTTGTATTAATTCGATCTTGAAATAATCTTAATTTCCTCCCCCCCCCCCCCCCCCCCCATGGAAACCCTAATACCCCCCCCCCCCTGGGGGGCAGGGGGAAATTCTCCAACGGTTGAGAACCACTGATCTAGCAGAATCGCATGTGTCAACAGTGAGTGAGAGCACAGGTACTCATCGGACAGAGGTCTGTCTGTCTGTCTGTCTTTCTTACAGTCTATGCCACTGACCTAGGTCATATAAAAATACGGAAGTTTGTGAATGCAGACATGTGGTCAACACTTCAACATTGTCGCAACCGAATCTAGTGTGGATATTTAAGTAAGTAGGGAACCGCCCTATAGCCACGGACTACAGGTTCCCTCTTTCCCTGTATCCACGGACTATTCCCTCTTTCCCTGTATCCACGGACTAAAGATTCCCTCTTTCCCTGTAGCCACGGACTAAAGATTCCCTCTTTCCCTGTAGCCACGGACTATAATATTCCCTCTTTCCCTGTAGCAACAGACTGTAGATTCCTTTCTTCCCTGTAGCCAAAGACTACAGAGTCCCTTTTCCCTTGTAGCCACACATTATAGATTCCCACTTGCCCCGTTTATATTTCCCCTTCTCTGTGTATAGTCCCCTTTCTCTGTGTATATACTCCCAGATCTCTGTGTGCAGTCCCCCATCTCTGTGTGTAGTCCCCCATCTCTCTGTATATACTCCCAGATCTCTGTGTATAGTCCCCCATCTCTCTGTATTCTCCCAGATCTCTGTGTATAGTCCCCCATCTCTGTATATACTCTCAGATCTCTGTGTATAGTCCCCCATCTCTCTGTATATACTCCCAGATCTCTGTGTATAGTCCCCCATCTCTCTGTATTCTCCCAGATCTCTGTGTATAGTCCCCCATCTCTGTATACACTCCCAGATCTCTGTGTATAGTCCCCCATCTCTCTGTATACACTCCCAGATCTCTGTGTATAGTCCCCCATCTCTCTGTATACACTCCCAGATCTCTGTGTATAGTCCCCCATCTCTCTGTATATACTCCCAGATCTCTGTGTATAGTCCCCCATCTCTCTGTATATACTCCCAGATTTCTGTGTATAGTCCCCCATCTCTCTGTATATACTCCCAGATTTCTGTGTATAGTCCCCCATCTCTCTGTATATACTCCCAGATCTCTGTGTATAGTCCCCCATCTTTCTGTATATACTCCCAGATCTCTGTGTATAGTCCCCCATCTCTCTGTATATACTCCCAGATCTCTGTGTATAGTCCACCATCTCTCTGTATATACTCCCAGATCTCTGTGTATAGTCCCCCATCACTCTGTATATACTCTCAGATCTCTGTGTATACCCCTTATTCTATGTGTATCTTCTATCTTCTCTGAATACCCCCACCTCTTTCTGTGTATATCCCCCTTCTCTGTGTTTATTCCCCATTTTCTGTATACTCCCCCATCTCTGTGTATATTCCACATTCTCTGTGTATATTCCCCCATCTCTGTGTATATTCCACATTCTTTGTGTTTATTCCCCCATCTATGTATATTTTCATGTCTCTGTGTATATTCCTCATTCCCTGTGTATATTGTCATTTCTCTGTGTATATTCCTCATTCCCTGTGTATATTTTCCGTTCTTTGTGTATATTCCCCCATTATATGTATATCCTCCCTTGTCTGTATATCCAACCTGCTCTGTGTATATCCTCCCTTATCTGTGTATCCCCCCCCCCACCCCCGTCTCTAGATATATTCCCCCAGAACTTATTTTAAGGTGCGCGCGCTGTTTCCCGCCTATCGACTGCCTGCAGATGTTGCCAGACTTTGGCCAAACCTTGAGCCAGAAAGTTAATTTACCAGCCGGCACAGCTTGGATCCTGCTACTAGAGGGGTGCGTTCAAAAGAGGGCGCACACAAAGATCGTATTGATTCTACTGTCTGCAGGACGAGGCTCAAACCCCGGCACTCTGTGTTCGCGTCCTGACAAAGCTGACATAAAGTTAGCGACGATATAGACCGGAGACAAGCAAGTTCAGCAAGAGGCAAGAACATGTCCACTTTCTCCTAACATTCCCCTATACGTCCACACTTCTCTTCACATGCTCCCACTTCCAACATGTCGCCACGTCTCCTAAGATGTCCCCAGTTCTCCTAAATGTGCAGTTCTGTTACTTGTCTACTTTCGCCTAACATGTCACACTCATAAAATGTCTGCATTTCTATCAATGTCCGCTTTCTCTCAATTGTCCGCACATTCAATTTTTCTTCCAGTTGTATTACTTGAGCAGACGCCTGTAACATATCAGAGCGATGAGTACATATAACATTTATCACACACACAACAACAACAACACACAAGAACAATATGCTGGTAAAGGTGCCAAGATTGGAATAATATCCCAACAAAGATGCATAAAATGGGACAAGGAGAGGGAAATTAATCAAAGTTGGCAATCTGTTGCCGCATAAATTCCTTGTTGTCCAATTTGCCCGACAATCAATATGGCGGCAGTTGGCGATGTGGCAGCGCGCTCGGTCTAGCAGATACGGGCGCTCCTGGCAGTATGGCGCGACCGGCCGCTTGTAACGATTACACATTTTATATTTCCTAATTACCATATCGCTGTGTGGATGAATGCACCGGTTATTAAACCAGAATAACAAAACAGGGCGGGGTTGAAGTGCCCAGTTCCATTTGTGGTCGCGGTATTAAAAAAAAAAAAAAAACACCCCGAGTTTAGCTGGTAGGGTGAGTCACGTGTTTGTACAGTAAGTTCTTGTAATTTCCAGCGATTTTTGGGAGGCACACGCACACTCGCGCGCACGCACGCACACACACACATGCGCAGACATACACACGCAGACATATCTACATAACACCACAAGTAAACGTTATATGTGACGAGATGACGAACATCTCCAGTATTATCAATCTGGTGCCGTGGCTTCAGAAACGACTTCCTATGCGCGTCTCACAAACTGCAGAAATATACAACTGTTCATTGTGTACAGCTAGTCAACAAGCCTACTCATCTCCCCATCATGCAGAAATGTCGTATTGTAAGAAATGTAATGTCAATGAAATGTCATAATTGTCTGTAATGGAATAAATGTTAGTTAGTTAGTCGTGGTTCCAACTTCACGGCAACGGGTCGTCCCCATATTGCTCCGTCCCCGTGCCAGTGAATATAATACAAAATGCTCCTCACTGCCCAATGTGAACACCTCATCCCAATGTGAACAATGGAATAGACAGGTGTATTGGCATACCAACAGCCCACGCAGGTACACTGTGCATAATGCCGCCGCCAGAATGCCAACACAAAAGTCCTCCACGAAAAATACAGTTCATCGTTGATGGAAACGGCAGTCACCAGAAAGACTTCATTGACCCGGGTTTTATCCCATATGGCTCGGTTTCTTTCCGCAGTACGACCTCCCGAAAGCGCCGCACAAAGAACGAACTCCGTAGCTCCAGTGGCGACTCCCAGGAGTCTCCTGAAAAATGCACCCGTGAGCCGAAAAAGCAAAGCAGTCAATCCAACAACAGTCGGCTGCCATCGTTCCAAACATGCAGTTCACGATACAAACAACCGTGGACAGATGTAAAAGCATTCCACGCGAAACTCACAGCTCACAGTGTCGCGCCATGCACTCACTCAGTAGCAGGACGACGGAACCATAGCCTCCTTAGTCGCCTCTTGCGATGTGCATGGTAGGCAACAGTGTTACTATTCTTTGCTCCCCCGTATGGGCCCCGGCAACACACGGGCGCAAAACACGGAATAAATGTTATAATGTCTGTGACAGGATACATTTTATAATCTCTGGAGACAGAATAAACGTTACAATGTCTGTGACGGAATAAATGTTACAATGTCTGTGACGGAATAAATGTTACAATGTCTGTGACAGGATACATTTTATAATCTCTGTAGACAGAATAAACGATACAATGTCTGTGACGGAATAAATGTTACAATGTCTGTGACAGAATAAATGTTACAATGTCTGTGACAGAATAAATGTTACAATGTCTGTGACGGAATAAACGTTACAATGTCTGTAACAGAATGAATGTTACAATGTCTGTGACGGAATAAATGTTACAATGTCTGTGACGGAATAAACGTTACAATGTCTGTGACAGAATAAATGTTACAATGTCTGTGTCAGAATAAATGTTACAATGTCTGTGACCGAATAAATGTTACAATGTCTGTGACAGAATAAATGTTACAATGTCTGTGACAGAATAAATGTTACAATGTCTGTGACAGAATAAATTTTACAATGTCTGTGACGGAATAAATGTTACAATGTCTGTGACAGAATAAATGTTACAATGTCTATGACAGAATAAATGTTACAATGTCTGTGACAGAATAAATGTTACAATGTCTGTGACAGAATAAATGTTACAATGTCTATGACAGAATAAATGTTACAATGTCTGTGACAGAATAAATGTTACAATGTCTGTGACGGAATAAATGTTACAAGGTCTGTGACGGAATAAATGTTACAATGTCTGTGACAGGATACATTTTATAATCTCTGTAGACAGAATAAACGTTACAATGTCTGTGACAGAATAAATGTTACAATGTCTGTGACTGAATAAATGTTACAATGTCTGTGACGGAATAAATGTTACAATGTCTGGGACAGAATAAATGTTACAATGTCTGGGACAGAATACATGTTACAATTTCTGTGACGGAATAAATGTTACAATGTCTGTGACAGAATAAATGTTACAATGTCTGTGACGGAATAAATGTTACAATGTCTGTGACAGAATAAATGTTACAATGTCTGGGACAGAATAAATGTTACAATGTCTGTGACGGAATAAATGTTACAATGTCTGTGACAGAATAAATGTTACAATGTCTGTGACAGAATAAATGTTACAATGTCTGGGACAGAATAAATGTTACAATGTCTGTGACGGAATAAATGTTACAATGTCTGTGACAGAATAAATGTTACAATGTCTGTGACAGAATAAATGTTACAATGTCTGTGATGGAATAAATGTTACAATGTCTGTGACGGAATAAATGTTACAATGTCTGTGACAGAATAAATGTTACAATGTCTGTGACAGAATAAATGTTACAATGTCTGTGACAGAATAAATGTTACAATGTCTGTGACAGAATAAATGTTACAATGTCTGTGACGGAATAAATGTTACAATGTCTGTGACAGAATAAATGTTACAATGTCTGTGACAGGATACATTTTATAATCTCTGTAGACAGAATAAACGTTACAATGTCTGTGACAGAATAAACGTTACAATGTCTGTGACAGAATAAATGTTACAATGTCTGTGACAGAATAAATGTTACAATGTCTGTGACAGAATAAATGTTACAATGTCTGTGACAGAATAAATGTTACAATGTCTGTGACAGCATGAATGATATCATGTCCAACAGACTAATTGTTACAATGTCTGTGACAGAATAAATGTTACACTGTCTGTGACGGAATAAATGTTACAATGTCTGTGACAGAATAAATGTTGCAATGTCTGTGACAGAATAAATGTTAGAATGTCTGTGACAGAATAGATGTTACAATGTCTGTGACAGAATAAATGTTACAATGTCTGTGACGGAATAAATGTTACAATGTCTGTGACAGGATAAATGTTGCAATGTCTGTGACAGAATAAATGTTGCAATGTCTGTGACAGAATAAATGTTCAATGTCTGTGACAGCATGAATGATATCATGTCCAACAGACTAAATGTTACAATGTCTGTGACAGAATAAATGTTACAATGTATGTGATGGAATAAATGTTACAATGTATGTGACGGAATAAATGTTGCAATGTATGTGACGGAATAAATATTATAATGTATGTGACGGAATAAATGTTACAATGTCTGTGACAGAATAAATGTTACAATGTCTGTAAACAAAAATAAATGTAATAGAATAAACAATGTCTGTGACATCATGAATGACATCATGTCCGACAGACTAACTGTTACAATGTCTGTGACAGAATAAATATTACAATGTATGTGACAGAATAAATGGTACAATGTCTGTGACAGAATAAATGTTACAATGTCTGTGACAGAATAAATGTTACAATGTCTGTGACATACATTATCCAGGGTAAAAGTCAAGAGCCTGTTATTACCTCAAGCTGGAAGTGCCAGGATCAGCTCACAGTGAAAGTGGTCAGACTACAATTATCTTACAGTGGAAATAGTAAGACTAACAATTATCTCACAGTGGAAATAGTAAGACTAACAATTATCTTACAGTGGAAATAGTAAGACTAACAATTATCTCACAGTGGAAATAGTAAGAATAACAATTATCTCACTGTGGAAATAGTAAGACTAACAATTATTTCACAGTGGAAATAGTAAGAATAACAATTATCTCACAGTGGAAATAGTAAGAATAACAATTATCTCACTGTGGAAATAGTAAGACTAACAATTATCTCACAGTGGAAATAGTAAGACTAACAATTATCTTACAGTGGAAATAGTAAGACTAACAATTATCTCACAGTGGAAATAGTAAGAATAACAATTATCTCACTGTGGATATAGTAAGACTAACAATTATCTCACAGTGGAAATAGTAAGACTAACAATTATCTCACAGTGGAAATAGTAAGACTAACAATTATCCCACAGTGGAAATGATAAGACAAACAATTATCTCACAGTGGAAATGATAAGAATAACAATTATCTCACTGTGGAAATAGTAAGACTAACAATTATCTCACAGTGGAAATAGTAAGACTAACAATTATCTCACAGTGGAAATAGTAAGACTAACAATTATCTCACAGTGGAAATGATAAGACAAACAATTATCTCACAGTGGAAATGATAAGAATAACAATTATCTTACAGTGGACATGGTAAGACTAACAATTATCTTACAGTGGAAATAGTAAGACTAACAATTATCTCACAGTGGAAATAGTAAGACTAACAATTATCTCACAGTGGAAATAGTAAGACTAACAATTATCTCACAGTGGAAATGATAAGACAAACAATTATCTCACAGTGGAAATGATAAGAATAACAATTATCTTACAGTGGACATGGTAAGACTAACAATTATCTTACAGTGGAAATAGTAAGACTAACAATTATCTTACAGTGGAAATAGTAAGATAACAATTATCTTACAGTGGAAATGTTAAGAGTATCAATTATCTTACAGTGGACATGGTAAGACTAACAATTATCTCACAGTGGAAATAGTAAGACTAACAATTATCTTACAGTGGACATGGAAAGACTAACAATTATCTTACAGTGGAAATAGTAAGACTAACAATTATCTTACAGTGGAAATAGTAAGACTAACAATTATCTTACAGTGGAAATAGTAAGACTAACAATTATCTTACCGTAGAAATAGTAAGAATAACAATTATCTTACAGTGGAAATAGTAAGACTAACAATTATGTTACAGTGGAAATAGTAAGACTAACAATTATCTTACAGTGGAAATAGTAAGACCAGAAATTATCTTACAGTTAAAGTGGACAGATTAAGAAAGCAAGAAGCGATTAGGAATTAGTTGTCCTGAAGGTGTACAAATAAACTATCATAGTTTTTGGAGACTTCGCCTCTTGGCTAGCTCATCCTCAACTTGAGAGTCGCACTCTGACGCCAGAGTTCACCGTTCGTTGGTGTCCGTACTTCAGTGGCTATCAGGCAGAGACATGTCCTTCTTCAGCAGAACCGTTTGAAGAGAGCTCAAGAGGGCTGAAGTGTTACCTCAAACGGTAGACCCCAACCCATGTCCGTTTCCGGCTGTGCTCGTGCGGACCTACAACGCCATAGCCCGAGCAAGCGGACACATCTGGCCTACTTCCAACAGGACCAGGCTGGGCCTTTCCCGGAGAAGTCGACCGTTCTACAGGATCCTTGGAGAGACAGATGAGGAGAAGTCTACGCTTCTTCGGGAACCTTGGAGAGACATGATGAGAAGTCTACCATTGTACAGGAACCTTGGAGAGACAGATGAGGAGAAGATGTTCTTTCTTGTGCTTGGAGAGACAGATGAGGAGAAGACGTTCTTGCGTGTGCTTGAAGGGAAATAATGAGCAGAAGAAGGAGTTTCGTGTCCTTGGATGAATTCCGTGTTGAATGTATCTATGTACCTCTCACCCTCAGCAATGCGAAGTCAACTTTTAGCAGTAGTAATCAAGTTTCAACAATATGACATCAAGTTTTAGAGTTAAAATTCAAGTTTCAGCACTACGAACTCAAGTTTTAGCACTTATGAACTCAAGTTGCAGAATTAAGAACTCAAGTTTCAGCACTGCGAACTCACGTTTTATTAATTAGTTGTAGCAATAGTAGTGGTAATAGTGTGTTATGCGTGCGTGCGTGCGTATGTACGTGCGTGCGCGTGTGTGTGTGTGTGTGTGTGGGGGGGGTGGGATTCTCGAATTCAAAGCGAGCGACAGCAAAACAAAACACAACAAAACAAAACAAAAAACGTTTAGCACTATATATATATATATCTGCGACCTGTACAGTTGTACACTATCGCGGTACGAAATCTGTACACATTCCAAAGTTGTGGGTACTCGTGGCTGATAGATCTGACTAAAGAAGGTAACGGTTTGGCAGAGTACGAGTTGGTCGAGCGGGGAAGTTCATATGTTCCCTCAGCGATGCTCTGACGTCATATTGTGCTGGCCGATTTGCATTTCTGTGTGCGTATATCGCCCAGGCCTTCCTTCTACTGTCTTGTCTGTCCTTAACTTCTTTCTTCTTCCCCGTGTCTTCTGTAAGTGCCAACCAATACCCAAGACTATGTTTCCTGAGTCATGTCCATGGCTACTATGGTTCCTCGGTGGGCGGCTGACAAGAGCTGAAGTGAGCGAGGGTCTAACCAAACGTGCACGAACACATCGAAGGATATGTAGACTGATGCACGTGCAGCCCGCTGGGAACGATGGAGTTATCTCCGCTGACATGCCACGGCTGAATGGTTTACATCTAGTTTTATTGCCAGCCTTGTTGCTGCAACAGGGGCTTCCCTCGCAATAATCAAATACATCCCAGTCATAATAACTATCGGGGACTATTCAGTGATATTCATTTCAAAAACATTACAATAACCACAATATATTTATAGCTGAATAAAAGCCGCGCCCGCGAGAGAGTCCTGTCTTGTGGTGATATCTGCAGGATTAGAGCTCACACTTAATAAACTGGCGGGTAGACCATGTCTGCTGGCCGATACCATCACACAGGTGCACTGGCCCGGCCAGGGAGCTCCGACATGCGGGGCCCAGTGTGGGTTTCAGCTGTCAGATACATGATTGGCACACATTAAATGTTTCTCGTTGTTGTTGTTGTTGCTATGTTGGTAGCGAACATTGAGAAGGGAGATATAGATCAGTCTTGTCATATGTCTCCCCACTGTTGGCGTTATGTGGTTAATTCGCGAGTTCACGACGCAGTGTCGGCGTCTGTGGAGGGGAGGGGGGTTGTCAGTGAACACAATACAGTATCGGCGTGCGTCTGAGGCGTGGGGTTAGTGAACGCAATACAGTGTCGGCGTCATGTGTTCACCTTAAAGCCACGTGTTGATTTTCATGCGATGTGTTCACCTTCATGCCACGTGTTCACCTTCATGCGATGTGTTCACCTTCATGCCACGTGTTCACCTTCATGCCACGTGTTCACCTTCATGTGATGTGTTCACCTTCATGCCACGTGTTCACCTTCATGCGATGTGTTCACCTTCATGCGATGTGTTCACCTTCATGCGATGTGTTCACCTTCAAGCCACGCGTTTCCCTTCATGCTACGTGTTCCCCTTCATGCCACGTATTCACCTTCATACTACGTGTTCAACTTTATGTCGCCTTCACCTTCATTCCATGTGTTCACCCCTATGGCACGTGTTCACCGTCATACCATGTGTTCACATTCAAGCAGTGTGTTCATATTCATGCCACTTGTTCGTCTCCGTGCAGTGTGTTTACTTTCATGCCATGTGTTACCTTCACGCCATGTGCTCACCTTCACGCCATGTGCTCACCTTCACGCCATGTGTTCACCTTCATGTCATGTGTTCACCTTCATGTTATGTGTTCACCTTCATGTCATGTGTTCATCTTCACGCCATGTGCTCATCTTCACGCCATGTGTTCACCTTCACGCCATGTGTTCACCTTCACGCCATGTGTTCACCTTCGTGTCATGTGTACACCTTCACGCCATGTGTTCACCTTCACGTCATGTGTTCACCTTCGTGTCATGTGTTCACCTTCATGTCATGTGTTCACCTTCATGTCATGTGTTCACCTTTATGCATGTGTTTACCTTCATTCCATGTGTTCAACTTCGTGCCATGTGTTCACCTTCATGCGATGTGTTCAACTTCGTGCCATGTGTTCACCTTCACGCCATGTGTTTACCTTAATGCCATGTGTTCACCTCTATGCCATGTGTTCAACTTCATGCCATGTGTTCACCTTCATGTCATGTGTTCACCTCTATGCCATGTGTTCACCTTCACGCAATGTGTTCACCTTCACGCCATGTGTTTACCTTAATGCCATGTGTTCACCTCTATGCCATGTGTTCACCTTCACGCAATGTGTTCACCTTCACGCCATGTGTTTACCTTAATGCCATGTGTTCACCTCTATGCCATGTGTTCACCTCTATGTCATGTGTTCACCTTCACGTCATGTGTTCACCTTCACGCCATGTGTTCAACTTCGTGCCATGTGTTCACCTTCACGCAATGTGTTCACCTTCACGCCATGTGTTTACCTTAATGCCATGTGTTCACCTCTATGCCATGTGTTCACCTTCATGTCATGTGTTCACCTTCATGCCATGTGTTCACCTCTATGCCATGTGTTCACCTTCACGCAATGTGTTCACCTTCACGCCATGTGTTTACCTTAATGCCATGGGTTCACCTCTATGCCATGTGTTCACCTTCACGCAATTTGTTCACCTTCACGCCATGTGTTTACCTTAATGCCATTGTTCACCTCTATGCCATGTGTTCACCTCTATGCTATGTGTTTACCTTCATGCCATGTGTTCACCTCTATGCCATGAGTTCACCTTCACGCAATGTGTTCACCTTAACATCATGTGTTCACCTCTATGCCATGTGTTCACCTCTATGCCATGTGTTCATCTTCATGTCATGTGTTCACCTTTATGTCATGTGTTCACCTTCACGCCATGTGTTCACCTCTATGCCATGTGTTCACCTCTATGCCATGTGTTCACCTTCACGCCATGTGTTCACCTCTATGCCATGTGTTCATCTTCATGTCATGTGTTCACCTTCACGCCATGTGTTCACCTTCACGCCATCTGTTCACCTCTATGCCATGTGTTCACCTTCACGCCATGTGTTCACCTTCACGCCATGTGTTCACCTTCACGCCATGTGTTCACCTTCACGCCATGTGTTCACCTTCACGCCATGTGTTCACCTTCACGCCATGTGTTCACCTCTATGCCATGTGTTTTACCTCTATGCCATGTGTTCACCTCTATGCCATGTGTTCACCTTCACGCCATGTGTTCACCTCTATGCCATGTGTTCACCTCTATGCCATGTGTTCACCTTCACGCCATGTGTTCACCTTCACGCCATGTGTTCACCTCTATGCCATGTGTTCACCTTCACGCCACGTGTTCACCTTCACGCCATGTGTTCACCTTCACATATTAACCACGACATCGTGATGTGATGTAGTCAGTTCCTCTCCACGCCCGATCTCTTGTCCAGACAGTTTCTAGAACTTTCAAATTTTCCGGACCCAGTGTAGGAGGCTGGGTCGATCCCAGAACCGTGCTGGTCGGTAAATGAACCCTGCCACAGTTGGTGATGGAACCCGGCCCACTGACTTGACAGGCAAGCGCCATCTGGGTCGCCTCACAATTCACTTAACTGAAATTGGTGCTAGGATCTGGGAACTCTAGGCAAGGCCAGGCCAATGTAGGTGGCCTGTGTGTGGCCTGGGATATACTGGCGCATGTAGGTGGCCTATGTGTGGCCTGGGATATACTGGCGCATGTAGATGGCCTATGTGTGGCCTGGGATATACTGGCGCATGTAGATGGCCTATGTGTGGCCTGGGATATACTGGCGCATGTAGATGGCCTATGTGTGGCCTGGGATATACTGGCGCATGTAGATGGCCTATGTGTGGCCTGGGATATACTGGCGCATGTAGATGGCCTATGTGTGGCCTGGGATATACTGGCGCATGTAGATGGCCTATGTGTGGCCTGGGATATACTGGCGCATGTAGATGGCCTATGTGTGGCCTGGGATATACTGGCGCATGTAGATGGCCTGTATGTGGCCTGGGATATACTGGCGCATGTAGATGGCCTATGTGTGGCCTGGGATATACTGGCGCATGTAGATGGCCTATGTGTGGCCTGGGATATACTGGCGCATGTAGGTGGCCTATGTGTGGCCTGGGATATACTGGCGCATGTAGATGGCCTATGTGTGGCCTGGGATATACTGGCGCATGTAGATGGCCTATGTGTGGCCTGGGATATACTGGCGCATGTAGATGGCCTGTATGTGGCCTGGGATATACTGGCGCATGTAGGTGGCCTATGTGTGGCCTGGGATATACTGGCGCATGTAGATGGCCTATGTGTGGCCTGGGATATACTGGCGCATGTAGATGGCCTATGTGTGGCCTGGGATATACTGGCGCATGTAGATGGCCTATGTGTGGCCTGGGATATACTGGCGCATGTAGATGGCCTATGTGTGGCCTGGGATATACTGGCGCATGTAGGTGGCCTATGTGTGGCCTGGGATATACTGGCGCATGAATACATCGCTCGTGTCAAGCACGCAGATGTAAGCGCTGGGAGCGCTCTCTTTCTCTAGAACAGATGTCCACACTCATACACATATACACACACACACTTACAAATATACACACATGCCCACAAACACCCACAGACACACTCACTCACACACGAAGACAGAAAAGGGGGAGGGGGAGAGAAAAGACAGAGAAGCACAGGGGCGATGGGAGCGCGTGAGCTAACAGACCCACTTTCAGTTCTGTGTTGGCTCAGGCACGATGCCATGATCGAACCGCGGAAGCTTCAGTTACTAAGCTGACAACATGTTGCCACCTCGAGCACGATTCTCGTATTGACCGCGCCAAGGTCAGCGCGGGGAGAAGCTCGGCTGCAAGGGGAGCCGACCCAGCAACTGTGGCCGACCAGACTAGTTCCCAGGGGAAGAACCATGCCGTGTCTGTCCCCGGGGCTCTTTCAGTAAACAGGAACAAACAATTCTGGCTGTCATTGTTGTGGACAAACAATTAATTGTTTTAGCCTACCCGCCTACACGTTCGAATCCTAAAGCTTGCAATAGAAGCAGTTTGTTACAATGGATGAGCCCTGAGGTCTATCCCAGACACACCTTATGGATGTCAAATATGTCTATGGAAGAGTAGGCGTGTCCGGAAGGATGCTAACAAGATGATGCCTCATTTACTCTCATTAGAAAATATGGACCTATCATCGTATTGCAAATGTGCCTTACTGGCGTGCACACGGATGACCCTACTGGCTCACGGATAAATGACTGACTGAATAGAGGCGGGGTCGTTGGGGATAGCATCGTCTGCCACTTGTGTCCAATATATATTCTCAAGGTCGTTGGTCAATTATCTTGGAGGTTGGGGTACCTTGCTGTCTAATATTGGTACTTATGTATCCTTGGATGTTGACGTATCTTTCTGTCTTATATTGGTACGGTACTTATGTATCCTTGGATGTTGACGTATCTTTCTGTCTTATATTGGTACTTATGTATCCTTGGATGCTGACGTATGTTTCTGTCTTATATTGGTACTTATGTATCCTTGGATGTTGACTTACCTTGCTGTCTAATATTGGTACTTATGTATCCATGGATGTTGACGTATCTTTATGTCTTATATTGGTACAGTACTTATGTATCCTTGGATGTTGACGTATCATTCTGTCTTATATTGATACTTATGTATCCTTGGATGTTGACGTATCTTTCTGTCTTATATTGGCACTTATGTATCCTTGGATGTTGACGTATCTTTCTGTCTTATATTGGTACACTTATGTATCCTTGGATGTTGACGTATCTTTCTGTTTAATATTGGTACTTATGTATCCTTGGATGTTGACGTATCTTTCTGTCTAATATTGGTACTTATGTATCCTTGGATGTTGACGTATCTTTCTGTCTTATATTGGTACTTATGTATCCTTGGATTTTGACGTATCTTTCTGTCTTATATTGGTACACTTATGTATCCTTGGATGTTGACGTATCTTTCTGTCTTATATTGGTACACTTATGTATCCTTGAATGTTGACGTATCTTTCTGTCTAATATTGGTACTTATGTATCCTTGGATGTTGACGTATCTTTCTGTCTTATATTGGTACTTATGTATCCTTGGATTTTGACGTATCTTTCTGTCTTATATTGGTACACTTATGTATCCTTGGATGTTGACGTATCTTTCTGTCTTATATTGGTACACTTATGTATCCTTGGATGTTGACGTATCTTTCTGTCTTATATTGGTACACTTATGTATCCTTGGATGTTGACGTATCTTTCTGTCTAATATTGGTACTTATGTATCCTTGGATGTTGACGTATCTTTCTGTCTTATATAGGTACTTATGTATCCTTGGATGCTGACGTATGTTTCTGTCTTATATTGGTACTTATGTATCCTTGGATGTTGACTTACCTTGCTGTCTAATATTGGTACTTATGTATCCATGGATGTTGACGTATCTTTATGTCTTATATTGGTACAGTATTTATGTATCCTTGGATGTTGACATATCATTCTGTCTTATATTGGTACTTATGTATCCTTGGATGTTGACGTATCTTTCTGTCTTATATTGGTACTTATGTATCCTTGGATGTTGACGTATCTTTCTGTCTTATATTGGCACTTATGTATCCTTGGATGTTGACGTATCTTTCTGTCTTATATTGGTACTTATGTATCCTTGGATGTTGACGTATCATTCTGTCTTATATTGGTACTTATGTATCCTTGGATGTTGACGTATCATTCTGTCTTATATTGGTACTTATGTATCCTTGGATGTTGACGTATCTTTCTGTCTTATATTGGCACTTATGTATCCTTGGATGTTGACGTATCTTTCTGTCTTATATTGGTACACTTATGTATCCTTGGATGTTGACGTATCTTTCTGTTTAATATTGGTACTTATGTATCCTTGGATGTTGACGTATCTTTCTGTCTAATATTGGTACTTATGTATCCTTGGATGTTGACGTATCTTTCTGTCTTATATTGGTACTTATGTATCCTTGGATTTTGACGTATCTTTCTGTCTTATATTGGTACACTTATGTATCCTTGGATGTTGACGTATCTTTCTGTCTTATATTGGTACACTTATGTATCCTTGGATGTAAAGGTACCGTTCTGGCTTGAAGTGGCTTCCCTTTGACTTCTGATGGTGAGTATTTTCTTGATAAGTCTGAGAAGTCGTGGAGGAATACTGAATCCAGTTCCACTTGGTCGGGCCGTTGAGCGATGTGAGGGTTCTGATGCCACTCCTAGGTCTGAAATCTGTCTCCGCCTGGACAGTTGTGGTTGGGCCGTTGAGCGATGTGAGGTTTCTGATGCCACTCCTAGGCCTGGAATCTGTCTCCGCATGGACAGTTGTGTCTGCTATTCCACCGCTACATGTCATCATAACCTGTGTATACCCCCCTGTTAACATCTTGTAAAAAGTATGTACATTCTTTCTAGATCACCGAGCGGCTGTGACATTTTCTCTAAGATGTGTATGCAAACAGCTCAACAGCTTTCTTCAGTTGGTATTATTATTATTATTTGTGGAGCTGTTGATAAGCCTGGTTTTGTCAAGTCAAGTCAACTGCCAGTGAAGTCAACTAGAGACAAGATAGCATAATTGTTCTTCAAATTCTCCTTCCCTGTTGCCCAAACTTGACCCCAGACTGTCTTGTTTCACTTCCTGTCGGCTGTCTCACGCGAGCTCCGTGCCATATTCCATGTCAGAACTGAATGTTCATGTAGTGGAACGTTTGTTCATTTGTTCCCGTCTACATTCACTGGAGACGGCGCAGTGTTACTGGCACAAAGTCAATACAAGTGGCAGGGCGAGTAGATCACCTATTTATGTCAAGTGTAGAATTTCCATTACAGGTGTAACAAACTGAAACAGTGATAATTAACACTGTAACGATTCCATCAACAATGAGCATCACAGACAAATCAAAGATACTAGAACCAGTAGCAAGATTATTTTCTCTCCTCTCCTCTCTTGGAACTGTGGCAACAGATGATTCAAGAAGTGAAACAGAAAACAAACAGAAAATAGGAATGGTCAAATATACATTCACCAACATGTCCCACACATGGTAGATATATCCTGACAGCAGCCGCTAGACAGCCGCTGACCGTAGACCCACACGTCGCTAGACAGCCGCTGACCGTAGACCCACACGTCGCTAGACGGTCTCTAGAGCGTACACCCACACATCACTAGACAGTCTCTAGACCGTAGACCCACACGTCGCTAGACAGTCTCTGGACCTGGACCGTAGACCCACACATCACTGGACAGTCTCTAGACCGTAGACCCACACATCGCTAGACAGTCTCTAGACCGTAGACCCACACTTCACTAGACAGTCGCTGACCGTAGACCCACACATCGCTAGACCATAGACCCACACATCACTAGACAGTCTCTGGACCGTAGACCCACACATTAGATATCACTGCGATTAATGTTGAGTTCTTTCCTGGACTCACACAACCTGACTCTGACAACTCACACAACCTGACTCTGACAGACGCAAGCCATCTCCTGGACTCACACAAACTGACTCTGACAGATGCAGACCATCTCCTGGACCTGACTCTGACAGACTCAGACCATCTCCTGGACCTGACTCTGACAGACTCAAACCATCTCCTGGACCTGACTCTGACAGACTCAGACCATCTCCAGGACCTGACTCTGACAGACCATCTCCTGGACCTGACTCTGACAGACTCAAACCATCTCCAGGACCTGACTCTGACAGACTCAAACTATCTCCTGGACCTGACTCTGACAGACTCAGACCATCTCCAGGACCTGACTCTGACAGACTCAGACCATCTCCAGGACCTGACTCTGACAGACTCAGACCATCTCCAGGACCTGACTCTGACAGACTCAGACCATCTCCAGGACCTGACTCTGACAGACGTAGGTCTCCTCCTGGGATCACAACTGACTCTGACAGACGTAGGCCTACTCCTGGGATCAGCCCTGGAAGCTAACACACCGGACTTCACTGGCTAGAGTCAGTCTTCCAGGGCTTACACACTCACAACCAAGTCTAGCTTGCATGCATGAATACATCAGCGTTTGTAAGATTATTGCTGTCCTTACCGACCTCCCATTCTAATGTATGGATCACATGATGTAAAGTAGGCGACACCATTGGTCAGAAATATGAGCATGGGCGTGGAAAGTTACCCCACCGGGTGGCACTAACCCTAGTGACGCCCCTGATCCCAATTCCCTAGCACTTCAAGAAGTGTGTGAACATATTAGAGCTAAGACGCTCGCCAAATGTCTGAAACTACTTAGCTAGCTAGATGCATCCTCTACCGAATTCAATTCTATTGTTAAGTCTACCCACAACAACATCAAATTTAACCTGATTTGCCTACCATACAAGTTCTTTATTTCTTGTGATTCCATAAATCTTTTCCAGAAACGACTTGTCTATTGTAATGTGTTAATTGGAGTTGCTCGTGTTTCACTTATATAGGTGCCTACGCCCCACAAAAACACACGCAGGTGTCGGCAGACGGGGATTCCACCACAGACACCAGGCTTTGAACACACTAGATTCTGTGGCAGCCTTCCCGCGTATTGTCCCCACACAACAATCAACGGCGATAATTCTGGAAATGGCAGACAACGCACAATGATAACACGTATCCTAGTTTAAAAAACTGAATTGAACAGACAATATAAATAACTTGAACGTGTCTGCGCCAGTTGTGCACTTGTTTGTTGTCTTCAGAAACCTCGTGAGAATGTGCGAGAATGCTAGCTTCGTTGTCCATTAATTGAACTCTATGAATAGTAAAGAAACACTGGAGTCGTAGACATAAAGTGAAGAATACATTCGCGGGTATTTATTTATATTTATATCGGATAAACAATCATGGACTCTCATTGAAGATAAGTATTCATTAACTCTCACAGACAATGAAGTCCTAGAAAGAGCGTCCATGCCCAGTATCCACACTCTACTAATGAAGATTCTGATTCGCTGGGCTGGTCCCTTGATTCGCATGCCAGATCACAGGCTCCCTAAACGAATTTTTTACGGTGAGCTGCGCTGTGGTAAATGTTCCCATGGCGGCCAGAGGCAACGTTGTAAAGACACTGAGATCTCACTGAAAGGTGTGGATTTTTTTCTGTCGGGGGCAAAGAGCAACTCCGAACCTGCACAGTTCGCGATGACAGCACTAGCTAGGCGGCCTTAATTTCTCAGGCTCAAGATCCCGCTGCCCTACACTGCAAGGTACTACAGACAGGAGACGACAGTTGACAGTAGTCGCTTATGAAACAAAATTGACTTCAAGAGCTGTGACAAAAATTGTGGCTTTTTCTTTTTCTTGTCTTTTGTGACAAAAAGGCTGGACAAAAAACAAAACCACTGCAGGAGATTCCCCCTCCTGGAACGTCAACCACATTATCAAAGAACATTTAGAGTCAAAATAGGCCTTACCAACCATTTTAGAACTCACGGCTCCAAACTTTCAATCCCACTGAATGAAATGAATAGTCATCATCATTCTTGATGGACAAACACCAGCTCTCTTATAAGATGGATACTCATATAAGTTACTTTAGTCATGTTTTAGTCAGATATGACCGAGCTACCGTAGGACAGAACACTCTACTACCTCTTTCTGTTAGCGCCGAATATTGTGCGGCGCTCACCACACCTGACACACCTCTGTGTGTTGAGGACCGCAATTGAGAGGGTACAAGTTGTATCCTGTTGCTAGGAAGTGCAACCTATGGGCTAAATGTCATGGCAGGGCAGACAGACAGGGCCCTAAGACAAGGTCGGCAACTGGCCTAGGATGGAAGCTCTGACAGGCGGACAGTTAGAGCATTGCTTCGCTGATCTGGGAGCTCCTGCAGTTTTGTCTTGTTTCTAACGCATTGGTATTAACTTTCGTCTGGAGTCAACTAGGCAGACCGAGAGAGGGATCATGCTGCATGGGCAACATATGGCTCTACAATTCAGCACAGACTGTGTGCTATGGAGAGGTTATTATGCCTTTCTTTTGGAAGCAAAGTGTAAGAAACTATAGCTTGTAAAGACGGCAAAGTGTCTGTACATTTAAGATACGTATTCACTGAACTGACTTAGGACATCCATACAGAAGGATATCCATACAGAAGGATATCCATACAGAAGGATATCCATACAGAAGGATATCCATACAGAAGGATATCCATACAGAAGTGACACCCATACAGCACTGACACCCATACAACACTGACACCCATACAGCACTGACATCCATACAGCACTGACACCCATGCAGGGCTGACACACATACAGAAGTGACACCCATGCAGGGCTGACACCCATAGAGAAGTAACACCAATACAACACTGATATCCACACAGAAGTGACACATAGAGAAGTAACATCCATACAGAAGTGACACATAGAGAAGTAACATCCATACAGAAGTGACACATAGAGAAGTAACATCCACACAGAAGTGACACATAGAGAAGTAACATCCACACAGAAGTGACACATAGAGAAGTAACATCCACACAGAAGTGACACATAGAGAAGTAACATCCATACAGAAGTGACACATAGAGAAGTAACATCCACACAGAAGTGACACATAGAGAAGTAACATCCACACAGAAGTGACACATAGAGAAGTAACATCCATACAGAAGTGACACATAGAGAAGTAACATCCATACAGAAGTGACACATAGAGAAGTAACATCCACACAAAAGTGACACATAGAGAAGTAACATCCATACAGAAGTGACACATAGAGAAGTAACATCCACACAGAAGTGACACATAGAGAAGTAACATCCATACAGAAGTGACACACAGAGAAGTAACATCCACACAGAAGTGACACATAGAGAAGTAACATCCATACAGAAGTGACACATAGAAAAGTAACATCCACACAGAAGTGACACATAGAGAAGTAACATCCATACAGAAGTGACACATAGAGAAGTAACATCCATACAGAAGTGACACATAGAGAAGTAACATCCACACAGAAGTGACACATAGAGAAGTAACATCCACACAGAAGTGACACATAGAGAAGTAACATCCATACAGAAGTGACACATAGAGAAGTAACATCCATACAGAAGTGACACATAGAGAAGTAACATCCATACAGAAGTGACACATAGAGAAGTAACATCCACACAGAAGTGACACATAGAGAAGTAACATCCATACAGAAGTGACACATAGAGAAGTAACATCCATACAGAAGTGACACATAGATAAGTAACATCCATACAGAAGTGACAAATAGAGAAGTAACATCCACACAGAAGTGACACATAGAGAAGTAACATCCACACAGAAGTGACACATAGAGAAGTAACATCCACACAGAAGTGACACATAGAGAAGTAACATCCACACAGAAGTGGCACATAGAGAAGTAACACCCATACAGACGTGACACCCATACAACACTGACACCCATACAGAAGTGACACGTAGAGAAGTAACACCTATACAGAAGTGACATCCATACAGAAGTGACACCCATATATAAGGGCAGGTGACAAGCCACCTTACAATCGAGGGATGGTGGCGCCACCTGCTGGACTCGTTGCACATTTTCTTATCTTGTTTGTTCTAACCGAAGAACCAGTGGATGTGGCGGTTCCTTCTTGTATTGCCGCAATTTCCCCCAAAGTGAGTATCCTGCCTCAGTCTTGATTACAGCGTCTGTGTGTGAGCACCGAGTCGCCATTATTACTATTCAATCTCTTAAATATAACGTCTGTGTGTTTATATTACATAATACTACTATTTCAGCTCTTATATATAGCATTGTATGAGTGTTTATATCACATGATTCTTACTATTTCAGCTCTTAGATAGTGTGTATGTGTGTGTGTGTTTATATCACATCATTATTACTATTTCCGCTCTTTGATGGTGTGTGTGTTTGTATGTGAGTTTATAATCACATCGTTATAACCAGTTTCAGCTCTCAGATATATATATATATATATATATATATATATATATATATATATATATATATATATATAGAGAGAGAGAGAGAGAGAGAGAGAGAGAGAGAGTGTGTGCGTGTGTGTGTGTGTGTGTGCGTGTGCGTGTGTGTGTGTGTGTTTTTTTTTTTGTTTGTTTTTTCATATGGATAGTACTACAGTTTCAGCTCTCAGATATAGCATTGTGTGAGTGAGTAGCATCATTGCCACCATTATTACCAAACACAGCACGAAGCCTTGGTGGCCACACTTGCAGCAGCCAGGCTAAGGAGTATGGCTATAGAACGTGCCTGGAAGCTGTTCTCTCATCACTCATCATTCATCATTTATCACTCATCATTTATCTAGAGTGGTGTTTCAGGCTGTCAATAGAGACAGCCTTGGGGTCGCCCCGTCACGTGGGGTCTGGATGACGTATGCTTGCTTTCATACAGGTGACAGTCAAGTGGACAAGGTCCAGTCAGGAACTGATTTGTCCGATGACCGCTCATTGTTGTTCTGGTGGTAGGAAATCAGGTGTTGGTGTGTGTGTGTGTGTGTGCGTGCGTGCGTATGTGTGTGTGTGTGGTAGCACATCAGGTGTTGGTGCGTGTGCGGGGGGAGGTGGGGGGAGGACAACAGGTGTTGGTGTGTGTGTGTGTGTGTGTGTGTGTGTGTGTGTGTGTGTGTGTGTGTGTGTGTGGTAGGAAATCCGGTGTTGGCGTGTGTGGAGTAGGAAATCAGGTGTTGGTGTGTGTGGGGTGGGACATCAGGTGTTGGTGTGTGTGGGGTAGGACATCAGGTGTTGGTGTGTGTGTGTAGGACATCGGGTGTTGGTGTGTGTGGGGTAGGACATCAGGTGTTGGTGTGTGTGGGATATGACATCAGGTGTTGGTGTGTGTGGGGTAGGACATCAGGTGTTGGTGTGTGTGTGGTAGGACATCAGGTGTCGGTGTGTGTGGGGTAGGACATCAGGAGTAAGTGTGTGTGTGGGGTAGGACATCAGGTGTTGGTGTGTGTGGGGTAGGCCATCAGGTGTCAGTGTGTGTGTGGGGTAGGACATCAGGTGTTTATGTGAGTGGGGAAGGACATCAGGTGTTGGTGTGTGTGGGGTAGGACATCAGGTGTCGGTGTGTGTGGGGTAGGACATCAGGTGTAAGTGTGTGTGGGGCAGGACATCAGGTGTTTATGTGAGTGGGGAAGGACATCAGGTGTTGGTGTGTGTGTGGGGTAGGACATCAGGTGTTTATGTGAGTGGGGAAGGACATCTGGTGTTGGTGTGTGTGTGGGGTATGACATCAGGTGTTGGTATGTGTGGGGTAGGACATCAGGTGTTGGTATGTGTGGGGTAGGACATCAGGTGTTGGTATGTGTGGGGTAGGACATCAGGTGTCGGTGTGTGTGGGGTAGGACATCAGGTGTAAGTGTGTGTGGGGTAGGACATCAGGTGTAAGTGTGTGTGGGGTAGGACATCATGTGTCGGTTTGTGTGGGGTAGGACATCAGGTGTAAGTGTGTGTGGGTTAGGACATCAGGTGTTGGTGTGTGTGGGGTAGGACATCAGGTGTAAGTGTGTGTGGGGTAGGACATCAGGTGTTTATGTGAGTGGGGAAGGACATCAGGTGTTGGTGTGTGTGGGGTAGGCCATCAGGTGTAAGTATGTGTGGCGTAGGACATCAGGTGTCGGTGTGTGTGGGGTAGGACATCAGGTGTAAGTGTGTGTGGGGTAGGACATCAGGTGTAAGTGTGTGTGGGGTAGGACATCAGATGTAAGTGTGTGTGGGGTAGGACATCAGGTTTTTGTGTGTGTGTGGGGTAGGACATCAGGTGTCGGTGTGTGTGTGTGGGGTAAGACATCAGGTGTTAGTATGTGTGGGGTAGGACATCAGGTGTTGGTGTGTGTGGGGTAGGACATCAGGTGTAAGTGTGTGTGGGGTAGGACATCAGGTGTTGGTCTGTGTGGGGTATGACATCAGGTGTTAGTATGTGTGGGGTAGGACATCAGGTGTTGGTGTGTGTGGGGTAGGACATCAGGTGTAAGTATATGTGGGGTAGGACATCAGGTGTCGGTGTGTGTGTGGTAGGACATCAGGTGTCAGTGTGTGTGGGGTAGGACATCAGGTGTTTATGTGAGTGGGGAAGGACATCAGGTGTTGGTCTGTGTGTGGTATGACATCAGGTGTTGGTATGTGTGGGGCAGGACATCAGGTGTTGGTCTGTGTGGGGTATGACATCAGGTGTTGGTATATGTGGGGTAGGACTTCAGGTGTCGGTGTGTGTGGGGTAGGACATCAGGTGTCGGTGTGTGTGGGGTAGGACATCAGGTGTCGGTGTGTGTGGGGTAGGACATCAGGTGTTGGTGTGTGGGGTAGGACATCAGGTGTAAGTATGTGTGGGGTATGACATCAGGTGTCGGTGTGTGTGGTGTAGGACATCAGGTGTTGGTGTGTGTGGGGTAGGACATCATGTGTTTATGTGAGTGGGGAAGGACATCAGGTGTTTGTGTGTGTGGGGTAGGACATCAGGTGTTGGTATGTGTGGGGTATGACATCAGGTGTTGGTATGTGTGGGGGACAGGTGCGGGTGTGCATGTTGGTCAGCGATCCCACCAACATTGTTGTATGTGTGAGACTGTCTTAAGTATCCATACGGCACCCACAGACACTCTCCCAACTTCTCTCCCTCCCAGTCTCTACCTCCTCTGTCTACCCTCTCTGTCTCCCTCCCAATCTTGTTCCCTTCTCTCTCTCTCTCTCTCTCTCTCTCTCTCTCTCTCTCTCTCTCTCTCTCTCTCTCTCTCTCTCTCTCTCTCTCTCTCTCGGTGTGCATTTCCAGCTGTCGAACAAATTATTGTGTTTATCCAGCAAATTAAACACACACACACACACACACACACACACACACACAAACACACACACACACACCTGATGTCCTACCTCACACACACCCACCAACACCTGATTTCCTACCCCACACACACCAACACCTGATGTCCTACCCCCCGCCCACACACACACACCCACCAACACCTGATGTCCTACCCTCCGCCCACACACACACACACACCATCACCTGATGCCGTACACCCCGCCCACACACACACACACCTGATTTCCTATCCCACACACACACCTGATGTCCTACCCCCCGCCCACACACACACACACACACACACACCTGATGTCCTACCCCACACACACCTGATGTCCTACCCCCCGCCCACACATACACACCCACCAACACCTGATGTCCTACCCCCGCCCATACACACACACCCACCAACACCTGATGTCCTACCCCCGCCCATACACACACACACCCACCAACACCTGATGTTCTACGCCCCGCCCACACACACACACCCACCTGATGTCCTACCCCATACACACCCACCAACACCTCATGTGCTACCACACACACACATACACACACAAACATACACACCTGATGTCCTACCCCACACACACACACAAACACCTGATGTCCTACCCCACACAGGACATCGATGTCCTACTCCACACACATCAACAACAGATGTCATACCCCACACACAGCCAACACCAGATGTCCCACCCCACACACATCAACACCAGATGTCCTACCCCACACACATCAACACCAGATGCCCTACCCTACACACATCAACACCAGATGTCCCACCCCACACACATCAACACAAGATGTCCTACCCCACACACAGACCAACATCAGATGTCCTACTCACACACATCAACACCAGATGTCCTACCCCACACACATCAACAACATATGTCACACCCCACACACATCAACACCAGATGTCCTACCCCACACACAGACCAACACCAGATGTCCTACCCCACACACATCAACACCAGATGTCCTACCCCACACACATCAACACCAGATGTCCCACCACACACACAGACCAACACCTGATGTCATACCCCACACACATCAACACCAGATGTCCTATCCCACACACATCAACACAAGATTTCCTACCCCACACACATCAACACCAGATGTCCTACCCCACAAACATCAACACCAGATGTCCCACAACATACACATCAACACCAGATGTCATACCCCACACACAGACCAACACCAGATGTCCTACCCCACACACAGACCAACACCAGATGTCCTACCCCACACACATAAACACCGGATGTCCTACCCCACATACATCAACACCAGATGTCCTACCCCACACACATCAACACCAGATGTCCTACCCCACACACATCAACACCAGATGTCCTACCCCACACACATCAACACCAGATGTCCTACCCCCCACACAGACCAACACCAGATGTCCTACCCCACACACATCAACACCAGATGTGCTACCACACACACACACACACACACACACACACACACACACACACGGCACCTCATGTTAACGTCCGTGTCCGAGAGAGCTTGGTGACCTCTCCACTGCCCTAGGCTCATGGGAGGCGCGTGACATCAGTATGTTCCTTTTCTTGGAATCGTCGTCTTCACCTGGGTTGTCACTAGGCTACTTTCAAGTTCTAGGTTCACGCTGTGGCTGTAAGTCACGCCACACGTCTAGGTCACGCTACAGGTCTAGTTCACGCCCCAACTCACATACTGCACCTCTAATTCACGCCCAAACATTCACACCGCACCTCTAATTCACGCCGTACCGTTCACATAGCATTTCTCATACCGCACCTCTAATTCACACCGTACCGTTATCATAGCATTTCTCACACCGCACCTCTAATTCACACCGTACCGTTAACATAGCATTTCTCACACTGCACCTCTAATTCACACCGTACCGTTCACATTGCATTTCTCATAACGCACCTCTAATCCACGCCCCGATCATTCACACCGCACCTCTAATTCACGCCGCACCTCTTATATTCATCATATTGCGCCGCACGTATAATTATCGTCAAACTTCTAATTCACGCAGCAAGTCTAATTCACGCAACAGGCCTAAATCATTCCGCACGTATTATTCACGTAGAACTTCTAATTCACGCTCCATTTCTAAATCACGACTCAGTTCAAATTTAAGTCACACCTCTAATTTACGCCACAGCCCTAATTTACGCCACATCTCTAATTTATGCCACACTTCTAATATACGACACAGCATTAATTTATCCCACCGCTCCAATTTACGTCACAGCTCTATTTTATCACACCGCTCCACTTTACACCGCAACTCTAATTTAGGTCACAGCTCTAATTTACGCCACAGCTCTAATTTATGCCACCGCTCCAAATTACGCCACAGCTCTAATTTATGCCACCGCTCCAAATTATGCCACCGCTCCAATTTACGCCACAGCTCTAATTTATGCCACCGCTCCAATTTACGCCACAGCTCTAATTTATGCCACCGCTCCAATTTATGCCACCGCTCCAATTTACGCCACAGCTCTAATTTATGACACCGCTCCAATTTACGCCACAGCTCTAATTCATGCCACCGCTCCAATTTATGCCACACCTCTAAATCACACAGTACTTCTAATTCACACAGCAACACCAAGTGACGCCACACAGGTCGCTAATGCCAAGTGACGTCATACGATGCCGCTCAACAAACATCATAAGAGGGAAGCAAATCGCGGAGACGTCCACCATGCTGTCACTGATAGAGAAGAGGCTCGACCAGGAAGCTGGGACATTAAGACACATGCAGGCGGCACTTTTAGCCCAGATAACAAAGCCCAGGGATGTGAGTCGGTGGGGGTTCCATCTCTGGCCAGGAAACAGATTGTTACATGCCAACAGGCACCGAGTAGTTTTGTTACGTGCAATCTGAGCCCTGTTAGGAATATAATATGGTTGGGTGGGTAGCGGGGGAAAGAGGGAGGGGGTAGGAAGAGGAAGTGGACAGAAAAAGATGAAAGGAGAGAAACCAGGAGAGAAAAGTACAGGAGATAGAAGATGTGAGAGAGGGGAAAAGGAAAGAGAAAAATGACGAGGAAATAAAGATGGGACAGTGGAACAAGAGAAGGGGGTGATGTAGAAGATTCAAGTGAACGAGTAGGTGATGAAGGAGGAAGGACACGTGCATATGAAAGAAGAGAAGAAACATAAGAAGAAGTTGTAGTGGCAGTAGCAAACAGCAGAGTAACAGTAGTAGTAGTAGCAGCAGCAGTAGTAGTAGCAACAGTAGCAGTAGTAGTAGCAGTAGCAACAATAGTAGTAGTAGTAGTAGTAGTAGTAGTAGTAGTAGTAGTAGTAGTAGTAGTAGTAGTAGTAGTAGTAGCAAGCAAAGTAGCAGCAGTAGTAGCAGCAGCAGTATAAGCAGTAGTAGCAGCAACAGTAACAGTAGCAGCAGCAGTAGAAGCAGTAGTAGCAGTAGCAACAGTAGCAGCAGTAGTAGCAGTAGTAGTAGCAGCAGCAGCAACAGCAGCAGTAGTAGTAGTAGTAGTAGTAGTAGTAGTAGTAGTAGTAGTAGTAGTAGTAGTAGTAGTAGTAGTAGTAGTAGCAAAGTAGCAGCAGCAGTAGTAGTAGTAGTAGCAAAGTAGCAGCAGCAGTAGCAGCAGTAGCAGCAGCAGTAGAAGCAGTAGTAGCAGTAGCAGTAGTAGCAGCAACAGCAGCAGCAGCAGCAGTAGAAGCAGTAGTAGCAGTAGCAACAGTAGCAGCAGTAGTAGCAGTAGTAGTAGCAGCAGCAGCAACAGCAGCAGCAGTAGTAGTAGTAGTAGTAGTAGTAGTAGTAGTAGTAGTAGTAGTAGTAGTAGTAGTAGTAGTAGTAGTAGTAGTAGTAGTAGTAGTAGTAGTAGCAAAGTAGCAGCAGCAGTAGAAACAGCAGTAGAAGCAGTAGTATCAGCAGCAGTAGCAGCAGCAGTAGAAGCAGCAGTATCAGCAGCAGTAGAAGCAGCAGTAGAAACAGCAGTATCAGCAGCAGTAGCAGCAGCAGTAGTAGCAGCAGTAGCAGCAGCAGTAGAAGCAGCAGTAGAAGCAGCAGTAGAAACAGCAGTAGAAGCAGTAGTATCAGTAGCAGTAGTAGCAGCAACAGCAGCAGCAGTAGAAACAGTAGTATCAGTAGCAGCAGTAGTAGCAGTAGCAACAGTAGAAGCAGTAGTATCAGTAGCAGTAGTAGCAGCAACAGCAGCAGCAGCAGTAGAAGCAGTAGTATCAGTAGCAGTAGTAGCAGCAACAGCAGCAGCAGTAGAATCAGTAGTATCAGTAGCAACAGTAGCAGCAGTAGCAACAGTAGAAGCAGCATTATCAGTAGCAGTAGTAGCAGCAACAGCAGCAGCAGCAGTAGAAACAGTAGTATCAGTAGCAGTAGTAGCAGCAACAGCAGCAGCAGCAGTAGAAGCAGTAGTAGCAGTAGCAGCAGTAGTAGCAGTAGTAGCAGTAGCAACAGTAGCAGCAGTAGTAGCAGTAGCAACAGCAGTAGAAGCAGCAGTAGCAACAGCAGTAGAAGCAGCAGTAGCAACATCAGTAGCAGCAGCAGTATCAGTAGCAGTAGTAGCAGCAACAGCAGCAGCAGTAGAAGCAGTATCAGTAGCAGTAGTAGCGGCAATTGTAGAAGCAGCAGTAGCAGCAGCAGTAGAAGTAGCAGTAGAAGTAGCAGTAGAAGTAGCAGTAGAAGTAGCAGTAGAAGTAGCAGTAGAAGTAGCAGTAGAAGTAGCAGTAGAAGTAGCAGTAGCAGCAGCAGTAGAAGCAGCAGTATCAGTAGCAGTAGAAGCAGCAGTAGAAGCAGTAGTAGCGGCAATTGTAGAAGCAGCAGTAGAAGCAGCATCAGTAGCAGCAGCAGTAGTAGCAGTTCTTGTCATTGCTGCTGTTATCACGTATGAGGAGTTTGAGAAAGAGAAATATTGGTACGGACGGAGGAGACCATCATAGACAGAACAATGAGCAAAACGACAACAGTTTCTTCTGTCACTCTCCGCGTCTCTCTTATAAAGCGTTCCTGTGTGTCAGAGTGCCAGTTCCCATAATTTCATGATGCCAGTTTGTCAACCTAAACCCCTCCCCCCCCCCCCCACACACACACAAACACACCACACGCACACACAAACATACACGGACACTCACTCACTCACACACACACAGACACACACACACACACACACACGATACACTGGAGAACAAACTGGCAACTCAGATTGGCCCTCAAGGGTACAACAATGGCTGCTCTGTGCCAAGCAACTTGGTCTGCACATCAAAAAAGCCGCCACATTCCGGACAGGCTTGGGAGATAAGCAGTCACTTTCTGAACTATCTAGAGTGGCTCCCGCCACGACGACACCACAGGAAATGCGTCGTTCTGCCTGGTTCCTGGCTTTCTTAAGTGGGGCTTTAAGAACGGTCTGCTGTGTCAACGGTCTTCCGACCAGCCTCTTCTGGTAGTTGAACGGCACACACCGGGGACTTGTTGATGGTGTGCAGAAGTTACGTGCTGGTGTGGTATGAGACCTGTTGTTGGGAGGTGAGGAGGAGGACATCAGCGCACCAGATGTTTAAGTAAAGCGCTGTAAACCCTGCGACCCCTCATTATTTCTTACCGTTGGCATTTCTCGCACCCCCGTGTCCCTGAATTTCTGCCACCCTGATCAGACTTCTATTGCCCTCTTTCCCCGCGTGTTCAAACTGTGAGTTTTCTAGTTATGTCATCAGCTGACATGGCGATGTGTGTACCATCCAATGTCACTTGCTCTTCTTCTCGCCGCCTTCATCATCAACATTGTCATTATCATTGTTCATCAATGAAAACTTCGTCATGACACCCTTTACGATCTCCATCACTGGTCATCAACATTCTCATAAAAACCTTCAGCGTGGTCAATAGACTCGCCATCACTGGTCATCAACATTCTCATAACAACCTTCAGCATGGTCAATAGACTCGCCATCACTGGTCATCAACATTCTCATAACAACCTTCAGCATGGTCAATAGACTCGCCATCACTGGTCATCAACATTCTCATAACAACCTTCAGCATGGTCAATAGACTCGCCATCACTGGTCATCAACATTCTCATAACAACCTTCAGCATGGTCAATAACCTCGCCATCACTGGTCATCAACATTCTCATAACAACCTTCAGCATGGTCAATAGACTTGCCATCACTGGTCATCAACATTCTCATAAAAACCTTCAGCATGGTCAATACACTCGCCATCACTGGTCATCAACATTCTCATAACAACCTTCAGCATGGTCAATACACTCGCCATCGTCGTTGTAATCATCATCATCATCTCTTTCACAGCGCGCGAAGTGATCAAGAACTATACTTGAGTACTCATCTCCTATACTGACAACAAGACGGATATTACTATCTTGGTTTCTAGTTTGATTCTAATCTTGAATGTTCATGATTCATGTTGTGGTATGAGCAGTGTATGGCCTCCCACATTCTGTTTCTGACTTGCGTATACGCTCTACAGTTGTTCTAATATTATCACTCCGGTTGTAAACACATATAATTGTCGACACGTCGTGTATGATATTATGTTGTTTTGTGTGGCCGAACTTCCATGTAGGTATAAATACTAAGTGACTACTTAGTGACCCAAAAGGACGTTGATCTGCTAACTCCCCAAGTCACACACTGTGCTCGGGTGCTGATGCCAAGGTCGTCTCCGTATTATCCAAGGTCGTAAACTTGTTGTTGGTGAGACTTCCATCAGGACGCCCACTTGAGGGCGATCTCTGACGACACGTCTGCCTCGGCTACGATCAGCAATAGAGACTGATACACTGGATACATTGTCAAGAGTTTTCCAAGAGATATAGAAAACCGTTCCAGCTGGAATCAGTCTCTGAGAACTTGACAGAGTAACAAGGCTTCCCCAAGGGACACAGATAACCGTTCGACTGGGAACCAGTCTCAGAGAACTTGAAACAGTAATAAAGGTTCCCCAAGGGATATAGATAACCGTTCCCCAAGAGATATAGATAACCGTTCCAGCGGGAATCAGGCTCAGAGAACTTGACACAGTAACAAGGCTTCCCCAAGGACTATAGATAACCGTTCTCCTGGGAACTAGTCTCAGAGAACTTGACACAGTAACAAGTTTCCCCCAAGGACTATAGATAACCGTTCTCCTGGGAACTAGTCTCAGAGAACTTGACACAGTAACAAGTTTCCCCCAAGGACTATAGATAACCGTTCTCCTGGGAACTAGTGTCAGTAAGAAGGCTGCATGCCACTCGGTGGCAGGCTTCCACACAAACGTCATTTATATGACTCTACACAAAGTCATGACGAGTATGGTGATCAGTCTCACGTTCTCGTTCAGCCCACAGCTAAGTGGAAACGCGCAGTTCCTCTATGGATCCTAGAGTCGAGATATTTGACAGCTTTTACCTCATGATAAGCAAGCCAATAATCATCTAGAGATGTTCCTCGGTGACTGCACGCATTATCTGTCGACCGCTCGCTGAGGTATCTCCCCACTGGACCACACAAAACACCCATAAGCATACTCCTCTACAATGAGGAGACTAACTACCTGACCAGCAAGGGCCAGGGCATATTTTCTGACTGTTAAATCCACTAGGAACACAATACAGAGCTAAAGAGAGTGTCCCCTCCACACCCCCCCCCCCCCATGTCCGCTCTACACCAGGTTCATATTCTACACAATTGTACGTCAGTAGTTTGCCACACACGCACACACACACACACACACACACGCGCGCGCGCATATATATATATATATATATATATATATATATATATATATATATATATATATATATACCGGAAAGTGTGGAGAAAAAAACAATATCAATATCAAGTAATCGGTTCTTGTATTAACACGATCTTGAAATAATCTTAATTCCCCCCCCCCCCCCGGAAACCCTAAAATTACCTGCCTTAAAGGAATATGGAATAGATTAGGTTACCAGACTGCTGAACGCAAATATGATACTGGAGATATACCTCCTGAATTATGTAAATCTATATTTATCGCAATCGTAAAGAAATCAGGAGCCTTGAAATCTGATCAACATAGAACAATTAGTATAATTAGCCACATCACGAAGATTTTGCTAAGAATTATCATGTAAAAAGTTTGGAAGAAAATACAACCCGAAATAGGAGCAGAACAATGTGGGTTTGTAGAAGGCAAGGGTACAGTAAATGCTGTGTATATGCTGAGAACATTAATTGAACGTTCTATAGAAGTAAACAAAGATCTACACCTTTGCTTTATTCACTACACAAAGGCTTTCGATAAAGTGAAACATGTCGACATGATAAGGATGATTGAAGATCTACAAATTGATGGGAAAGACCTTAGACTTGTAAAACACATATATTGGAAACAACAAGCTGCCATAAGAATTGATAATGAAGTAGGTCAATATCAGCCTATTAAGAGAGGTGTGAGACAGGGATGTGTAATGTCTCCAGATCTTTTTTCCCCTGTACAGGGAAAGTATTTTCAGAAATGTTGACAATATGAAAGGAATCACCATTGAGCGACATAACATCAATAACATTAGATATGCGGATGATACAGTATTGATTGCGGATAATGAGCAGGATCTGCAACATTTGGAAGATGCAATTGTTGCACACAGTGAACAACTGGGGTTAGAATTAAATTGTAAGAAGACAGATTATGGTCGTAAGTAGGAAGAAGGAAATACCACAATGTAATATACAAGTAAATGGGAACATTCTTCAACACGTGAATCGGTACAATTATCTCGGAACAGTCATAACATCTGATGGGAGATGCCTTGAAGAGGTTAGAACAAGAATCGCCATGGCGAATGCAGCCTTTTTGCAAGATGGAAAACATACTGACCAATAAAACGGTGTCATGTGCAATGAGAAAAAGAGTGTTGAAGTGCTATATAGAAGCTGTACTTGTGTATGCATGTCTCCCCCCCCCCCCATGTGTCTCCACCTTGCCGCGGTGGGTGGGGGGGGGGGAGAGATTGAGTGTCCCAGTGGCCCCAAGAGCTATGCAGATGGAAATACAACTACATGTCGGACAGCTCTTGAGATAGGGACCAGACTAAGAGAGACACAACCTGCTGCTCTGCAGGTAGACTGAGGATAGCAGTCAAGAGCTCAAATCAGATGCACGAAGCCACTAATACTTGGTCCAGACACATACCCTAAGGCTACCATCTGAGGGATATGGCTGAACGCCTCTAAGCCACTAACCCCTAGATGTGAGAGCCGGGCCAATACCCACATACTGTAAAACGAAGGTGAGATGCTGAGCACGCTACATGCTTAGTTCAGATACTTGTTCGAAGGCTCTCAGCTGGGGGATATGAGGGATCCCCGGATGAGAGGACCTGGCCGTTTCTTGCTCACTGTTGCCCGGAGGTAAGGTGCTGAGCCGGCAGCACATGTAGCCTACCTCGTGAGAGAGTACCAAAGATAGAAAAGCGCCAGAGTCGCATGAAATGGTTACGGAAAATGTGTATATCTATATTCATAAAGTGAGTGCAGTCAAAGGTGGAAAACGTCTCATTAACACGAAATGGAACGCTTGGCTAGCGAATCCATTGCGTGGAAGTCCGAAGCTAAAATTTACCTAGTGGATGTCGTCCGCAAACTGACCGTTCCTGGTTTGTGCGAGGAGCGGCGGGTGGCTAACGAAATGTCCAATATATGGAAGTGAGGAATTAAAGCAGCCATGAGCTGGATATGGCGACTCCTCGGATGAGCCCAGTCTCAGAGCAATATGTACCGGCTCTGCAATTATGGAAGCCTCCTTGGATTGTGAGGAATGCCCATGGTCTGCCCCTGCCTTCCCTTGAGGGTTAACCGTGATGTCTCTAACCATTCTACCTTGACCAGCTGAGATGTGGGCGACACCACAACAGTAAGAGTCTAACGTGTCTCGAAACCCGAGGGAGGCTAACCTCATTAAAAGTGCCCGCCGAAGTCGGATGTCCCGGCCTACGGGTGGCAAAATAAAAATTGGCACTACGCATTTACATTTACGTCCAAGTGAAATGTCTTTCGTGCTAGGAACAGCTCTGACTAGCTAGTTTTCCGAATGCCTATCGTGTCCGGAAAAGCTCTGACTAGCTAGTTTTCCGAATGTCCGTTGTGCCCGGAACAGCTCTGACGGGCACAGCGACAAGCACATGTCCGAATCGAAAACTCGCTAAGTGGATACCGCCTGTAGGCCGGTCTGGTTTGTGCGGAAAAGGCCCGCAGTGAACGAAATGCCCAATATATTGAAGTGAGGAATTAAAGCAGCCATGAGCAGGACGTGACGATTCCCTCGGTGAACTCAGCACCAGGGCGTTATGTGTCGGCTATGCAACTATGGAAGCCACCCTGGATGGCGGAAAATGTCATGGACTGTCCCTGCCTTCCCTTGAGGGTTGATCGTGAAGCATTCGACCGTTCCAACTTGACAAGCTGGGATGTGGACGGCACCACAATAGTGAGATTCCCACAGGAATGCTAACCTGTCAAAAATGCAAGCTAAAAGTCGGATGTGTTGGCCTAAGGGTTTCGGCCCAAGAGTGCCTAACCAGACACACCGCAATCACATCTGAAAAACACTCCGGATGAACGCAAAGAAGAAGAAGTATGCATGTGAAGCACGGACAATGAGCAGTCAAGGTGAAAAACATCTGATGGCCATGGAAATGTGGTTTCTGAGGAAAATGCAAAGAATACCATGGACAGACAGAAAAACCAATTAACAAGTCCTTCAAGAAACAAATGAAGATCGTAAACTGATTAGAGACATTAGACGTAGACAGTCAAAATTGTGTAGTCACGTTATGAGAAGAAATAATTTGCATAACTTGGTGACAACTGGCAAGATTGAGGGGAAGAGAACAAGAGAAGGGCAGAGAAGTAAATACTTGGATCGCTTAACGGCCGAGAGAAGAACACAACACTGGTCGAGACAAGAACACGGAGCTGATCCACGACTCTCCTGATCGAGTGAGATGGCAAAACATGACTGCCCATGCTTAACGGCATGGAACATGATGATGATGAGTTTGCCATGGCTTTCTATAAGAGAAATCAATGTTCAATACCAAACTGACGCGTGTAGAGAACGATGCTACTAGCTCGTCATCAGCGCACCGGAAGTTGAAGAACTAGAGTGCTGTCATCTCTGCGGCAATATCGAAGAGATGTTAGAAGCCAGCCAGCAGACACAACATGTGGACACAGACACAACGTGTGGACACAGACACAACGTGTGGACACAGACACGGAAAGGTCCAAAAACGTCAACAGATAACACATAAATAACCCGCACACAGCCAGTCACTAACAAGAACCAGTCATGCAGATCTCAGCTAAGAAACCTGGATACACACACACACGTATCAATATTTAGTTCCTCTCACGTGCCATAAACCACCTGGGCTGCATCTCCTGGACGTATCGACGCACTCACCCTTCACTGGATGCACCTTTCTGTCACTCACTTAATATCTCCCTGAGCAGAACGGGCTGGCTCTTTCATCTCTCACTTCCTCCTCTACTCCACATCTATGCAGCGTCTTCTCTAAATTAATAAACACTCGGCAAGCCTGTAGGCCATTGTTCCTTTATGATGTATCGATTCTGCCGGGGCCAGGTGTTGCCAACGCCTCAACTGCGCCGGCCTATCACACAGCTTTATGGAGTTCTCATGCGACGTTTATGCCTGGTCATAATCAGTTTCATAACTCATGAGAAACTGGCAGGGTCGATGTCTCAAGGCGGGCCCAAATGTTTCCTTCACACACATACACACACGCACGCACGCACGCACACACACACACACGCACGCACGCACACGCATTATATATATATATATATATATTATTAACATGGACAGATAGAAAAACCAATGACCAAGTACTACAAGAGACAAATGAAAATCGTAGATTGATTAGAGAAATTAGACGTAGACAGTCAAAATTTTTTGGACATGTTATGAGAAGAAATGGACTGGAGAACTTGGTGACAGCTGGCAAGATCGAGGGGAACAGACCAAGAGGAAGACCGAGAGGAAAATACCTGGATGGCTTGGCCACATGGCATGGACGAGACAGGAACACTGAGCTGATCCACGACTCTGGTGATCGAGTGAAATGGCGAATCATGACCGCCCACGCTTTCCGGCATGGCACCTGATTGATTGATTGATTGATTGATATATATATATATATATATATATATATATATATATATATATATATATATATATATATACACACACACACACACACATACATATATACACACACAGTAACAGAGAAAAGGAAGCCGATAGTGGAAACTGACGCTACACTCATAGGTAGAAACTGACTATGTCCAGCCGATATGTTCTTTTTTGGGAGTTTCCGTGGCGAAGTGGTCAAGTCGTATGACTCGGGCTCCGAAGGCTGTGGGTTCGATTCCGGGCCGCGTCCTTCGGTTCACGAGTGAAATTTTTCGGAGACTCCTGTGGGTCGTCGCTATAGCTACGGAGTTTGTACTTTGTGCGACGCTTTCCGCGTTGCGGAAAGAGACCGAGCCATATAGGATAAAACCCCGGTGCAATGAAGTCGACCCTGTCGACTTTAAAGCGACTTTAAAGCGAGATGTTCTTTACTTGTGACTCATATAACACACCCACGGGTAACATAAAGGTCATGAATCGGTATTATAAAAGTCTTTCTTTCACTATCTTTCTTTGTCGCTCTGTCCACAAATCAGCCTAATTGTCATAATATGATCCAGTTTTTGTCTTCTCAAAATATGACCAAAAATATATGACACCGTCTGTATGATGGTTGTGGTAAGCTGTAACTGTGCAAAGAATTGTCAGCATGCTTCTATAAAACAACAAGTTTACAGATTCTAGTGATTTCCTTGCTTATTTACTAATTATCCATGATTCACGGTCATATGTTAGAACTGGTTTTATGTAACTACATCCCTTTCTTCAACACTAAATGTAACTAGCACGTTTATCCTCGTTGTTTTCAGAAACAGTATCAAGACAACATGTAACCAGCAAGTGCGTCTCACACACACACACGCCCGCACACTCGCACGCGCGCACACACACAAACAGAGAGAGAGAGAGAGAGAGAGAGAGAGAGAGAGAGAGAGAGAGAGAGAGAGAGAGAGAGAGAGAGACGCCAGCGTTTCCAGCAAATTCTTCATCAACGAACACAGAATACCTAGCTAGACAACTGAAATAGGACACTGACAAATAAGTAGTGCACATCTCTCAAGAGTGACATAAACAGAACCCGAAGTTTGGAAACCGGAACTACGGAACGGGGGAGCGAGATAACACCAATGCCATAATTAGAACAGTTCACTCTGATGTCCCGTCTGAGGGCGGCGCATGAGGTCGGAGACATGGCCAGAGATCGGGAGGGCTTTGATGGGAGCGCCATAATGAGAGCGACGTGATGAGATAGACCTGATGAGATCAACGTGATGAGAGCGACGTGATGAGATCGACTTTAGAGCAACGTGATGAGAGCAACGTGATGAGAGCGTCGTGATGAGATCGACGTTAGGGCAACGTGATGAGAGCGTCGTGATGAGAGCGATGTGATGAGAGCGATGTGATGATATTAATGTGATGATATCATCGTGATGAGAGTGACGTGATGAGAGCGACGTGATGAGAGCGATGTGATGATATTAATGTGATGATAACGTGATGAGAGTGACGTGATGACAGCGACGTGATGAGAGAGATGAGACGAGATTAACATGATGAGATCGACGTGATGATATCAACGTGATGAGAGCGATGTGATGATATTAACGTGATAATACCAACGTGATGAGATCGACGTGATGAGATCTACGTGAAGAGATCGGCGCCATGATATTAACATGATGAGATTGAGATAATGAGATCGACGCGATAAAAGAGATGAGATTAACATGATGAGATTGACGTGATGAGAGCGACGTGATGAGAGCGACGTGATGATTCAATGTGGTGAGGTTAACGTGACATGATCGACGTGATGAGATTAACTTGAAGAGATTATCGCGATGATATCAAAGTGATGGTATTGACATGATGAGATCGATGTGATGAGAGCGATGTGATGATATTAATTTGATTATATCAACGTGATGAGAGTGACGTGATGAGAGCGACGTGATAAGAGAGATGAGATTAACATGATGAGATCGACGTGATGAGAGCGACGTGATGAGATTAACATGATGAGATCGACGTGATGAGATTAACATGATGAGATCGACGTGATGAGATCAACATGATGAGATTAACGTGGTTAGAGTGACGTGGTGAGATTACCGTAATGATATCAAAGTGATGGTATCGACGTGATGAGATCGACGTGATGAGAGCGATGTGATATTAACGTGATGATATCAACGTGATATCAACGTGATGATAGTGACGTGATGAGAGCGATGTGATGAGAGCGATGTGATGAGAGCGAGGTGATGAGAGCGATGTGATGAGAGGGATGTGATGATAGTTATGTGATGAAAATGATGTGATGAGAGCGATGTGATGAGAGCGAGGTGTTCCGATGCTTAACCTCTCCGAGGGTCATTTTGTAATCAGGCGGTAGCGAGCTACACAATGGAGGATGGATAGTGAGCCCCTAAGGCCTGACGAGGACTGAGTGCTCCGTGCGCCAAGAGAATGTCAGAGTTGCAGCATACCCCTATGATAAAGAAGGATCAGCAACACCCACGTACAGCGCACTCCGTGCAAGAACTCACAGATAAGCAATGAACCAGTCTTTTTCTCTTCTTAAGTGAATCTTAGTCATCCCCAGTCCGACTCACTGCTGCCCGATTCTTCTATGAAAGAATGCTTCTGTCAGATGGTTCTCTCAACATCATTATCATCATTTTCATCACCATCAATATGGTCGTCTTGGTCCTCGTCATCGTCTGCCTGCTTGGGTCATCACGTGTTGTGTTTGTCCATCAAGAATGATAATGACCATTCACTTCATCCAGTGGGGTTGAAAGTGTGGAGCTGTGAGTTCCATGAAACATGTGACCATAACCACGACAATGTTGATCAAATGATACATGTGACTATAACCACTCTAGGACAATGTTGATCACATGACACATGTTACCATAACCACTCTAGGACAATGTTGATGACATGACACACGTGACTATAACCACTATAGGACAATGTTGATCACATGACACATGTTACCATAACCACTCTAGGACAATGTTGATCACATGACACATGTTATCATAACCACTCTAGGACAATGTTGATGACATGACACATGTGTGGAGGTGAGTTGTTATAACCTGGCCGTGTCATCCAGTTGGCTGCGACCTCATCTGGGTACCAGACAATTGTCCCGGATGTAAAGGCCGCAGGAGAGATGGTCACGTGACCCACTGAGTGCCCGCGGGTTTACACAAATGCCCCCCCCCCCACACCACCACCACCATATATCCCATAAGAGTCAGGGTCTGGAACGGGACCTATTGACTATTACTTGTTTACAAATGTGTGTGCAAGGCCTGCCAAGGATACGCGTAAACGAGAGGGGCAGTCATCAGTGGGGTCCCCAGTCCCGGAGGATTACGAGAGTGTTTTATTACAACAGACTTCAGTGGGGTCCCCAGTCCCCGAGGCCTAGGTGAGTGTTTTATTACAACAGACTTCAGTGGGGTCCCCAGTCCCCGAGGCCTAGGTGAGTGTTTCATTACAACAGACTTCAGTGGGGTCCCCAGTCCCGGAGGATTACGTGAGTGTTTCATTACAACAGACTTCAGTGGGGTCCCCAGTCCCCGAGGCCTAGGTGAGTGTTTTATTACAACAGACTTCAGTGGGGTCCCCAGTCCCCGAGGCCTAGGTGAGTGTTTCATTACAACAGACTTCAGTGGGGTCCCCAGTCCCGGAGGATTACGTGAGTGTTTCATTACAACAGACTTCAGTGGGGTCCCCAGTCCCCGAGGCCTAGGTGAGTGTTTCATTACAACAGACTTCAGTGGGGTCCCCAGTCCCGGAGGATTACGTGAGTGTTTCATTACAACAGACATCAGTGGGTCCCCAGTCCCGGAGGGTTACGTGAGTGTTTCATTACAACAGACATCAGTGGGGTCCACATTCCCCGAGGCCTAGGTGAGTGTTTCATTACAACAGACATCAGTGGGTCCCCAGTCCCCGATGATTAACCGAGTGTTTCAGACATCAGTGGGGTCGCGAGACCTGCGTGAGGTTTCGTCACAAGAGACAGTAGTTCGAGTGTGTAAATAAACTAGTGCGACCCAACCCGAGGCGCCGGCGAGGATATCAACTGCATAATCTGTAGGCGAGAATCAATATAGCGCCACCGTCATCCCTAGCAGAGCCCCACCAAGTTTACACATATTGTAAGTAGCACAGTGAATTTGAAAACAATATTTACGTTTGACTCCGGTCATTCTGTAATCACATCACAACTGGGCATTGTTGCGTGTGTCCTTTAGCACACGATCGGGAAAAGTTGATGTCGTAAGACTGATGGAATTTAAACCTGACGAAAGTTTCCAAAATATGTTTGTCTCAGCCACGCATGTTAAACCATCGCTACCCGTTGATTCTGCGTAATTTCATAAACAAACACACAAATAACAGAACATAGGGCGTGTATCTTACCTTGTCTGGGCAGCAACTTGACAACACCAGTGTCTGAGGAACTGACAAGAACAAGTTTGGGAAGTTCCACAGCTGAGGCCGCGGAGATCTGCACTTCCTTCACGTGTTGCTGCCTCCCGGCTCTGCCATCATGCCATGCTGTCCTCGTCTGGCGTTGACCAAGTTGTCACGGGGTTCTGTTTGGGATGTTGGCATAATTACAGCCTTACGAGAATAGAGAAAACATGCCGAGGCACTACGCTTAGATAATTAGATGTAGGCGTTGACAAAATGCTCGTGCTTGTTTGAAATATCAGCTATTCTTCGTCTTCTTCTTCTTCTTGCTTTCTTCTTCTTCTTGCTCTTCTTCTTCTTCTTCTTCTTCTTCTTCTTCTTCTTCTTCTTCTTCTTCTTCTTCTAGCTTCCTTCTTCTTCTTCTTCTTCTTCTTCTTCTTCTTCTTCTTCTTCTTCTTCTTCTTCTTCTTCTTCTTCTTCTTCTTCGCTGTCGTCTTCGTCTCCGTCATATAACTTTACACGTCAACATGAACATAATTAAAGAAGACGATCAGTCTAAACGAGGCTGTGGACATGTCTGTAGACTGCCCAAGAATGGAGGTGATGTCAACCACAGTCAGCATCTCTTGTCCACCTGCTCTACACGGTCAGTTTGATTTCATCGTTGATTTCTGAACGTCACATTGACTATTAAATGCTCCTGGAGTTGGGGTTGATTGTCACGTCGTGCCAAGGACATGCAGAGTATAAAACAACCTGTGCTGGTCACTCTGGCAATCTCAACCTTTGCTGGTCACTCTGGCAATCTCAACCTGTGCTGGTCACTCTGGGAATATCAACCTGTGCTGGTCACTCTGGCACTCTCAACCTTTGCTGGTCACTCTGGCACTCTCAACCTTTGCTGGTCACTCTGGCAATCTCAACCTTTGCTGGTCACTCTGGCAATCTCAACCTGTGCTGGTCACTCTGGCAATCTCAACCTGTGCTGGTCACTCTGGGAATATCAACCTGTGCTGGTCACTCTGGCACTCTCAACCTTTGCTGGTCACTCTGGCAATCTCAACCTGTGCTGGTCACTCTGGGAATATCAACCTGTGCTGGTCACTCTGGCACTCTCAACCTTTGCTGGTCACTCTGGCAATCTCAACCTTTGCTGGTCACTCTGGCAATCTCAACCTGTGCTGGTCACTCTGGCAATCTCAACCTTTGCTGGTCACTCTGGCGACGTCTTTGTAGCACCTCCAGGAACAGTCGTCATTATCTGTCCTCTTGGGCCATTTAGCGGGCGCTATCACAACCTGTGGTGACCTGTGAGTGGGCGCGATCACAACCTGTGGTGACCTGTGAGTGGGCGCTATCTCAACCTATGGTGACCTGTTATGACCTGTGCGGAGAATGAAGATCGCTGCCTCTTTATGTCTTGAAGCTGGTCATAAGCATCGTGCTTCTGGTAATGAGCACGCAGGGATTCCCACTGGCTTGTGGTAGTCTGGATACAGTTATTCTTACAGGATGGTGGTAGCCTGGATACAGTGATTCTTACAGGATGGTGGTAGTCTGGATACAGTGGTTCCCACGGGCGTGCGGTAGTCTGGATACAGTGATACCCACTAGCGTGTGGTAGTCTGGATACAGTGATTCCCACGGGCGTGTAGTAGTCTGAATACAGTGATTCCCACGGGCGTGGGGTAGTCTGGCACTGGCTTGTGGTAGTCCAGATACAGTGATTCCCACTGGCTTGTGTAGCTGCTATTTATACGTCTCTTGAATTCATTCCCGCAGCTCCAGGTTTCTGCTGTGACGTGTGTGGGAGTCACGTTTGTGAGGGTCACGTGTGTGAGGGTCACGTGTGTGAGAGTGAATCCAGTCAACATTGTCCCCTGGTCTCACTAACCAACCATTACTGATGACGCACGAAAACTAGATCCACAAGTAGTGATTGGCGCTCACAGAAGTAGACAAATGAAGTACAGATCAGAGGACAAGTTACACCAAGTAAACATTGAATACAGTGGTTCAAACCTGACTCCTTCAGATGACCACAGCACGGAGGATATATCATCAGTATTTACATTCAAGTGAACTAATTACCGAAACTTCAACTATCCAACCACCACCAGCACCAACACGATCATCATCATCATCATCATCATCATCATCATCATCATCATCATCATCATCATCATCATCATCATCATCATCATCATCATCATCATCATCCTCATCATCATCATCATCATCATCACCACCACCACCACCACCATCATCATCATCATCATCCTCATCATCATCATCATCACCACCACCACCACCACCATCATCATCATCATCATCCTCATCATCATCATCACCACCACCACCACCACCACCACCATCATCATCATCATCATCCTCATCATCATCATCATCATCACCACCACCACCACCACCACCACCATCATCATCATCATCATCATCATCATCATCATCATCATCATATTTGTGTCAGGGCCGGAGATCATCGTGGCACGCCGTAACCAAGCTGTGTGGTTTTTTGATCAGCCCAACCACTGATGGTCTTCAGGGCCTCCCTGCCAACCATCCAACATTATCCCATCCATGTCTTCCAGGCATCTAATATTCTCCCATCCATGTTTTCCAGGCATCCAACATTCTCCCTTCCATGTCTTCCAGCCATCCAACATTCTCCCATCCATATCTGCCAGCCAACCAACATTGCCCCATCTATGTCTGTCAGCCAACCAACATTGTCCCATCTATGTCTGTCAGCCAACCAACATTGTCCCATCTATGTCTGCCAGCCATCCAACATTGTCCCATCCATGTCTGTCAGCCAACCAACATTGTCCCATCTATGTCTGCTAGCCATCCAACATTAGTTTAGTCGTTTAGTCGTTTAGTCGTTGGATCAACATCACGGCACACGGTTTAACCCATAAGTGCTCCGTTTTCCTCCTAACTCAAACCTGAGTCTGGAGAAACTCAGCTCAATGCACGAACTCCGTTGCATCGGCGAGGATCCTGAAATACTTTGGGTAGATTTTTAACTCGAAATTTTGCCTGGGCAGCGCCCAACATTGCCCCATCCATGTCTGCCAGCCACCCAACATTGCCGCATCCATTAAAAACAACACTAGACGAACAATAGCTCTAAGAGATATATTGAGACTTATACTATCTTATCAATTACAAACTCGACAAACTAGCAGTCGTTGATATTTAACACCTACAAACTCGACAAACTGTAGCTGACAGGGATATTTAACACATACAAACTCGACAAACTGTAGCTGACAGATATATTTAACACATACAAACTCGACAAACTGTAGCTGACAGGGATATTTAACACATACAAACTCGACAAACTGTAGCTGACAGAGATATTTAACACATACAAACTCGACACACTGTACCTGACAGAGATATTTAGCACATACACACTCGACCAACTGTAGCTGGCACAGATATTTAACACATACAAACTCGACATACTGTAGCAGACAGAGATATTTAACACATATAAACTCGACACACTGTAGCAGACAGAGATATTGAACACATACAAACTCGACACACTGTAGCAGACAGAGATATTTAACACATACAAACTCGACACACTGTAGCAGACAGAGGTATTTAACACATACAAACTCGACACACTGTAGCAGATAGAGATATTTAACACATACAAACTCGACACACTGTAGCAGACAGATATTTAACACAACTCGACACACTGTAGCAGACAGAGATATTTAACACATACACACTCGACACACTGTAGCAGACAGAGATATTTAACATATATAAACTCGACCATCTGTAGTAGACAGAAATATTTAACATATACAAACTCGACACACTATAGCAGACAGAGATATTTAACACATACAAACTCGACACACTATAGCAGACAGAGATATTTAACACATACAAACTCGACACACTGTAGGAGACAGATATTTAACACATACAAACTCGATACACTGTAGCAGACAGAGATATTTAATACATACAAACTCAATCAACTATAGCAGACAGAGATATTTAACACATACAAACTCGACACACTGTAGCAGACAGATATTTAACACATACAAACTCGACACACTGTAGCAGACAGAGATATTTAACACATACACACTCGACACACTGTAGCAGACAGAGATATTTAACACATACAAACTCGACACACTGTAGCAGACAGAAATATTTAACATATACAAACTCGACACACTATAGCAGACAGAGATATTTAACTCATACAAACTCGACACACTATAGCAGACAGAGATATTTAACACATACAAACTCGACACACTGTAGGAGACAGATATTTAACACATACAAACTCGACACACTGTAGCAGACAGAGATATTTAACACATACAAACTCGATACACTGTAGCAGACAGAGATATTTAATACATACAAACTCGATACACTGTAGCAGACAGAGATATTTAATACATACAAACTCAATCAACTGTAGCAGACAGAGATATTTAACACATACAAACTCGACACACTGTAGCAGACAGAGGTATTTAACACATACAAACTCGACACACTGTAGCAGACAGATATTTAACACATACAAACTCGACACACTGTATCAGACATATATTTAACACATACAAACTCGACACACTATAGCAGACAGAGATATTTAATACAAACAAACTCGACACACTATAGCAGACAGAGATATTTAATACATACAAACTCGACCATCTGTAGCAGACAGAGATATTTAACACATACAAACTCGACACACTGTAGCAGACAGATATTTAACACATACAAACTCGACACACTGTATCAGACATATATTTAACACATACAAACTCGACACACTATAGCAGACAGAGATATTTAATACAAACAAACTCAATCAACTGTAGCAGACAGAGATATTTAACACATACAAACTCGACACACTGTAGCAGACATAGATATTTAACACATGCAAACTCGACACACTGTATCAGACAGATATTTAACACATACAAACTCGACACACTGTAGCAGACAGAGATATTTAACACATGCAAACTCGACACACTGTATCAGACAGATATTTAACACATACAAACTCGACACACTATAGCAGACAGAGATATTTAACACATACAAACTCGACACACTGTAGGAGACAGATATTTAACACATACAAACTCGATACACTATAGCAGACAGAGATATTTAATACATACAAACTCAATCAACTGTAGCAGACAGATATTTAACACATACAAACTCGACACACTGTATCAGACATATATTTAACACATACAAACTCGACACACTATAGCAGACAGAGATATTTAACACATGCAAACTCGACACACTGTATCAGACAGATATTTAACACATACAAACTCGACACACTATAGCAGACAGAAATATTTAACACATACAAACTCGACACACTGTAGGAGACAGATATTTAACACATACAAACTCGATACACTATAGCAGACAGAGATATTTAATACATACAAACTCAATCAACTGTAGCAGACAGAGATATTTAACACATACAAACTCGATACACTATAGCAGACAGAGATATTTAACATATACAAACTCGACACACTATAGCAGACAGAGATATTTAACACATACAAACTCGACACACTGTAGCAGACAGATATTTAACACATACAAACTCGACACACTGTATCAGACATATATTTAACACATACAAACTCGACACACTATAGCAGACAGAGATATTTAATACAAACAAACTCGACACACTATAGCAGACAGAGATATTTAATACAAACAAACTCGACACACTATAGCAGACAGAGATATTTAATACATACAAACTCGACCATCTGTAGCAGACAGAGATATTTAACACATACAAACTCGACACACTGTAGCAGACAGATATTTAACACATACAAACTCGAAACACTGTATCAGACATATATTTAACACATACAAACTCGACACACTATAGCAGACAGAGATATTTAATACAAACAAACTCAATCAACTGTAGCAGACATAGATATTTAACACATGCAAACTCGACACACTGTATCAGACATATATTTAACACATACAAACTCGACACACTGTAGCAGACAGAGATATTTAACACATACAAACTCGACCATCTGTAGCAGACAGAGATATATTGAGGTTTGTATCATCTGGGCTCCAGTTGCAAAGAGAGGTCAGACAGAGCTGCATTCTTCCCCCCCCCCCTTTCCCCGTACGGATGCAAAACAAATAGTAACAAGAGAGTAAAAGTTATTGTTGTTTACTCTGAAGAACATTGCAATCATCCCCAGCATTTGTATCGGCTGTTGGTAACGTACTAGGTTATGCTTTTTGAACAGTCGACGCCTCCTTTCATGGATACCAACCCAAAGCGGTCAGCACCAAAATTACTGGCAGCTGATTTCTAACCCGCTATGCTGTATGACGCCGGTCTCCCTGGCACTACAGTTAACGTCTTTCTCCACAATCCCTTTTATCCACGTGAGGAACATAACTTGCGTGAGAATAGGAAGCGGTTCTCGCCGCGTTGGTAACTTACGGGGTATGTGAGCCGGTCGCTTAGAAACAATGGCAAACTACTGAGCGTAATCTTGCCAAGAAATCAACAATCAGCTGAAAGATGCTGATGTTGACAGCGATGTCTTGTAAAGGATATGCCGCCGGGGGGGGGGATGATGTATGAAGGGGGATCACGTGACCTCACTATCCCACAAGACACAGAGTTAATGCTAAACTAGTGGTTTAATCAGCTATAACTGTCCGTCACAAGACACAGAGTTAATGCTAAACTAGTGGTTTAATCAGCTATAACTGTCCGTCACAAGACACAGAGTTAATGCTAAACTAGTGGTTTAATCAGCTATAACTGTCAGTCACAAGACACAGAGTTAATGCTAAACTAGTGGTTTAATCAGCTATAACTGTCAGTCACAAGACACAGAGTTAATGCTAAACTAGTGGTTTAATCAGTTATAACTGTCCGTCACAAGACACAGAGTTAATGCTAAACTAGTGGTTTGAACAGTTACAACTGTCCGTCACAAGACACAGAGTTAATGCTAAACTAGTGGTTTGTACACATACAACTGTCCGTCACAAGACACAGAGTTAATGCTAAACTAGTGGTTTGTACACATACAACTGTCCGTCACAAGACACAGAGTTAATGCTAAACTAGTGGTTTGAACAGTTACAACTGTCCGTCACAAGACACAGAGTTAATGCTAAACTAGTGGTTTTGTACAGGTACAACTGTCCGTCACAAGACACAGAGTTAATGCTAAACTAGTGGTTTGAACAGTTACAACTGTCCGTCACAAGACACAGAGTTAATGCTAAACTAGTGGTTTAATCAGTTACAACTGTCCGTCACAAGACACAGAGTTAATGCTAAACTAGTGGTTTAATCAGTTACAACTGTCCGTCACAAGACACAGAGTTAATGCTAAACTAGTGGTTTGTACACATACAACTGTCCGTCACAAGACACAGAGTTAATGCTAAACTAGTGGTTTGTACACATATAACTGTCCGTCACAAGACACAGAGTTAATGCTAAACTAGTGGTTTAATCAGTTACAACTGTCCGTCACAAGACACAGAGTTAATGCTAAACTAGTGGTTTGAACAGTTATAACTGTCCGTCACAAGACACAGAGTTAATGCTAAACTACTGGTTTAATCAGTTACAACTGTCCGTCACAAGACACAGAGTTAATGCTACACTAGTGGTTTAATCGGTTACAACTGTCCGTCACAAGACACAGAGTTAATGCTAAACTAGTGGTTTGAACAGTTATAACTGTCCGTCACAAGACACAGAGTTAATGCTAAACTAGTGGTTTAATCAGCTATAACTGTCAGTCACAAGACACAGAGTTAATGCTAAACTATTGGTTTGAACAGTTATAACTGTCCGTCACAAGACACAGAGTTAATGCTAAACTAGTGGTTTAATCAGCTATAACTGTCCGTCACAAGACACAGAGTTAATGCTAAACTAGTGGTTTGAACAGTTACAACTGTCCGTCACAAGACACAGAGTTAATGCTAAACTAGTGGTTTAATCAGCTATAACTGTCCGTCAAAAGACACAGAGTTAATGCTAAACTAGTGGTTTAATCAGTTACAACTGTCCGTCACAAGACACAGAGTTAATGCTAAACTAGTGGTTTGTACATTTATAACTGTCCGTCACAAGACACAGAGTTAATGCTAAACTGCGTCTTCATAAAGATAGAATAGATGTGGCATGCATTCAAGAGACACACCTCAACGCCAATCACAAATTCTCAGTCAGAGGATATCAGGCCACACGTTTCGACCGCGAAGGACACAAAGGAGGAGTTCTAATACTTACACGAAATACAATACCTTGCAGCGAAGTATCTGTGATCTCTGACAACAAAACGGAAATTATAGGTGTTGATATCAACTGCAAAACGAAGGATTAGGGCAGATCCTATACTTAACATATCAACAATCAAGCCCATATACAATGCACACAAGTTCCCAGCTTGGAGACAGCAGCAACTGCCTGAGATGATAGAAAACATTCCTGGTATTGAGAAAAAGAACACTCAGCATGAAACCGAAAGAAGAGAAATAACCCTAAACTACATAAAAGAACATTATCCAAGCAGGAATTGGACCCATGCATATACAGATGGATCAGCCAAAAATTCAATAGAGAATGGAGGAGGAGGAATTCTCCTAAATTTAACAAATGGAGCGAAAAAAACACATTCAATGGCAACTGGAAAATTTTCAAGTAACTTCAAAGCGGAGGTAGAGGCTCTGAAAACTGCAGCAGAAATGCTCCTGATGGAGGAAAATAAAGAGAAGCAAATAGCTATCTTCACAGATGCAAAGTCAGCTGTCTCAATACTGAAGAGCAATAACAGCACAGAACTAACTGACCTAAGAGCAGCACTCCATGGTCTATGCCAGAAATCCAAAAAAGTTGTAATACAGTGGATCCCATCACATTGCAGTATACCTGGAAACGAAGAGGCTGACAGACTGGCAAAAGAGGGCGGACGACTACCACAGCCTGACATAGACATAACCTATAATGAGGCAAAGAGGTTGATAAAAAGCACTTATAGAACCAAATGGGAATCAGAGCATCCAGGCCATCAGAAGGATGATGCATATTACAAACTCGACCGAAGAGAACAAGTAGCAATCTTCAGACTCCGCACAGGACATAACAGGCTGAAACACCACTTGTTCAATAAACTAAAGATAGGAGATACCGATGAATGTAATTGTGGAACTGGTAAAATGACAGCTAAACATTTGCTGCAGGAGTGCCCAATATATGCAGAACAGAGAAAGATATTTTGGCCCACGCCTGCTTCATTTGAGGACAAGCTCTATGGAGATATCAACAAGCTCAAGTTGACTATAGCTTACTTTAACTACATTCAGGTTGACATCTAAAGGTGCATGAAGATGTATTTAGACTGCCGCACTTCATACCACAGGTATGTCGGTTACAAAAGCGTCCCAGAGGCATGAAATGGAATATTGCTTGGATAGCACATCCATTACGTGGAAAGTCCGAATCAAAAGCTCACTGTGTGGGCTTCGTAAATGGTGGAAAAAGTGTCCTAGTGACACAAAATGGAATATTGCTTGGATATCAAATCCATTACGTGAAAAGTCCGAATCGAAAGCTCACTGTGTGGGCTACATAAAAGGTGGAAAAAGTGTCCTAGTGGCACGAAATGGAATATTGCTTGGATAGCAAATCCATTATGTGGAAAGTCTGAATCGAAAGCTCACTGTGTGGATGTCATCTGCAGACTGCATTCTTCTGGTTTCCGGAGGAACAGCCTATGGTGAACGGAAGGCCCAATATACGGAAGTGAGGCTAAGCAGCCATGTGCAGGACGTGACGATTCCTTGGGTGAGCCCAGTACCAGAGCGCTGTGTGATGGCTCTGCAAGTATGGAAGCCTCCTTGGATGGCGGGGAATGCCCATGGTCTGCCCCTGTCTTCCCTTGAGGGTTGACCAGGATGTCTTTGGCTTTTCTATATGGGCCAGCTAGGATGGGGGATAACACCACAACAGTGAGATTCAAACGTCCTAAGAAACCCCCGGGAAGGTTAACCCGGTCAACAAATGCCCGCAGAAGTCGGATGTGTCGACCTAACGGCGCAAGAACGCAGCTCTGCTGTAAACAGGCACCACGCAGTCATATCCGAAAAAAAAAAACACCGGATGAACGAAGAAGAAGAAGAACCAAGATAAGACAGAATATATGGTAATTTCAGGAGAAGGAACGGCTAAAAACTCTGGCCACATACAAATAGATAATATGATCATTAAAAGTACGGAAACATACAAATACCTGAGTACAATCTTCAACTGCTCAAACATCATAAGGGAAGAAATAAAAGCTAGAATCAACTCTGGAAATAAGATATACTATGCACTAGAACATCTGCTAAAATCAAAGGCGCTATCTCGTAACACCAAAATCACAATATACAAAACACTGATCAGACCAGTTGTGCTGTATGGCTCTGAAACCTGGAGTACAACTAAAGGAGACGAAGCCTTGTTACAAACCTTTGAGAACAATGTCTTAAGACGCATCTTTGGGCCCATTAGGGATACACAAAGTGGAGAGTGGAAAAGAAGAAGCAACAAAGAGATTTATGATCTGTTTAAGTCCCCGCTAATCACTGGTATCATGAAGGCTAATAGACTACAATAGCTGGGGCATATAGAAAGAATGGAAGATAATAGGGAAACAAAACTCGCTTACACTCAAGAAATAAATGACCGTGGACCCGGAGTTAGACCAAGAAGACGGTAGAGAGATAATATACATACAGACCTACAAGCACTTGGAATCAGCGACTGGCAAGAGAAGGTCAACCAGAGAGACGAATGGAGACGGCTGGTATCTGTAGCAAAGAACCTCAATGGCTCGGAATGCTGAAGAAGAAGAAGATAATATTACAGTGAACAACTAGGGTTAGAATTAAATTGTAAGAAGACAGAGATTATGGTCATCATAAGACGAAAGAAATACCACAATGTAATATACAGGTAAATTGGAATATTCTTAAACAAGTGAGTCGGTACAATTATCTCGGAACAATCTGATGGGAGGGGCCTTGTAGAGATTAGAACAGGAATCGCCATGGCAAAGGTAGCCTTTTACTAGATGAAAAAAATACTAACCAATAACTAGCCAATAAAAAGATGTCAATTGCAACTTCGTTAGTTGAGTGTGGATACTGGGAATGGAGGCTCTTTCTATGACTTCAGTGTCTAGGATCTTGTCTTGCCATTTATTCTTCAATAGCTTCTTAAGGCAGACTGTGTGGAAGTGGTTTAATTTCTCGGCGTGTCGCTGACAAACAGTCCAGGTTTCACAAGCATATAGCAGTGTGGATAATACAACTGCTCTATAGACTTTCAGTTTTGTTTGCAGGCTTATTCCATTCCTGTCCCACACATTCTTGTTCAGTCTACCAAAGGCCGCGCTGGCCTTGGAGATTCTTGCATTCACTTCGTCATCAATTATGGCAGCTTGTGACACAGTGCTGCCAAGATAGGTGAATGTGTCCACAACACTTAGTCTTTGACCATTGACTTTGATATTCGGCACGTTGAATGGAAATTCGGGCTTGTGTGGGGTTATAATCACATTAATCCGTGAGTGTAGGGAGTGGCCAGCAGGCACTACGGAAGTAGAAATTCAGCAATTAATTAATTAATCACTGCCCTCGCCCTGGTGATGTGATTATCTCTACCGATGGCTCTGTATTTGGAGGCAACATCCTAGGAATTTATAGCAAAAGAAAAAGGCCAGTGTTCAGTAAAGGAGAGCTTGGCATATGATACCACAACCTCAAGACTGAGAATGGAGGTGGAGGCGGTTCCTGCAGTTTTCTGCTGGTTGGAGAACAAACTGTATACGCATGTTTTGACCGTAGCTGGTTCACAAAGCATGCTGGCAAAGGTTACTAGACGACCCAGCCCGGCTTCGCCCAGACCCCTAGCGGGGAGCATCTCATTTAATTCATATTCGGCCATTGCTCCCGTTCCCGTTCCCAAAGCGGGGAGCGTATAATTTAATTCATATTCGGCCCCTGCTCCCATTCCCGTTCCCAAAAAGGACGACCCGGCCCGGCTTCGCCTAGTTCCTGGCGGGTAGCGTCTCATTTAATTCATATTCGGCCCCTGCTCCCGTTCCCGTTCCCAAAAAAGACGACCCGGCCCGACTTCGCCCAGTCCCTGGTGGGGAGCGTCTCATTTAATTCATATAAGTAGTCATATAAGCTCCAGTTCCCGTTCCCGGAAATATGGCGAACAGATTGGAAGAGAACAATCTTCATCCCAATAACTAAATAGGGCAATCTGAAACTACTGAACGTAAACTTACCAAGATATCACGAAAACGCAATAAATACTGGAATGACTGTATAGATGTCGAAGAGAAATAAAAAGATGAGTTAGAAAATTTTCATGTATTTAAAATAGATGCATTATTTTATGAAACCTTTGAAAATGCCTTAAAGATTTTATCATTATATATTATAACGCAGCAGAAGAAAAAGAAGGAGGAGAAGGGGGAGGAGAAGGAGGAGGGAGAGAGAACGAGGAGGGGGAGGAGGAGGAGGGCAGGAGGAAGAGGGAGGAGGAGGGGAGGAGGAGAAGGAGGGGAGGAGGAGGAGGAAGAGGAGGGGAGGAGGAGGAGGACGAGGGGAGGAGGAGGGGGAGGAGAAGGAGGGGAGGAGGGGGGAGGGGGAAAGGAGGGAGAGGCAGGAGGAGGAGGAGTAGGGGATGAGGAGGCGAAGGGGGATGAGGAGGGGGAGGAGGAGGATTATAACGCATATGCCTGTAGATAACTTTAGCGAAAAGGTCCACCTATTTGAGAAATATGCAACAATTTTACATATATAGCAATGCTATTAAAAGTTATGTCCCCTCGCTATATATAAATTATAATGTAAATTAAAATATTAAATAATATTAAGTAAATAACTGTTTGTACACTAACAAACTATGACAGTTGGCAGCCGGGAATGAGAAGAAGACGTGTACAAAATGTCATCTCAATCGGATTGACCGTTCGCGAACGCATAACATACATACATTCAGACATACAGACAGACAGACATTCTATTTTATATATATAGATTTGATCTTCAGTGGGTCTGTACTTTCTGAATCCTGCTTGGTGTTGTGTTAAGAGTTGGTTTTCTTCCAGGTGCCATATTAGCCTGCCATTGATAATGCGTTCCATTAATTTTCCTACACCGCTAAGTAGGCTGATAGGCCGATAGCCATTTGGTTCTTCCAGGTCTTTTCCTTTCTTTGGGACTGGTATTAGTCCACGTAAACGCTGGAAGGAGGGAATAACAGAATCCATGGGAATGTCGATATACGAAGCCCATAACCGGGCACTCTCACGAAGTTTATACTTCACCTCGACACCGCAAGGTACAAGAGGAACATGATGAGATGAGATGAGATGAGATTAGTATAGCTTCCTTTCATGCCTGTGGGACTATTCCTCTCTTCCAGCTGTAATTTAGGACAGCTAGTAGTTTCATTTATGCTTTAGTGCCTAGTCCTAATGTCACGAGATGCTGGAGACTGAAGGTCATCGACCGGATGAGTAAGGACAGTGATGGTTGTTGGGAAAGTTATTGACCTTTGGATCATGACAACAAGCGAGCACTTCGGTCTTGAGGTGAATACAAGTAATTGACTCCAAGATCAAAAGAGATATCGCGTGTTTGTTGGAGGACGGACGACGGAATACGACGATGTCCAACACTTTGAACACCGATGACTCGCGATAAAGTATTTCACTAACCTTTGAAGTGGGAAACGGAGATTCGCGATCACGCCTTTTGTAGTAACGGAGACGAATATCTGTGGTCGGAAGAAACGAGTTGATAATCATTGATGTCCCGAAATGACCATGCATCAAAGGAGAAATTCGGTTGTTATTGAAAACAGATGAAGAGGACAGGGGGAGAAATTGGTGGAATAGGCCCATATAGTCGTACAGAGCCAGAGTATTAATAGGCTGGATATTCTAGTTGAATTTAGTGTGCTACTTGATGTCGTGTCTTCCTTTAAAGTGTCGTCCCTGGAGTGAGGAGAATCAACACCCACATTATATTTTTTTTTCCTTTTCAATATCCTGGAGAATCCACCAGCTTCCGTCCAACATTCTCCATCAGCCCATGGACACCCTTTCCTCTCTCTCTCTCTCACTGTCGTAGTATGCCCCCTCTCATACTTCTCCAACGCAACATACTCAACAACTCTTGCTTCTAAAAATTAATAAAGATTAATTTATTAAAAGAAAATTGTAACGTATATGAGACGTGTATGTGAAGAAAATGTGTGTCGTGTATTCTGATGTAAATGTATAGGTCAGACCACAGAGTTCATGATCAGAGTCCACTCATCATGGCAAGGATTACACGACATCACAAGAGTCAGCACAATAGACCTCACCAAAGTCGTGTCCTTCCCTCCAGACCTGTCCTCCTCCAGGAGCTCTGATGACCATGAGATCTGATTCCCATTCTAATATAATCCGTGAACGATACTATTTTTGTTCCTAACACAACTGTTCCTATTAGTTTATAGAAACTCAGACTTCATAATTCCTGCGCAGTGAAAAAATCATGGAACACTGTCCTATGAACATGACGTTTATCCTTCTTGCGAAATGTTCTATAATTTTCACTCCTAAACAGTCATTGTATCTAGACTAAAATAGAGTTCCTCATTTTCTAGATATAGTCTGAAAGTTATGATTTCCTTGATACGTGGAACAACTACACTAAAATGTTATCTTTCCTCCAATGTGAACATCAGTCGCCACTGTTCTCGTCATACGTGGACTGAACATCCATCACTACTGGTGTGTTAAAGACTGGTATGACCTACAACTCATTCGGTACTTATCCTGTAGGATAATTCTACCATTCAGCTCCACTGAGCAATGTTTATCATCTTCCTCTAGCATAGGCTCGTTGAGAAAGTTGCCGGCCAATCTTCCGGCGCCAAAAAGTTATCCGGGATTGGATTTTTCAATGATTCTGTGTTCTTCATCCCGACCAGAGGGAACCTGTAAAATATATAATACAACGGGTGATAGCCTCTCCTTCACTGATCTCTATTAGATGATCGTGGCCATTGGCCCTTGCTCAACAAAATACAATGAACCTAACTCTGTCGGGGACAGATAACTCAACACATTGGTTATCATCAGGCCAAGACAAGACAAAAAATATCAACAAACAGAATGCGAAACCCCGCCCACCAGGGACACCCACTGGAGTATCCCAATTATCCCTCATTACTCAATTCTCAACTAGTAGAGCTTATCAACACCTCACTACTCTATTTTCAACTAACAGAGCCAAGTATCACTTCCCTACTCTAGCTAGTTTCAACCATGCCACTGCCTAAATTAATTAGGACTAGTAACACCATCTAAAACTACCTTAAACAACACTGCAGTTCTTCCGAATCACATCTACAATTGCCATGACAGGCACGTGTAAAATTAAATTAATCCAATTCGCACACGGTAGATATTATTCCACTCCCTAACTGCAGTGCCAAAGCACGTCTTCCTAGATCAACATTTCGAGATACACTGTCTCTCCCAATCATGGTTTTTGGCAAACGCCTAAAATTGGTCACGTGACGTTGTTGATGTCCTGCAGGTGTTATTTTGGGCAGATCATCTCTTGTCAGGGATCTATCTTCCCTGGTTCCACCAATGTCAGAGTTGTCATCACTTGTTTTGACTCCTAAAAACACGCTAGCGAGTTCCTGTATGCTCCCAACAACGGGCTTCCACAACAAACCGCCAATCTTCTGTCGAGTGGTGACAATCACAGCCGCCATTTCGCCTGATGTCCGGAAACTCTAAATGACAGACGGATTGTTTCATGTCCCGAGCCGACAAATGCTACTTGGATCTGACTGTTGATAAACTGTCAAAGCGATGTATGAATTCATCTCACTCACTTCCAAATGTTCCCATTTTGTCGACCCCATGTAAACACGTGCAGCTGCAACTTTTGACCGTCCTGGGGATTTTGACATCCAATTTGTTTTTTCTGTTAGTTAAAATAGTTTTGGCTTTGCAGATAGGCCGGTTAATCAGAGAGTCTCTATAGTAATCAACTGGTTAAACGCGGTGTTTTATTTTTGTGACACTTGGCTTCCACTAGAGAAGTGGTGATTTATTCTTGAGTGATTATGGAAAGGGAGTTACGATGTCTCAAGTTGGATGAAACCGACGAGAATTTTGTACTTATGTGCATAAGTATTCCCGATTCAGCCGAGGATATTTATAAGGTAGTTGTGGTGTAGAGTCTAAATCTAACATAGTGTATTTGAGTGTGAGACCGTAATATTGAGCGTCGGCCGAATTTAGCTGAGAAGTAACGTAGTGGATTGTGTAAAGTATCAGTGCACTCGATAGAATAAGTACTTTGATAATATAGGATAAGTCGATGATAAGGAGATTCTAGTATAGATGGTTACTGGGATTTCTAAGCTTTCTTATGACATTTCATTCTTTACCTAGTCTTAAGTTATGTGTATAACTCCTATGTCTTATGTCAGAGGTCATTTCTCTGAATATATATGAGTAATAACTGATAAAGGCCATAAGCCTACTCTCACCTCTAATGAGTTTGAGTTAGGTTGATAGCACCTCATATTGTCTTTTCGACAGGTTCCCATGAACAAAGAAATAGCAACACTCCTGAAAAGAAAGAATGAACTCTAATCTGGTACAGTGATAACTATCGGCCAGATTGAAGTCTGATATCATACATACAGGTCAGCATGTTCTAGAATTTACGGATACCTATAAGGCATTCTGACTAAGAGACTTACAGAAGAATAAAGTAAACTCCACATAGAACGAATTAGCAATATGGTTCCCAGGACCATAAGATAAATACAAACAAACTGTAATACCAGAACTTTTCCTATGGGGAATAGAACATTCTTGGACTTTCATACAAACAGTGTGTCAGTGGAATATATACGCCGGGTTGTGATTAGTCCTACATCCATAGACACTAATTCATTAACTATATCAGATGTGTAAACATTCTCTGGATTTTAAGAAAAACATTCATAATATTGGATATTTCACCAGGAAAGACATTATCTACTAACAATACGCAGTGGTGAACAAACTGTTTAATTCTAACGTTGTCAAGGATATTGTGAATTCATCAACATCATTCAGAGAGACACTATTCTGGGTCAGAGTAAACAAGTTCTGTGCTGTGGTGACAATCTATGCCGTTGTGTGATGAGCACAGTGAGATGAATGTTGGACTGTCAATCTTATCTCACCTACAATATAGAACATACCAACAACGTCTTTACATACACTCTATACACACCCATGACACTTTTTATTCAATAAATATGTTAGTAATTATTAGAGGACAATGTTGTGTGGGTATGTTCTGAAGGAAAGTGAAGAGGGGTATGGCTTAGCGATACTAGAGAGAGAGAGAGAGAGAGATAGTGAATAGAAGATTGGAACGGGGGGGGGGGGGTGTATTCAAAGGTCTGGCAATAGACCCAACATTGAAAAAAGGATTTTAACGGTGTGCTTGTTGACTCCACTTTCCCCCCAAGGACGACAAGTGACACCTAGTAGCATTTCACTTGTGATTCCATCCTTTCCTGGTGATTTCTTGTTGTTTAGGGTATTCATTGCCTGTTCCATTTCTTCCATTTTTAGATTTGCCATCATATATTCTGCTGCTATCTCTGTATTACTATGATATATCTGTTTATCTTTGATTGCTGCCTTCTGTTCGGTTGTAATAGCAATGTGGTTTGCACTAGAATAGTGTTCCATTAGTGCGTTTGCAGCCTTTTTTTCCGGTAAGCAAGGCATTTCCTTCATTAATTGTTATTTGTTTGTTTCTGGGTCCTTCATTGGTTTTCACTAATTTCCATAGTTTGTTTCCACCCCTGTCAAAGTTCAGGTTTTCTGTTGTTGTTTTTTTCCCTCCAACAATCTCTTGTTGTTTGATTTACTTTTGTTTCATATTTTGCTGAGATGGCTTTGAGAGAGAGGTTCGATTCAGTTGTTTGCTCTCTCTCTCTCTCTCTCTCTCTCTCTCTCTCTCTCTCTCTCTCTCTCTCTCTCTCTCTCTCTCTCTCTCTCTATCTATCTATCTCTCTCTCTCTCTCTCTGCTGTCTTCCTGGCATCTTCAACATTGTCCTCCAAAATTTGTAATTCTTCATTCCAGTATCGTTTGTAATTTTTCCTCGCTCCTTTTGGAATGGACTCAGAGGCCGCCAGTATTATTCCTTTGTTTAGACTTCCTACCATTTGTTTCTTCTTCTTCTTCTTCTGCGTTCATCCGGATTTTTTTTTCGGATGTGACTGCGTTGTGCATGTTTACAGCAGAGCTGCGTTCTTGCGCCGTTAGGCCGACACATCCGACTTCTGCGGGCATTTGTTGACCGGGTTAACCTTCCCGGGGGTTTCTTAGGACGTTTGAATCTCACTGTTGTGGTGTTATCCCCCATCCTAGCTGGCCCATATAGAACAGCCAAAGACATCCCGGTCAACCCTCAAGGGAAGGCAGGGGCAGACCATGGGCATTTCCCGCCATCCAAGGAGGCTTCCATACTTGCAGAGCCGACACACAGCGCTCTGGTACTGGACTCACCCAAGGAATCGTCACGTCCTGCACATGACTGCTTAGCCTCACTTCCGTATATTGGGCCTTCCGTTCACCATAGGCTGTTCCTCCGGAAACCAGAAGAATGCAGTCTGTAGATGACATCCACACAGTGAGCTTTCGATTCAGACTTTCCACATAATGGATTTGCTATCCAAGCAATATTCCATTTCGTGCCACTAGGACACTTTTTCCACCTTTTATGAAGCCCACACAGTGAGCTTTCGATTCGGACTTTTCACGTAATGGATTTGCTATCCAAACAATATTCCATTTCATGCCTCTGGGACGCTTTTGTAATCGACATACCTGTGGTATGAAGTGTGGCAGTCTAAACACATCTTCATGCACCTTTAGATGTCAACCTGAATGTAGTTAAAGTAAGCTGTAGTCAACTTGAGCTTGTTGATATCTCCATAGAGCTTGTCCTCAAATGAAGCAGGCGTGGGCCAAAATATCTTTCTCTGTTCTGCATATATTGGGCACTCCTGCAGAAAATGTTTAGCTGTCATTTTACCAGTTCCACAATTTCATGCATCGGTATCTCCTATCTTTAGTTTATTGAACAAGTGGTGTTTCAGCCTGTTATGTCCTGTGCGGAGTCTGAAGATTTCTACTTGTTCTCTTCGGTCGAGTTTGTAATATGCATCATCCTTCTGGTGGCCTGGATTCTCTGATTCCCATTTGGTTCTATAAGTGCTTTTTATAAACCTTTTTGCCTCATTATAGGTTATGTCTATGTCAGGCTGTGGTAGTCGTCCGCCCTCTTTTGCTAGTCTGTCAGCCTCTTCATTTCCAGGTATACTGCAATGTGATGGGATCCACTGTATTACAACTTTTTTGGATTTCTGGCATAGACCATGGAGTGCTGCTCTTAGGTTAGTTAGTTCTGTGCTGTTATTGCTCTTCAGTATTGAGACAGCTGACTTTGCATCTGTGAAGATAGCTATTTGCTTCTCTTTATTTTCCTCCATCAAGAGCATTTCTGCTGCAGTTTTCAGAGCCTCTACCTCCACTTTGAAGTTACTTGAAAATTTTCCAGTTGCCACTGAATGTGTTTTTTTCACTCCATTTTTTTAAATTAAGGAGAATTCCTCCTCCTCCATTCTCTATTGAATTTTTGGCTGATCCATCTGTATATGCATGGGTCCAATTGCTGCTTGGGTAATGTTCTTTTATGTAGTTTAGGGTTATTTCTCTTCTTTCAGTTTCATGCTGAGTGTTCTTTTTATCAATACCAGGAATCTTCTTCTTCTTCGTTCATCCGGAGTTTTTTTTTTCGGATGTGATTGCGTTGTGCCTGTTTACAGCAGAGCTGCGTTCTTGCGCCGTTAGGCCGACACATCCGACTTCTGCGGGCCAATACCAGGAATGTTTTCTATCATCTCAGGCAGTTGCTGCTGTCTCCAAGATGGGAACTTGTGTGCATTGTAAATGGGTTTGACTGTTGATATGTTAAGTATAGGATCTGCCCTAATCTTTCGTTTTGCAGTTTCTACAAAGTTGCTACGCTTCAGTCTTCCCTTTCCAAAACCATTCATCCTTTTATACATAGGGTGGTCTGTCAATCTTCTAAATTTTTCTGCTTGTTGCTGGGCTCTGCTATCTCTTCTATCCTGCATTGGTTGTAAACAAGTGATCTTTTCTAGTTCATTAATAGGCGCTGTCTTCAGGCTTCCAGTTATGATTCGCATTCCTTGATTTTGGACTCTATTTATTTTGTTTAAGTTTGACTTTGCTGATGTTGCCCAAGCTACGATGCCATATTCCAGTACTGGCCTCACCCGTCCAGTATATAACTTCTTGAGAACTTTCTCATCTGCTCCCCACGTTGTACCAGCAAGCTTTTTCATGATTGCAATTCTTTGCCTTGCTCTTGTTCGATTTTTCTCAACCTGTTTATTCCAAGTCAAGCGACGATCAAAGGTGACTCCTAGATAGTTTGGATTTTCTTCATGGCGCAATATTTTTCCATTCAATACCAGCTTAGGTTGCTGAGTTTTATTTGAGAGGGAAAACACTGTGCATGTTGTTTTCTCCTCACTTATCTTCACTAGCCATGATTTTGACCAGTCCTCTAGCGCTAATAAGGCTTGCTGTATTCTGCTGTTAGCTGTACTAATATATTCTTCAGATGTCCATATGGCTAGGTCATCTACAAAGGAGGATGTGTGTAGTCTGGCTGGAAAATTTTCTGTGATGTCATTTATATATTCTAGGAATAATGTTGGTGAAAGAACTCCTCCTTGGGGGACATCTTGCTCCAACAGCATCATTTTGCTGGTTTGTCCTTGTACGTTTGTCCCGGCAGTTCTGTTCTCAAGGTAGTGGCTGATCCATTTGTACATTTTCCCACAAACATGCATTTTTTGCAGTTTTACTTTCAGTCCTTCCTTCCATACTTTATCAAATGCTTTTTCTAAATCTATCCAGACCGCTAGTGTGTGCTTTTTCTCTTGGAAAGCATCCTCTATTTCCTGAGCTATATAGGTTATTTGATCTTCAGTGGATCTGTACTTTCTGAATCCTGCTTGGTGTGGTGTTAAGAGTTGGTTTTCTTCCAGATGCCATGTTAGCCTGCCATTGATAATGCGTTCCATTAATTTTCCTACACAGCTAAGTAGACTGATAGGTCGATAGCCATTTGGTTCTTCCAGGTCTTTTCCTTTCTTTGGGACTGGTATTAGTATAGCTTCCTTCCATGCCTGTGGGACTATTCCTCTCTTCCAGCTGTAATTTAGGACTGCTAGTAGTTTCTTCTTTGCCTTGGTGCCTAGTCCTATTAGCATTTCATTTGTGATTCCATCCTTTCCTGGTGATTTCTTCTTTTTTAGGGTATTCATTGCCTGTTCCATTTCTTCCATTGTTAGCTTTGCCATCATATATTCAGCTGCTGTCTCTGTATTACTATGACGTATCTGTTTGTCTTTGGTTGCTTTCTTTTGTTCAGTTGTAATATCAATGTGGTTTGCACTGACATAGTGTTCCATTAGTGCATTTGCAGCCTTCTTTCCTGTAAGCAAGGCATTTCCTTGTTTAATTGTTATTTGTTTGTTTCTAGGTCCTTCATTGTTCATGGCTTTCACTAGTTTCCATAGTTTGTTTTCATCCCTGTCAAAATTCAGGTTTTCTGTTTTTTCCTTCCAACAATTTCTTGTTGTTTGATTTACTGTTCTTTTATATTTTGCTGAGATGGCTTTGAGAGAGATGTTCGCTTCAGTTGTTTGTTCTCTCTATACGGTCTTCCTGGCATCTTCAACTTTGTCCTCTAAACTTTGTAGTTCTTCAGTCCAGTATGGTTTGTAATTTTTCCTCGCTCCTCTTGGAATGGACTCAGTGGCTGCCTGTATTATCGATCTGTTTAGACTTTCCACCATTTGCTTCATGTTGCCATATCGTGTATTTATGTTTTCACAATATTTGTCTGTTAGTATGGCAAATCTGTCCCAATCTGCTCGTTTGTAATTCCAACGGGGCAAAGGCTTTTGCTCCTGTGGAACATACTCCGCATTCATTACAAGCTTGATTGGTCTGTGGTCACTACCTGCTAATTGATCAAGCACATGACGATCAATTTTGTGGAGGATGTCTCCTGTGCAGAAAGCTAAGTCTGGAGTAGAAGTGGTAATCCATCTTCTGGAGTAGAAGCTCGGTGTGTCATCCGCTTTGTTGAGTAGATGGAGATTTGAGTCTATTTCCCAGTCCTCCACTTCATCTCTCCTTCTTCTGTCAGTATCTGGGTATCCCCATCTTTCTGAACGGCTATTAAAGTCTCCGACAATAATGCAACTTGTGTCAGTTATTTTCATGTTTGAGAGTGTAAGATCCTTATCTGCCGGGCTATACAGATTGTAAATTCTTATTTTCACGTCCTTTATCATTATTTCAACACCTATAATTTCCGTTTGGTTGTCAGAGATCACAGATACTTCGCTGCAAGTTATTGTATTTCGTGTAAGTATTAGAACTCCTCCTTTGTGTCCTTCGCGGTCGAAACGTGTGGCCTGATATCCTCTGACTGAGAATTTGTGATTGGCGTTGAGGTGTGTCTCTTGAATGCATGCCACGTCTATTCTATCTTTATGAAGACGCTTTGTTAAGGAGACTTTCTTATTATAAACTCCTTCGGCATTCCACTGTAGTATGTTGAGTGTCCGGGGTATTTGGTCAATAGCTCTTAACCTACTCCTCTGTGCCTTGACTCCACAGCACAGGGGAAGGTGACCACCAGGATCCCCTCGAGGCTGGGGGCCCGGCACTATCACCGCCTGATGGGACTTCACGGGATTAACACCATAACGATTAATTTTCATCTGTGGCATTATGAAATGATAAAGTTACGTTGCACTGCTTTGTCAAGCCTGTGGCTCAGTACATCCGATTTCGACAAGCATTTTTCTGGATGCTTTCCCTAGCCTTTGACTGTCACCAGTCTACCTACAAGGCAGCAGGTTTGTGCGTCGCTTCGTCTGGTCCCTATCCCTTGACCTGTCCGACATGGGTGACCCTACCAGTAGCTGTGCTACCGTCGGCATAGCTCTTGGGGTCATTGGAACGCGCAAGCCCCTCTACCTCGTCAAGGTGGACGCACGGCAGAGGGGTACCATTTGTTTCATGTTGCTATGTCGTGTAAAGCTTGATTTGATGAAGCAGTTTGTCAAGGCACTGAACAAAGATGGTAGCTGTTTTAATTACTTACGAAGAAAGTTTCCTGAATTGAACTTAAAGCAGAATTCTTGATGGGCCTCAAATTAAGAGTTTATAAACGATCCAAATGTTTATTGATTCGATGAACATAACCGAGTCCACGGGCTGGTTGTCATTTGTTTTAGTTGTGCAAAACTTTATGGGGAACTTTAAAGCAAACACTTATTCTGAATTAGTTGAAAACATCCTGTAGAGTTTATATAACCTTGGATGCAACATGAGCATACAATTGCACTATCTCCATTACATTTCTTTACCGAGAATCTTGGCGACTTTAGTGAGGAGCAAGATGAAATATTTCATCAAGATGTAAAAAAACAATGGAAGAGATATACCAGGGACCTTGGGATGACCGCATGATGGCAGATTACTGTGAGAGCCTTAAACGTGACTGTCTGGGCAAATCACATTCCAGGAAGACATGGAAAGGAATCTTTTTGTGTGTTGACTACAGATAAAAAATATTAGTGGTCAAGTTTTAATACATTTTTGATGTTTTATATGAATGTCCGGTTAGCAGGGTAGGGGTACCCCCTATCAAAGGAGATGTAAGACGCCTCCTTTCCTCCGTTAGTCTACGGGACACCCTTGGGCAAGGTGGAGTACCCGTTTAGCCCCCCGATCAGGGTTACGTGAAGCCATGGAAGCAGGTGGTGGATGGAGTGTGAGAGCAGCCGACAGATTGTTGTTGGTTATGGTTTTGCACTCTGCGGCGATAGGCAGATGATCTCATCAGTAGAGACAATGGCTATGGCCACCGACTAGTACAGTCACTGCCCAGAAGGAAAGCAACGGCAAACTACCTTCTGCAAAACTTGCCAAGAAACCATAACAACCATGAAAGAAAACATAATAAGAAAGAGATCTGGTGGCGAGACCCCCAGGCCAGGCAGATCAGATAACGCTGGGGAAGAGTGTGACACAGGGACCAGTACTAGTAATCCTGATGACGGAGTTAATCCTGACTGTGTTACCAAGGAAATCCCCTGTGTCAGACTAAGAAACAGAGTGAGAATAGCAACGTGGAATGTGAGAAGTCTGTATGAGGGAAAGCTTAAAGTAGTGTGTGATGAGATTGAGAGGTTAAACATTCAAATTTTAGGAATTAGTGAACATCGCTGGATGGGCAAGGGACATTTTACAACTGAAAATGGAAGTATTTTCATTTATTCTGGTAGAGATGTCGGAAGCCAGAGTGGAGTGGCATTTTGTTTAGATAAGACAACTGAAAAAGCTTTAATGGGATATAATCCAGTTAGTGATAGAATCCTCACTATTAGACTTAAAGGCCGTCCAAAAAACACAACTCTCATACAGATGTATGCACCTACTTCAACAGCAGAGGACGACGAAATTGAAGATTTTTACAACACACTACAAGACACATTAAATAAGATTGGTCATAATGATATATCAATAACTCCCCCGATGTGTCTCCACCTTGACGTGGTGGGGGAGCTTGCGTGTCCCATCGACCCCATTTGCTTGCCGATGGGTGAAAAATTACATATCGGACAGCTTATGGGATAGGGACCAGACTAAGAGAGACACAACCTGCTGCTCTGCAGGTATAGACTGAGGATAGCAGTCAAAATTTAAATCAGGTGCACGAAGGCAGAATTTCTTGGTTCGGACAAAACTCTTAGGGCTCCCTGTCGAGGGCTGTGGCTGAACGCCTCTAAGCCACAAACCCTCGGATCTGAGAGCCAGGCCGATACCCGTCTACCGGAAAATAGAAACGTGATACTGAGCAAGCTACATGCTCAGGTCTAATACATGTTCGAAGGCTCTCAGCTGGGGGATATGAGGGATTCCCGGATGAGAGGGCCTGACCGTTTCCCGTTCGCTGCTGCACGAAGGTGAGGTGCTGAGCCGGCAGCACATGTAGCCTACCTCGTGAGCGAGTACAAAAAAGACAGAAAAGTGCCCCAGTCGAAGGGCATGGTTACGGAAACTCTGTATCTAACTCATAGAGAGTGTAGATATAAGTGGAAGAACGTCTCAACGCAAAATGGAACGCACGGCGAGCGAACCTATTGCGTGGGTTGAAGTCACAAGCAAAAGCTTACCGAGTGGATGTCGCCCGCAATCTGACCGCTCCTGGTGTGTGCTCGAGCGATCAGTGGCAAGCGGGACGCTCAACACATGGAAGTGAGGAACAAAAGCAGCCATGAGCAGGACGTGGAAACTCCTTGGGTGAGCCCAGTCTCAGAGCAATATGTGCCGGCTCTGCAATTATGGAAGCCTCCTCGGATAGTGAGATGATGCCCATGGTCTGCACCTGCCTTCCCTTGAGGGCCGTCCGCGATATCGTTGATCGTTCTATCTTGACCAGCTGAGATGTGGGTGACATTACAACAGTCTAACGTGTCTCGAAACCGGAGGAAGGCTAACCTCACTAAAAAGTGCCCGCCAGAAGTCGGAAGTGTCGGCCTACGGGTGGCAAAATAAAAATTGACACTACGCAATTACGTCCGAGTGAAATGTCTCGCCCGAATGTCTCTCGTGCTAGGAACAGCTCTGACTACCTAGTTTCCGAATGCCGCTCTTGTTCGGAACAGCTCTGACTAGGTAGTTTCCGAATGTCTGTCGTGCCTGGAACAGCTCTGATGGGCGCAACGACAAGCACATGTCCGAAAACTCGCTGAGTGGATGCCGTCTGCGAACATGTCTGGTTTGTGCGGGAATGGCCCGGGGAAAACGAAATGACCAATATATAGAAGTGAGGATTCAAAGCAGCCATGAGCAGGACGTGACGATTTCCCTCGGTGAGCCCAGATCCAGGGCGTTATGTGTCGGCCCTGCAACTATGGAAGCACCTTGGATGGCGGAAAATTCTATGGACTGTCCCTGCCTTCCTTTGAGGGATGACCGTTGTCTTCGACCGTTCAACCCTGGCCAGCATGGTTGCAGATGGCGCCACAAAAGTGAGAGTCTCCCAGGTATGCTACCTGGTCAAAAAAGCACGCTACTAAAGTCGATGTGTTGGCCTACGGGTTTCGGCCCAAGGGCGCATAACAGACACACCGCAATGACATCTGAAAAAACACTCCGGATGAACGAGAAGAAGAAGAAGATATATCAATAATAATGGGAGATTTTAATGCAAAAGTAGGTGCAGGAAGAGCTGAAAACGAGAGACACGTTTTAGGAAAATTTGGATTAGGAAATAGAAATGATGCAGGTGACAAATTAATTGAATTTTGCACAGAAAATGAGTTAACGATAGCCAACACGCTTTTTAAACAACATCCAAGAAGACTCTTCACATGGAAGTCTCCAGACAGTTTTACCAAAAGTCAGATAGATTATATCCCCTCTGCTGTGTGTCCACCGTGACGAGGTAGAGGGGCTTGTGCGTCCCAATGACCCCAAGAGCTATGCCGACGGTAGCACAGCTACTGGTAGGGCCACCCATGTCGGACAGGTCAAGGGAGAGGGACCAGACGAAGAGACACACAAACCTGCTGCCTTGTAGGTAGACTGGGGACAGTCAAAGCACCCCGAATAAATGCTTGTCGAAATCGGATGTACTGAGCCACAGGCTTGACAAAGCAGTGCAACGTAAAACCTGCTGCCTTGTAGGTAGACAGGGGACAGTCAAAGGCTAGGGAAAGCATCCCGAATAAATGCTTGTCGAAATCGGATGTACTGAGCCACAGGCTTGACAAAGCAGTGCAACGTAACTTAATTCATGATGTCACAAATCAAAATTAATCGTTATGGTGCTAATCCCGTGAAGTCCCATTAGGCGGCGATAGTGCCGGGCCCCCTGCCTCGAGGGGGTCCACCCATGACTACTGGTGGTCACCTTCCCCTGTGCTGTGGAGTCAAGGCACAGAGGAGTAGGTTAAGAGCTATTGACCAAATACCCCGGACACTCAACATACTACAGTGGAATGCCGAAGGAGTTTACAAGAAGAAAGACTCCCTAACACAGCGTCTTCATAAAGATAGAATAGATGTGGCATGCATTCAAGAGACACACCTCAACGCCAATCACAAATTCTCAGTCAGAGGATATCAGGCCACACGGTTCGACCGCGAAGGACACAAAGGAGGAGTTCTAATACTTACACGAAATACAATACCTTGCAGCGAAGTATCTGTGATCTCTGACAACCAAACGGAAATTATAGGTGTTGAAATAATGATAAAGGACGTGAAAATAAGAATCTACAATCTGTATAGCCCAGCAGATAAGGACCTTACACTCTCAAACATGAAAATAACTGACACAAACTGCATTATTGTCGGAGACTTTAATAGCCGTTCAGAAAGATGGGGATACCCAGATACTGACAAAAGAGGAGATGAATTGGAGGACTGGGAAATTGACTCAAATCTCCATCTACTCAACAAAGCGGATGACACACCGAGCTTCTACTCCAGAAAATGGCTTACCACTTCTACTCCAGACTTAGCTTTCTGCACAGGAGACATCCTCCACAAAATCGATCGCCATGTGCTGGACCAATTAGCAGGTAGTGACCACAGACCAATCAAGCTTGTAATGAACATGGAGTATGTTCCACAGGAGCAAAAGCCCTTGCCCCGCTGGAATTACAAACGAGCAGATTGGGACAGATTTGCCATACTAACAGACAAATATTGTGAAAACATAAATACACGATATGGCAACATAAAGCAAATGGTGGAAAGTTTAAACAGAGCGATAATACAGGCAGCCACTGAGTCCATTCCTAGAGGAGCGAGGAAAAATTACAAACCATACTGGACTGAAGAACTACAAAGTTTGGAAGACAAAGTTGAAGATGCCAGGAAGACATCAGAGAGAGAACAAACAATTGAAGCGAATATCTCTCTCAAAGCCATCTCAGCAAAATATAAAAGAACAGTAAATCAAACAACAAGAGATTGTTGGAGGGAAAAAACAGAAAACCTGAATTTTGACAGGGATGGAAACAAACTATGGAAACTAGTGAAAGCCATGAACAATGAAGGACCTAGAAACAAACAAATAACAATTAAACAAGGAAATGCCTTGCTTACAGGAAAAAAGGCTGCAAATGCACTAATGGAACACTATGCAAATGCAAACCACATTGATATTACAACCGAACAGAAGAAAGCAATCAAAGACAAACAGATACATCATAGAAATACAGAGACAGCAGCAGAATATATGATGGCAAATCTAACAATAGAAGAAATGGAACAGGCAATGAATACCCTAAAAAAGAAGAAATCACCAGGAAAGGATGGAATCACAAATGAAATGCTAATAGGACTAGGCACCAAGGCAAAGAAGAAACTACTAGCAGTCCTAAATAACAGCTGGAAGAGAGGAATAGTCCCACAGGCATGGAAGGAAGCTATACTAATACCAGTCCCAAAGAAAGGAAAAGACCTGGAAGAACCAAATGGCTATCGACCTATCAGTCTACTTAGCTGTGTAGGAAAATTAATGGAACGCATTATCAATGGCAGGCTAACATGGCATCAGGAAGAAAACAAACTCTTAACACCACACCAAGCAGGATTCAGAAAGTACAGATCCACTGAAGATCAAATAACCTATATAGCTCAGGAAATAGAGGATGCCTTCCGAGAGAAAAAGCATACACTAGCAGTCTGGATAGATTTAGAAAAAGCATTTGATAAAGTATGGAAGGAAGGACTGAAAGTAAAACTGCAAAACATGCATGTTTGTGGAAAAATGTATAAATGGATCAGCCACTACCTTGAGAACAGAACTGCCAGGACAAAAGTACAAGGACAAACAAGCAAAATGATGCTGCTGGAGCAAGGTGTCCCCCAAGGAGGAGTTCTTTCACCAACATTATTCCTAGCATATATAAATGACATCACAGAAAATTTTCCAGCCAGAGTACACACATCCTCCTTTACAGATGACCTAGCCATATGGACATCTGAAGAATATATTAGTACAGCTAACAGCAGAATACAGCAAGCCTTATTAGCGCTAGAGAACTGCTCAAAATCATGGCTAGTGAAGATAAGTGAGGAGAAAACAACATGCACAGTGTTCTCCCTCTCAAATAAAACTCAGCAACCTAAGCTGGTATTGAATGGAAAAATATTGCGCCATGAAGAAAATCCAAACTATCTAGGAGTCACCTTCGATCGTCGTCTGACATGGAAGACACAGGTTGAGAAAAATCGAACAAGAGCAAGGCAGAGAATGGCAATCATGAAAAAGCTTGCTGGTACAACGTGGGGAGCAGATGAGAAAGTTCTCAAGAAGTTGTATACTGGACGGGTGAGGCCAGTACTGGAATATGGCATTGCAGCTTGGGCAACAGCAGCTAAGTCAAACTTTAACAAAATAAGTAGAGTCCAAAACCAAGGAATGCGAATTATAACTGGAAGCCTGAAGACAACGCCTATTAATGAACTAGAAAAGATCACTTGTTTGCAACCAGTGCAGGACAGAAGAGATAGCAGAGCCCAGCAACAAGCAGAAAAATTTAGAAGATTGACAGACCACTCTATGTATAACAGGTTTAATGGTTTTGGAAAGGGAAGACTGAAGCGTAGCAACTTTGTAGAAACTGCAAAACGAAGGATTAGGGCAGATCCTATACTTAACATATCAACAGTCAAGCCCATATACAATGCACACAAGTTCCCAGCTTGGAGACAGCAGCAACTGCCTGAGATGATAGAAAACATTCCTGGTATTGAGAAAAAGAACACTCAGCATGAAACCGAAAGAAGAGAAATAACCCTAAACTACATAAAAGAACATTATCCAAGCAGGAATTGGACCCATGCATATACAGATGGATCAGCCAAAAATTCAATAGAGAATGGAGGAGGAGGAATTCTCCTAAATTTAACAAATGGAGCGAAAAAAACACATTCAATGGCAACTGGAAAATTTTCAAGTAACTTCAAAGTGGAGGTAGAGGCTCTGAAAACTGCAGCAGAAATGCTCCTGATGGAGGAAAATAAAGAGAAGCAAATAGCTATCTTCACAGATGCAAAGTCAGCTGTCTCAATACTGAAGAGCAATAACAGCACAGAACTAACTGACCTAAGAGCAGCACTCCATGGTCTATGCCAGAAATCCAAAAAAGTTGTAATACAGTGGATCCCATCACATTGCAGTATACCTGGAAACGAAGAGGCTGACAGACTGGCAAAAGAGGGCGGACGACTACCACAGCCTGACATAGACATAACCTATAATGAGGCAAAGAGGTTGATAAAAAGCACTTATAGAACCAAATGGGAATCAGAGCATCCAGGCCACCAGAAAGTTGACGCATATTACAAACTCGACCGAAGAGAACAAGTAGCAATCTTCAGACTCCGCACAGGACATAACAGGCTGAAATACCACTTGTTCAATAAACTAAAGATAGGAGATACCGATGAATGTAATTGTAGAACTGGTAAAATGACAGCAAAACATTTGCTGCAGGATTGCCCAACGTATGCAGAACAGAGAAAGATATGTTGGCCCACACCTGCATCATTTGAGGACAAGCTCTATGGAGATATCAACAAGCTAAAGTTGACAGCAGCTTACTTTAACTACATACAGGTTGACATTTAAAGGTGCATGAAGACCCAGAGGCATGAAATGGAATATTGCTTGGATAGCAAATTCATTACATGGAAAGTCCGAATCGAAAGCTCACTGTGTGGATGTCATTTGCAGACTGCATACTTCTGGTTTCCGGAAGAACAGCCTATGGTGAACGGAAGGCCCAATATACGGAAGTGAGGCTAAGCAGCCATGTGCAGGACGTGACGATTCCTTGGGTGAGCCCAGTACCAGAGCGCTATGTATCGGCTCTGCAAGTATGGAAGCCTCCTTGGATGGCGGGGAATGCCCATGGTCTGCCCCTGCCTTCCCTTGAGGGCTGACCAGGATCTTTGGCTGTTCTATATGGACCAGCTGGGATGGGGGATAACACCACAACAGTGAGAGTCAAACGTCCTAAGAAACCCCCGGGAAGGTTAACCCGGTCAACAAATGCCCGCAGAAGTCGGATGTGTCGGCCTAGCGGCGCAAGAACGCAGCTCTGCTGTAAACAGGCACAACGCAATCAGATCCGAAAAAAAAAAAAAAAAACTCCGGATGAACGAAGAAGAAGAAGAAGAAGATAGATTATATTTTAATACAAAGAAGATGGAGATCAAGCATAACATCTGCAAAAATCCTACGTAGTGCAGACTGTGATACAGATCATCAGTTATTAGAAGCAGATCTGAAATTAAAACTCAAAAAGCTTACCCGAGGACCAAGGCCACTTCGTTTTGATCTCACAAAAATACCAGATGCATACAACATAGAAGCTAGGAATCGCTTTGGGGTCTTGATGTCTGTACAAGAAGAAATTACATCTGATCAACTGGCAGTAAAAGCTACAGATATCTTGATAACTGCAGCCAAAGATTTCATTCCGACCAAGAAAAAGCAACTTAAGCCATGGATTACATCAGACACGTTAGAATTAATAAAACAACGAAGGGAGCTGAAACAGAAAGGAGACGAATCCGATAACAACAGGATGTAGTATAAATCTTTAACTCGAGAAATAAGAAAGAACACAAGAAAGGACAAAAATCAATATATACAAGATTGTTGTACCAGAATAGAGCAATATCATAAGGCTGGAAGAGATTATGAAATGTTCAAAGAAATGAAGTTATTGACAAGAAATGTTCAACCTCAATTGAATGTTATCTGTGACAAGATGGGAAATACCTTAACAGAATCTAGACAAATTCTAGAAAGATGGCAGGAGTACTGCAGTGGAATGTATGATATGAGTGACAGTGAGGATATGAATGAGATACATCAGCCAATGACAGCAGAGACAGAACCTGAACCCTCATTAGATGAAATTGCTTGGGCTATAAAGAACCTGAAGAATGGTAAATCGCCTGGATGTGATGAGATACCAGCTGAACTAATTAAAGCGGGAGGAGAAGAAAGCATACACATATATCATGCATTATGTACACAGATTTGGAAATATGGTATATGGCCAAAAGATTGGAAGAGAACTATCTTAATTCCAATACCAAAAAAGGGCAACCTGAAATTATGCACCAACTATAGAACTGTTGCCCTGATCAGTCATGCAAGTAAAATTCTACTAAAAGTCATAATGCGAAGACTTAGTAAGAAAATGGAAGAAGAGATTAACGTAGTTCAAGCTGGATTTAGACAAGGAAGAGGAACAAGAGATCACATATTCAACATGCGTTTAATAATAGAGAAGCGCAGAGAATTTAATGTAAACCTATTCTCATGTTTTGTGGATTATTCAAAGGTATTTGACTGTGTAAAGCATCGGAAACTTTGGGAAATCATGAGGAATATGGGCTTTCCATCACATGTAGTACAACTCATAAAAATGCTCTATCTAGACCAACAAGCAGCAGTTAGAATAGATGGCGAGACATCAGATTGGTTTGACATCAAGCAAGGAGTCCGTCAGGGCTGCGTGCTGTCACCCTATTTGTTTAACTTGTACGCCGAAAATATAATGAGAAATGTAAGAGATGATATAAACAGGGAGCTATATGATGCCCTAAATATCGGCGGTCATGACATACCAGAGATTCGATATGCTGATGATACAGTATTATTATCCACAACACAGAATGGCATAGAAAACCTAATAGCCTCAACCCAATTGAATAGTGAAAATCACAACTTATATCTTAACATAGCAAAAACAAAGATAATGCATACAGATAAAACTACTATGGAGAAAGAAATATACATTAATGGGGAAAAATTGGAGTGGTGGAAAATTTTGAATATCTTGGGTCATTGATTACCAACAACGGTGACACAATGAAAGAAATTAAACGGCGACTATCTATTGCTCTTCAAAGACTAAAACAGCTGAATAAATTATGGAGTCGGACAGACAGAACTACAAAAATTAGATTTTTAAGAGCATGCATCTTTCCCATTGCAACATACGCCTGTGAGACATGGACACTTACTAAACAAGCTGAACAGCGCATAAACGCCTTTGAATATAAATGTTATAGACGAGTTCTAAGAATATCTTGGGTAAAGAAAAGAACAAATGCATCCATACTTCAAGAGTTGAATATTGAGGAGGGTTGGCTATTTAAGACGATAAAACAAATAAAATTGAAGTATTTTGGTCACCTGAAACGCCACGAAAGTTTGGAGAGAACAATAATGGAAGGGTACATGCCTGGGAAGAGAGGAAGAGGAAGGCCAAAGAGAAGATGGGGGCAGGATGTGGCGGATGATCTCCAGATGGGTGTATCAGAAGCGGGACATCTTGCTTATGATCGAGAGGTTTTCCGGAAGGTTGTTATGGGAGCGATGTTCTGCAAAGGACATGCTACTGAATGAATGAATGAATATGAAGGTAATAAATGCACAGTGATTACATATAATATGAATGCAGATTACAGTCAAAATGCCACTGATGGCACCTAACTCTAGGCTTGTACGTAACACGTGCCCTGCTAAGAAGGTCATTATTAGTTATTTGAAAAACTAGAACTGACCGGGGGGAGGGGGGGGGGGACTGATTACATTTTTGCAATCAGCAACACAAAATTACCAAAGAACGGCCATACAATTTAAGGCACCAAAATGTGTGTAGACCAGTGTTATTAGATTGCAAAGGGGCACTATTAGTATTGGAGCTCTTCGCTGGCTGTTGAAGATGAGGACTGCACACCTGTAGGAATGCCGCGTGTGCAAGGATATCGGTTCATGACTCAGCTCAGCTCTCTAGCTTAACCTGCCCAGAGTTATTCCGCTTCACATTTGCTCAAGAATGTTCGTATTCCTGCATGTAGCTTTCTTTATAAACATCACCAGATATTCTCTCGTTTTGTTGGTTTTTTTTTTTTTCTACTCCCACATAGACTCTGCTAAATCATTTGCTCACTTATGTTGAGCTGTTTATTTTGGCTTTAACAGTTTTCGCTGGAATACCATCAGGACCAGCAGCTTTCACTTCCTTTAGGAGTTTGATAGCTTTTCTTATTTGTTCTTTTAATATTTTCTTACACTTGATACCCAACTGTCCATGGGCCATGGCTTTAGTAACCATGTTTTTGTTGCTGATTCAGTCTGCCTTTCATGTTTCCATTCTTATCCCTTTACCTCCCACATTACAAGACAGTTATCACTTTAACTCCTTCATTACAAGTCGTCACTTTATAGACGCCGTGGCGAAGTGCAGACCCCGCTGGAGAGCTGTGTACAGTATATGTCTGGAATAGAAAGAAGAAAGCAAACAATCGTGGACGGCCGGGTCTGTGTTTGCACGGTGCGCGCTAGACGCCGACATGTAAAACAATACACGGAATCAAGGGATGCCGCAGCGACACACCAGCTGGGCAACCATCAATTCGTGTCACAGAGTCGCTGTATTCAGAGAAAAGCACGGGAGCTAACAGTGTGACAGACCTACTGATGTGTAACAGGTGAGATGGGGCAGCAGTGCCACGACCAGGCCTGGGGCTGTGTGCCTCTTTGTTCGTCCGCTATTTCTGCAGATATACTTTACCCACGCTGAGTGACAGAACCTGGGTTATGTGGTAAACAAGAGGCCTTATGTTAAACTGGTATTATATTCTGCAAAATAGCCCACATTTTAAATGAAGAACAATCTCGGGGCTTGATAGGTGCGATATCAGGTGCCATGTAATGGAAGCTACATTTCAAGTACATTAGCTTGAATCCCCGACAGAACCCCAAGCTCGTTCATGCGTCGAAATTCATCCCAGAAAAACTGCTCCCATGGTTGTATCACCAGCCCGCATTCAACAGGTTCACATGGGACCCGGGGCAGGGCGGGAGGGTTTCTAGCGGAGAGACCTAGGCAAATGCTGGCATCACCTGTCATTCACAGCGCCTTGACAGCTAGGCTAGGCGGTTTCTCTGTGACATCGTCCTGCACTAAGTGGAACTTACCTTGGCGTGGCTTGGCCTCTTCAAAGACGGGAAAGATAATAAACAGCATTAAACACCAGTTGCCGGGACGGGCCCTGTTAGCTGTCAGGTCGGACGAGATCCTTAGCTACTTAGTGGAGGAATGCATGTGAATTTAGCCGAAATTAAAACAGTTCACGGAAGAATGAACAAAGAGAGGCGAGTTAGTGGGCTCTGTCTTAGTGGGGTTCATTGTGTCAGCAGCAGTGGCTACACGACTTCCCTGTTCATGGTGCTGGTTTCATGTGATTCAGCGAGTCACGTCCCCTTTGTCTCTGGCCAACTCTGTGGTGCAAGGGTGGGGGTTTGATATAACACGAGATATACATCTACGGTTGTTGATTAGCACTCATAGAAGAGATTGGGAAAACAGAAGAAACAGGACGCACAAGACAGTAGGAGACAGGACGCACAAGACAGGGGGAGACAGGACGCACAAGACAGGAGACAGGACGCACAAGACATGAGGAGACAGGACGCACAAGACAGGGGGAGATAGGACGCACAAGACAGGAGGAGACAGGACGCACAAGACAGGAGACGACGCACAACTCAGGAGGAGATAGGACGCACAAGACAGGAGGAGACAGGACGCACAAGACAGGAGACAGGACGCACAACTCAGGAGGGGACAGGACGCTCAAGACAGGAGGAGACAGGACGCACAAGACAGGAGACAGGACGCACAACTCAGGAGGGGACAGGACGCACAAGACAGGAGGAGACAGGACGCACAAGACAGGAGACAGGACGCACAACTCAGGAGGGGACAGGACGCACAAGACAGGGGAACATTTGTATAGTGAGTGTGTGAGACAGTCAGATACAGAGACCGACAGACAGGCATGCATAGAGATGCAGAGAAAGAGAGAGGTTGACACAGAGAGAGAGAGAGAGAGAGAGAGAGACAGACAGAGAGAGAGAGATTTAGAGAGACAGTGAGGTAGTAAGTGAGAGGTAGACAGAGAAAAGTGAAAGAAAGAACGAGAGAGAGACACACAGAGAGAGAGAAGGACAGAGAGAGAGAGACAAACAGACAGACAGGGAGAGAGTGAGAGGTAGACAGACAGAGAGATAGAGTGAGAGCGAAACAGATAGAGAAAGACAAACAGATAGAAAGAGGCTGAGAGCTAGACAGACAGAGCGAGAGGGAGATAGATAGAGAAATACAAACAGACAGAAGAGAGAGAACGAACGAACGAACGAACTTTATTTTAAAAGGGTAACAAATTGGGCACGCAGGCCCGTCTTACATTCGGCCCTTTCAATCACTCATCTTTCATTCATCAAATGTGCATGTTACATTTACATAGGGAAAAAAACATTGTCAAATGGATTTTGTAAGCATAAACAATGTATATTACGCATGATACATTCACATGGGAAGAGATGTGGACAGACAGAAAGACAGAGAGTGAGAAAGAGGTAGACAGACATAGATAGAATGAGAGAGACAGACACAGAGAGAAAAACAGTGAGAGGTAGGCAGACAGAGAGGGAAAGAGAGAGATGTAGACAGACAGAGAGACAGACAGACAGAGATGTAGACATACAGAGAGAGAAAGAGAGAGATGTAGACATACAGAAAGACAGAGAGAGAGAGAGAGAGAGAGAGAGAGAGAGAGAGAGAGAGAGAGAGAGAGAGAGGTTGGGTCGTTGAGAAGTTAATTATCATCACATCATTTGACACCGGAAGATTGACGACTGAACTATTTCTTCTTCTTCTTCTTCGTTCATCCGGAGTTTTTTTTCGGATGTGATTGCGTTGTGCCTGTTTACAGCAGAGCTGCGTTTTTGCGCCGTTAGGCCGACACATCCGACTTCTGCGGGCATTTGTTGACCGGGTTAACCTTCCCGGGGGTTTCTTAGGACGTTTGACTCTCACTGTTGTGGTGTTATCCCCCATCCCAGCTGGTCCATATAGAACAGCCAAAGATCCTGGTCAGCCCTCAAGGGAAGGCAGGGGCAGACCATGGGCATTCCCCGCCATCCAAGGAGGCTTCCATACTTGCAGAGCCGATACATAGCGCTCTGGTACTGGGCTCACCCAAGGAATCGTCACGTCCTGCACATGGCTGCTTAGCCTCACTTCCGTATATTGGGCCTTCCGTTCACCATAGGCTGTTCTTCCGGAAACCAGAAGTATGCAGTCTGCAGATGACATCCACACAGTGAGCTTTCGATTAAGACTTTCCACATAATGGATTTGCTATCCAAGCAATATTCCATTTCATGCCACTAGGACACTTTTCCACCTTTTTATGAAGCCCACACAATGGGCTTTTGATTCGGACTTTCCACGTAATGGATTTGCTATCCAAGCAATATTCCATTTCGTGCCACTAGGACACTTTTCCACCTTTTATGAAGCCCACACAGCGAGCTTTCGATTTGGACTTTCCACATAATGGATTTGCTATCCAAGCAATATTCCATTTCATGCCTCTGGGTCTTCATGCACCTTTAAATGTCAACCTGTATGTAGTTAAAGTAAGCTGCGGTCAACTTGAGCTTGTTGATATCTCCATAGAGCTTGTCCTCAAATGAAGCAGGTGTGGGCCAAAATATCTTTCTCTGTTCTGCATACGTTGGGCAATCCTGCAGCAAATGTTTTGCTGTCATTTTTCCAGTTCTACAATTACATTCATCAGTATCTCCTATCTTTAGTTTATTGAACAAGTGGTATTTCAGCCTGTTATGTCCTGTGCGGAGTCTGAAGATTGCTACTTGTTCTCTTCGGTCGAGTTTGTAATATGCATCATCCTTCTGATGGCCTGGATGCTCAGATTCCCATTTGGTTCTATAAGTGCTTTTTATCAACCTCTTTGCCTCATTATAGGTTATGTCTATGTCAGGCTGTGGTAGTCGTCCGCCCTCTTTGGCCAGTCTGTCAGCCTCTTCGTTTCCAGGTATACTGCAATGTGATGGGATCCACTGTATTACAACTTTTTTGGATTTCTGGCATAGACCATGGAGTGCTGCTCTTAGGTCAGTTAGTTCTGTGCTGTTATTGCTCTTGAGTATTGAGACAGCTGACTTTGCATCTGTGAAGATAGCTATTTGCTTCTCTTTATTTTCCTCCATCAGGAGCATTTCTGCTGCAGTTTTCAAAGCCTCTACCTCCGCTTTGAAGTTACTTGAAAATTTTCCAGTTGCCATTGAATGTGTTTTTTTCACTCCATTTTTTAAATTTAGGAGAATTCCTCCTCCTCCATTCTCTATTGAATTTTTGGCTGATCCATCTGTATATGCATGGGTCCAATTCCTGCTTGGGTAATGTTCTTTTATGTAGTTTAGGGTTATTTCTCTTCTTTCGGTTTCATGCTGAGTGTTCTTTTTCTCAATACCAGGAATGTTTTCTATCATCTCAGGCAGTTGCTGCTGTCTCCAAGCTGGGAAGTTGTGTGCATTGTGTATGGGCTTGACTGTTGATATGTTAAGTATAGGATCTGCCCTAATCCTTCGTTTTGCAGTTTCTACAAAGTTGCTACGCTTCAGTCTTCCCTTTCCAAAACCATTAAATCTGTTGTACATAGGGTGGTCTGTCAATCTTCTAAATTTTTCTGCTTGTTGCTGGGCTCTGCTATCTCTTCTATCCTGCATTGGTTGTAAACAAGTGATCTTTTCTAGTTCATTAATAGGCGTTGTCTTCAGGCTTCCAGTTATGATTCGCATTCCTTGGTTTTGGACTCTACTTATTTTGTTAAAGTTTGACTTAGCTGCTGTTGCCCAAGCTGCAATGCCATATTCCAGTACTGGCCTCACCCGTCCAGTATATAACTTCTTGAGAACTTTCTCATCTGCTCCCCACGTTGTACCAGCAAGCTTTTTCATGATTGCCATTCTCTGCCTTGCTCTTGTTCGATTTTTCTCAACCTGTGTCTTCCATGTCAGGCGACGATCAAAGGTGACTCCTAGATAGTTTGGATTTTCTTCATGGCGCAATATTTTTCCATTCAATACCAGATTAGGTTGCTGAGTTTTATTTGAGAGGGAGAACACTGTGCATGTTGTTTTCTCCTCACTTATCTTCACTAGCCATGATTTTGACCAGTCCTCTAGCGCTAATAAGGCTTGCTGTATTCTGCTGTTAGCTGTACTAATATATTCTTCAGATGTCCATATGGCTAGGTCATCTGCAAAGGAGGATGTGTGTACTCTGGCTGGAAAATTTTCTGTGATGTCATTTATATATGCTAGGAATAATGTTGGTGAAAGAACTCCTCCTTGGGGGACACCTTGCTCCAGCAGCATCATTTTGCTTGTTTGTCCTTGTACTTTTGTCCTGGCAGTTCTGTTCTCAAGGTAGTGGCTGATCCATTTATACATTTTTCCACAAACATGCATGTTTTGCAGTTTTACTTTCAGTCCTTCCTTCCATACTTTATCAAATGCTTTTTCTAAATCTATCCAGACTGCTAGTGTGTGCTTTTTCTCTTGGAAGGCATCCTCTATTTCCTGAGCTATATAGGTTATTTGATCTTCAGTGGATCTGTATTTTCTGAATCCTGCTTGGTGTGGTGTTAAGAGTTTGTTTTCTTCCAGATGCCATGTTAGCCTGCCATTGATAATGCGTTCCATTAATTTTCCTACACAGCTAAGTAGACTGATAGGTCGATAGCCATTTGGTTCTTCCAAGTCTTTTCCTTTCTTTGGGACTGGTATTAGTATAGCTTCCTTCCATGCCTGTGGGACTATTCCTCTCTTCCAGCTGTTATTTAGGACTGCTAGTAGTTTCTTCTTTGCCTTGGTGCCTAGTCCTATTAGCATTTCATTTGTGATTCCATCCTTTCCTGGTGATTTCTTCTTTTTTAGGGTAATCATTGCCTGTTCCATTTCTTCCATTGTTAGATTTGCCATCATATATTCTGCTGCTGTCTCTGTATTTCTATGATGTATCTGTTTGTCTTTGATTGCTTTCTTCTGTTCGGTTGTAATATCAATGTGGTTTGCATTTGCATAGTGTTCCATTAGTGCATTTGCAGCCTTTTTGCCTGTAAGCAAGGCATTTCCTTGTTTAATTGTTATTTGTTTGTTTCTAGGTCCTTCATTGTTCATGGCTTTCACTAGTTTCCATAGTTTGTTTCCATCCCTGTCAAAATTCAGGTTTTCTGTTTTTTCCCTCCAACAATCTCTTGTTGTTTGATTTACTGTTCTTTTATATTTTGCTGACATGGCTTTGAGAGAGATGTTTGCTTCAATTGTTTGTTCTCTCTCTGCTGTCTTCCTGGCATCTTCAACTTTGTCCTCCAAACTTTGTAGTTCTTCAGTCCAGTATGGTTTGTAATTTTTCCTCGCTCCTCTTGGAATGGACTCAGTGGCTGCCTGTATTATCGCTCTGTTTAGACTTTCCACCATTTGCTTTATGTTGCCATATCGTGTATTTATGTTTTCACAATATTTGTCTGTTAGTATGGCAAATCTGTCCCAATCTGCTCGTTTGTAATTCCAGCGGGGCAAGGGCTTTTGCTCCTGTGGAACATACTCCATATTCATTTCAAGCTTGATTGGTCTGTGGTCACTACCTGCTAATTGGTCCAGCACATGGCGATCGATTTTGTGGAGGATGTCTCCTGTGCAGAAAGCTAAGTCTGGAGTAGAAGTGGTAAGCCATCTTCTGGAGTAGAAGCTCGGTGTGTCATCCGCTTTGTTGAGTAGATGGAGATTTGAGTCTATTTCCCAGTCCTCCAATTCATCTCCTCTTTTGTCAGTATCTGGGTATCCCCATCTTTCTGAACGGCTATTAAAGTCTCCGACAATGATGCAGTTTGTGTCAGTTATTTTCATGTTTGAGAGTGTAAGGTCCTTATCTGCTGGGCTATACAGATTGTAGATTCTTATTTTCACGTCCTTTATCATTATATCAACACCTATAATTTCTGTTTGGTTGTCAGAGATCACAGATACTTCGCTGCAAGGTATTGTATTTCGTGTAAGTATTAGAACTCCTCCTTTGTGTCCTTCGCGGTCGAAACGTGTGGCCTGATATCCTCTGACTGAGAATTTGTGATTGGCGTTGAGGTGTGTCTCTTGAATGCATGCCACATCTATTCTATCTTTATGAAGACGCTGTGTTAGGGAGTCTTTCTTCTTGTAAACTCCTTCGGCATTCCACTGTAGTATGTTGAGTGTCCGGGGTATTTGGTCAATAGCTCTTAACCTACTCCTCTGTGCCTTGACTCCACAGCACAGGGGAAGGTGACCACCAGTAGTCATGGGTGGACCCCCTCGAGGCAGGGGGCCCGGCACTATCACCGCCTGATGGGACTTCACGGGATTAGCACCATATCGATTAATTTTGATTTGTGACATCATGAATTAAGTTACGTTGCACTGCTTTGTCAAGCCTGTGGCTCAGTACATCCGATTTCGACAAGCATTTATTCGGGATGCTTTCCCTAGCCTTTGACTGTCCCCAGTCTACCTACAAGGCAGCAGGTTTCACGTTGCACTGCTTTGTCAAGCCTGTGGCTCAGTACATCCGATTTCGACAAGCATGTATTTGGGGTGCTTTCCCTAGCCTTTGACTGTCCCCAGTCTACCTACAAGGCAGCAGGTTTGTGTGTCTCTTCGTCTGGTCCCTCTCCCTTGACCTGTCCGACATGGGTGGCCCTACCAGTAGCTGTGCTACCGTCGGCATAGCTCTTGGGGTCATTGGGACGCACAAGCCCCTCTACCTCGTCACGGTGGACACACAGCAGAGGGGGAACTATTTTATTTGTAGGCAAGAATTCTGACTTATTCAGTCACGTGACTGTGCCTCAAGGGTTCAGAAAGTCCTGCCCATGGACCCGTCTCGTTGTCTGCAGCACCAACATGGTGTAACAACATCAGGCAGGGGGAGTTACGGAAGTGCATGATCGCCAGCGCCAGCAGGCGGGGGCACTAGAAGATTGATTCCTTCAGTGAAGGCAATACTAGGGGACTGACAAACGGGGGGGGGGGGGGAGAATGGGGGTGGACCTGGAATGAAGCTCTGGTGCCGTGATAAAAGGGGTCTCTGTATTCAGAAAGCCAACACACAATGTCACCAAGTCCCCAAATACAGCGCTCGCTTCAAAGAACTGGAAGCCTAGAGAAAGGGAGGGAGGAGGGGGGCGCTAGAGGAAGGGAGGGGAGGAGGCGCTAGAGGAAAGAGACGCTGTCGCCAGGTATGGTTCTGCCTGGAAAGTTACCTGGTCTGTCCCAGAGCCGGTCGCCGGTGACTCAAATGTCGCCGGTACCTGTCACGGGGAGCAGTCTAGGCACTGTCGGCTGACATTGCTCTGGGAGCAGGGATGGGGCGGATGGACACATTTATGGTGGTTGAAAACAGGAGGAAGTGGGGGTACAAATATGGAAGCCAGGATTTGGGTTAAAATTAGCTGGAATGTTAGAAAACCGTGGGAACAGGGGAATCGGCAAGGGAAAAATAAGGAAGAAGTGAGATATGTTGAGTCTAGCAGAATCTGGCAGGCAGATACCATTGTCTGATAGACCGTATCTGTTTCCGTCATCCTGGGGTAGGCGCCGATTATGTTACATGCACGTCTGGGGGGAGATGGCATTTGTTGCTAGCACTGGGAGATGTCATAGTTACATGCACGTCTGGGGGGAGATGGCATTTGTTGCTAGCACTGGGAGATGTCATAGTTACAGGACAACGGCCATGGGGAAAGTGGGAGATGTAATAGTTACAGGACAACGCCCATGGGGAAAGTGGGAGATGTAATAGTTACAGGACAACGACTATGGGGAAAGTGGGAGATGTAATAATTACAGGACAACGGTCATGGGAAAGTGGGAGATGTAATATTTACAGGACAACGGCCAGGGGAAAGTGGGAGATGTAATAGTTACAGGACAACGACCATGGAGAAAGTGGGAGATGTAATAGTTACAGGACAACGGCCATGGGACAGTGGGAGATGTAATAGTTACAGGACAACGGCCAGGGGACAGTGGGAGATGTAATAGTTAAAGGACAACGGTCAGGGGACAGTGGGAGATGTAATAGTTACAGGACAACGGTCAGGGGACAGTGGGAGATGTAATAGTTACAGGACAACGACCATGGAGAAAGTGGGAGATGTAATAGTTAAAGGACAACGGTCAGGGGACAGTGGGAGATGTAATAGTTACAGGACAACGGTCAGGGGACAGTATGAGATGTAATAGTTACAGGACAACGGTCAGGGGACAGTGGGAGATGTAATAGTTACAGGACAACGGTCAGGGGACAGTATGAGATGTAATAGTTACAGGACAACGGCCAGGGGAAAGTGGGAGATGTAATAGTTACAGGACAACGGTCAGATTACGGTGGGGAGTTACAGGACAACGGCCAGAGAACAGTCAGTGAAGTAATGGGCACAATCACACACTGTGAGACTTACAGCAGACAGGTGATCGGTGAATGGCATTTTAATGTGATTAAACCAAAGCTCGTCAGATTGTCTTCCACCAGAAGACAACACCCACTTGTCTTTCTATAGAACACTACACCCACTTGTCTTTCTATAGGACACAACACCCACTTGTCTTTCTATAGAACACAACAACCACATGTCTTTCTATAGAACACAACACCCACATGTCTTTCTATAGAACACTACACCCACTTGTCTTTCTATAGGACACAACACCCACTTGTCTTTCTATAGAACACAACAACCACATGTCTTTCTATAGAACACAACACCCACATGTCTTTCTATAGAACACAACACCCACTTGTCTTTCTATAGGACACAACACCCACATGTCTTTCTATAGAACACAACACCCACATGTCTTTCTATAGAACACAACACCCACATGTCTTTCTATAGGACACAACACCCACATGTCTTTCTATAGAACACAACACCCACTTGTCTTTCTATAGGACACAACACCCACTTGTCTTCCCGCAGAACACAACACCCACATGTCTTTCTATAGGACACAACACCCACATGTCTTTCTATAGGACACAACACCCACTTGTCTTCCCGCAGAACACAACACCCACATGTCTTTCTATAGGACACAACACCCACATGTCTTTCTATAGAACACAACATCCACTTGTCTTTCTATAGGACACAACACCCACTTGTCTTCCCGCAGAACACAACACCCACATGTCTTTCTATAGGACACAACACCCACATGTCTTTCTATAGGACACAACACCCACTTGTCTTCCCGCAGAACACAACACCCACATGTCTTTCTATAGGACACAACACCCACATGTCTTTCTATAGAACACAACACCCACATGTCTTTCTATAGGACACAACACCCACATGTCTTTCTATAGGACACAACACCCACATGTCTTTCTATAGGACACAACATCCACTTGTCTTTCTATAGGACACAACACCCACTTGTCTTCCCGCAGAACACAACACCCACTCTTCTGTGTCCCACCTGGTAGCGCTAGAGGTGTTCGTGTTCAAGTGACCCCGAGATTTATATCTACGGTAGCCCAGCTACTGGTAGGGTCAACCATGTTGGACAGGTCAAGAGATAGGGACACATACCTTTACCTTGTAGGTAGACTGGGGACAGTCATTGGGCAAGGGACAGTAAACACGAAAAACTGCTTGTCTAAGTCGGATGTACTAGCTTCTGACTTGACGAAACAAAGCAAGGCAACTGACTGGATGATGGTGTGTCCATGATGACTGTGACCGACATCCGCTCTATTTGAGGACAAACTTTGAAAGGATGTCACGAAGCTCAAATAGAGTAATGCTTTCTTTAAATTTAAAAAAAAAAAGTTAGTTGCATATCCTATACAGGGCGTAGCAGTCAGCCCCAGCATTTTATTTTTGGCTGTTCGTGATTCCTAGGCTAGTTTACGTTCAGTAGTTTGCCATTACTTTCTGAACGACCGACACCCATGCTATTTCATAAAAATATAAACAACGTAAGGCGGTCTGCTGCCAAATCGCCCACAGCTGTTTCGAACGCGGGTATGCGGGATAAGAACTGCATCTGTCATTCCTTCGCCGTGGAGTCAGCGCTTTAAATAAACCCAGAGTTTACTCACGGCTGACATATGGAGGAGGAGGAGGAGGAGGAGGAGAAGAAGGAAGAGAAGAAGAAGAAGAAGAAGAAGAAGAAGAAGAAGAAGAAGAAGAAGAAGAAGAAGAAGAAGAAGAAGAAGAAGAATTAGAAGAAGAAGAAGGAGGAGGAGGAGGAGGAGGAAGAAGAAGAAGAGGAAGAGGAGGAGGAAAACAAAAAAAAAGAAGAAAAAGAAAACAACAACAACAAGAACTTAAGGAAGGTGCAGCATATGCGCAGTCTGATGTATCAGTCAAATACTACCTAAAGAAAAAACATTATATCAGTCAGAAAGTCGTAAACACCAGCACAAGACGAATACCAATTGATGGACAGACCAGAACAAATTGTTATTCTGCGCCCCAGTAAAGTACACTATTGATTACCAGATGTATACAACATTTAAGATTGGCAAATCAGCCATGTACACGTGTGAATTGGTTCCCCCAGACAACAGCTGACATACTCCAAGACTGCGTGGAATACAACATATCTAGGTAAACATTCTGGCTTAGAGAAACAACAATATAAGCAAAACTATAAAGACAACTTAGTGAACTCAAATACAGTGAGGTTGTATTCAAGGGGCAACATTGCAGACACTGACAATGTGTTTGAAGCAAGCGACAGTAGACAGAGAAAACATCAAGTTCTGTGTTCCCCAGGTCCTGCCTTCTGCTCCTTGTACTAAACTAGGACCATAGTTCTGCAGGGATGATAGTTGTCTATGACAAATTCCATATACACCTGACATTGCCTTGGCAAGCCTTCAAGCTGGGGTTTGTAGGCTGCAGAAGCCACATCAAACAACGGGCGCGGTAGAAACGCATCGAATGTTTAACGTTCTTTCAGTCAACAGTGCCCGAGTGATTCCAGCAGACGCTACTGGCACGGAAAGTGACACGACCTGGCTGCCTGGCAGTCACAGATCCCACCTCTTTGTGTCCTCCGTTCACTTGAAGCGGCACTTCTGTTTGAGGACTGAATGCCTTTCCAGATAAGATTGGCCAGGAACAGTCTGGGAAGTTAACGGGGGTCTTGGATCCCCCCTCCCCACCATGCTATTTATAGATTTAGACAAAGATAAGCACACAGATAGACAGATTTACCGGCAGACATACAAGCGGACAGTTATATAGAATGAGAGATAGACAGGCAAAGCTACAGACTGATAGACAGATATATAGACTGATAGATAGACAAACAGACAGACAGCTTAAAAGAGTGAGACAAATACAAAAGCAGACAGCATGATAGAAAGACAGACAGATATATATGACGACATACAGTCTAATATACAGATAGATAAATAGACAGACACATATAAAGACAGATAACCTGATAGACAGACCATAGCAACAGACGCACGGGACAGACAGACAGAGAGACAGAAAGATAGAACGAACGAACGAACTTTATTTTCAAAGGGTCACAAATTGGACACGCAAGTCCGTCTTACATTCGACCCTTCCAATAACTCATCTTTCGTTCATCAATTGTGTATGTTACATTCATATAGGAAAACAACATTGTCAAATGAATGTTGTAAACATAAACAATGCATATTACCACGTTATGAGACAGACAGGCAGGCACATTCATAAACGCATACATACATTTTTTTTTTTTTTTTAGCATATCCTTTACAGGACTTAGCTGTCAACACCAGCATCTTTCAGCTGTATGTTGATCTCTTGGCAAGATTACGCTCAGTAGTTTGCCATTGCTTTCTGAGCGGCCGGCTCACATACCCCGTAAGTTAGCGATGCGATTCGAACCACTGCTGATTTGAACCGTCATCACGTTACCGACGAGAGTATACGAGATTACGGAGAAAAGTCATAACCTCTAAGCCACGAAGCCGGCCATACATACATACATACATACATGATTTACACAAACTGTCACAGTTTTGCACCCACTCAATAACACTCAGATACACACTCCCTCGCATACACATATACTCACTCACAATCACAAACTCAATAACAAAGGTGTACTTACTTATATATATATATATACACACACACACATGCATGCATACACATACAGACAAACAGACGTACGTACGTCCCTACCTACCTGCCTGCCTGAAGGCCTACCCACATACACACACACACACAGACAGACAGACATGAACGCTCTACATCGGCATCAGCACACCGGAAGTTTCAGAACGAGCTCTCTGATCTGTTCGGCCATGCTGCGTGAGTCATGTCTTGAGACAATTAGCATGTCTTGAATAACTAGTATGTCTTGGGACAACCATCCTGTCTTGTGTAGGGCTGTATTGGTCAGACATCTAGCTTGTCTTAATCGACGATTTGAGAATCTGGGTCTCTTTCTTTCAGTCGTCGTGCTTTCTGTTGCTTTCATTCCTTATATCTCTCCCCGTTAATTTCTGGAATATTCCCTATCCCTGCCCTGCTGTCAACGAGCCACCTCACTGGCAGCACATGGGACCCCAGACCCCGCCGTGTTGTAGCACATTTGTCCGCCAGAATCCCGCTGAACAGATCCCAGACAATAGATCAAAGACTTCAGCAGAATAGTGCGGAAGTGGCGTTTGAAGGACGGGTCAATGGGGCAACAGGAAACTGGAGGCAGTCGGGACGGAATCTCAGCGTCAGGATCTGACGATTCTCTGGTCACTTTCTTACAGCCCGGCCAGGGTGACCTGGTTCCTGGGATAAGTGCCGTGACTGGACATGCGTGTTGATTAGATGTAGACCTGGACCAATGTTGGTGACGGGTCAACCCTGGCACCTGTCAGCTAGCAGTAAACTCGGACAGTTGTCAGTTGGGAGTCAACCCGGACAGTTGTCAATAAGGGTTCAACCCAGACAGTTGTCAGTTGGGAGTCAATCCGGACAGTTGCCATCTAGCAGTAAAGTCGGACAGTTGTCAGTCAACCCGGACAGTTGTCAATAAGGATTCAACCCGGACCGTTGTCAGTCAACCTGGACAGTTGTCAGTCAACTCGGACAGTTTTCAATAAGGATTCAACCCAGACAGTTGTCAGTCAACTCGGACAGTTGTCAATAAGGATTCAACCCAGACTGTTGTCAATAAGGATTCAACCCGGACGGTTGTTAGTCAACCTGGACAGTTGTCAGTCAACTCGGACAGTTGTCAATAAGGATTCAACCCAGACAGTTGTCAGTCAACCCGGACAGTTGTCAATAAGGATTCAACCCAGACAGTTGTCAGTTGGGAGTCAATCCGGACAGTTGCCATCTAGCAGTAAAGTCGGACAGTTGTCAGTCAACCCGGACAGTTGTCAATAAGGATTCAACCCGGACGGTTGTCAGTCAACCTGGACAGTTGTCAGTCAACTCGGACAGTTGTCAATAAGGATTCAACCCAGACAGTTGTCAGTCAACTCGGACAGTTGTCAATAAGGATTCAACCCAGACAGTTGTCAGTTGGGAGTCAATCCGGACAGTTGCCATCTAGCAGTAAAGTCGGACAGTTGTCAGTCAACCCGGACAGTTGTCAGTTGTCAGTCAACCCGCACATTTGTCAGTTGAGAGTCAACCTTGACAGTTGTCAGCTAGCAATAAAGTCGGACAGTTGTCAGTTGATAATCAACACAGACAGTTGTCAGCTAGCAGTAAAGTCAAACAGTTGTCAGTCAACCCGGACAGTTGTCAATAAGGACTGAAACCGGGCAGTTGTCAGTTGGGAGTCAACACGAACAGTTGTCAGTTGGGAGTCAACGTGGACAGTTGTCAGTTGGGAGTCAACCTGGACAGCTATCGATAAGAATTCAACCCAGACAGTTGTCAGTTGAAAGTCAACCTGGGCAGTTGTCAATAAGGATTCAACCCTGACAGCATACATCTGTGACATACATCTGGTGTAGATAAGTGTCATAGATGTAAGTCACAGGGACATGGTTCAGTCTCAGATATATGTCACAGATCTATGTCACAGATGTATGCCACAGATATATGTCACATATGTATATCACAGATGTATATCACAGATATATGTCACAGATGTATGTCACAGATGTATTTCACAGATATATGTCATAGATGTATGTCACAGATTATGTCACAGATGTACGTCACAGATATACGTCAAAGACGTATGTCACAGATATATGTCACAGATGTATTTCACAGGTATATGTCACAGATGTGTGTCGCAGATGTATGTCAGAGAAATGTGTCAGAGATGTATGTCAGAGATGTGTGTCACAGATTTATGTCACAGATGTATGTCACAGATGTATGTTACCTACGTGTGTCAGAGATGTGTGTCACAGATGTATGTCAGAGATGTGTGTCACAGATGTATGTCAGAGATATGTTTCACAGATGTATGTCACAGATGTATGTCAGAGATGTGTGTCACAGATATGTTTCACAGATGTATGTCACAGATGTATGTCACAGATGTAAGTTAAAGATGTATGTTACAGATGTATGTCATAGATGTATGTCACAGATGTGTGTCACAGACGAATGTCACATATGTATTTCACAGATGTGTGTCACAGATGTATGTCACATATGTGTGTCACAGATGTATGTCACATATGTATTTCACAGATGTATGCCACATATGTGTGTCACAGATGTATGTCACAGATGTGTGTCACATATGTGTGTCACATATGTGTGTCACAGATGTATGTCACAGATGTATGTCACATGTATGTCACAGATGTATGTCACAGATGTATGTCACAGATGTGTGTCACATATGTGTGTCACAGATGCATGTCACAGATGTAAGTCACAGATGTGTGTCACAGATTTATGTCACAGATGTATGTCACAGATGTGTGTCACAGATGTATGTCACAGATGTATGTCACAGATGTATGTCACAGATGTGTGTCACATATGTGTGTCACAGATGCATGTCGCAGATGTAAGTCACAGATGTAAGTCACATATGTGTGTCACAGATGTAAGTCACATATTTGTGTCACAGATGTAAGTCACACATGTGTGTCACAGATGTAAGTCACAGATGTGTGTCACAGATGTAAGTCACAGATGTGTGTCACAGATGTAAGTCACAGATGTGTGTCACAGATGTAAGTCACAGATGTGTGTCACAGATGTATGTCACAGATGTGTGTCACATAAGTGTGTCACAGATGTATGTCACAGATGTATGTAACAGATGTAAGTCACAGATGTAAGTCACAGATGTGTGTCACAGATGTAAGTCACAGATGTAAGTCACAGATGTATGTCACAGATGTGTGTCACAGATGTAAGTCACAGATGTAAGTCACAGATGTGTGTCACAGATGTAAGTCACAGATGTATGTCACAGATGTAAGTCACAGATGTATGTCACAGATGTAAGTCACAGATGTAAGTCACAGATGTATGTCACAGATGTATGTCACAGATGTAAGTCACAGATGTATGTCACAGATGTAAGTCATAGATGTAAGTCACAGATATAAGTCACAGATGTATGTCACAGATGTATGTCACAGATGTATGTCACAGATGTAAATCACAGATGTATGTCACAGATATAAGTCACAGATGTATGTCACAGATGTATGTCACAGATGTGTGTCACATATGTGTGTCACAGATGTATGTCACAGATGTAAGTCACAGATGTGTGTCACAGATGTAAGTCACAGATGTATGTCACAGATGTATGTCACAGATATATGTCACAGATGTAAGTCACAGATGTGTGTCACAGATGTGTGTCACAGATGTAAGTCACAGATGTAAGTCACAGATGTATGTCACAGATGTAAGTCACAGATGTGTGTCACGGATGTAAGTCACAGATGTATGTCACAGATGTATGTCACAGATGTATGTCACAGATGTATGTCACAGATGTAAGTCACATATGTGTGTCACAGATGTAATTCACAGATGTATGTCACAGATGTGTGTCACAGATGTAAGTCACAGACGTAAGTCACATGTGTGTGTCACAGATGTAAGTCACAGATGTGTGTCACAGATGTAAGTCACAGATGTGTGTCACAGATGTAAGTCACAGATGTGTGTCACAGATGAATGTCACAGATGTGTGTCACAGATGTATGTCACAGATGTAAGTCACAGATGTAAGTCACAGATGTGTGTCACAGATGTATGTCACAGATGTAAGTCACAGATGTATGTCACAGATGTATGTCACAGATGTAAGTCACAGATGTAAGTCACAGATGTGTGTCACAGATGTATGTCACAGATGTAAGTCACAGATGTGTGTCACAGATGTAAGTCACAGATGTAAGTCACAGATGGGTGTCACAGATGTAAGTCACAGATGTATGTCACAGATGTAAGTCACAGATGTAAGTCACAGATGTATGTCACAGATGTATGTCACAGATGTATGTCACAGATGTAAGTCACAGATGTTAGTCACAGATGTGTGTCACAGATGTATGTCACAGATGTATGTCACAAATTTCTATAGACCAAGCTGAACGTTGACATACACACCTCCCCCTTTTTCTCCCGACGTCATGAGATTTGGACGTGTGCTCATACTATACTATATTATACGTGACATGTCTGCTGTACAAATATACAAATATTATACTATATTACATGTGACATATCTGCTGTAGAAATATACAAATACCATACTATAGTATATGTGATACACCTGTAATAGACGTAAACAAATACTATACTATATTGTACCTGATACACCCGCTACAGAAGTATACAAATGCTATGTCATATTATACTTGAGTGTCTGCTGTACATTTATACAAATAGTATACTATAATATACTATATGTGTTGATAAGCTTGATATAGAAGTACAAATACTGTACTATAGGTAATACATTTGCTATAGATCTATACAAATACTATACTATATCTTCTTCTGCGTTCATCCGGAGTGTTTTTCTTTCTTCAGATGTAATTGCGGTGTATTGTTAACAATCTTTGGCCCTAGACCCTTAGGCCAACACATCCAATTTTTGCGCGCGTTTTGTTTACCAGATTAGCATTTCTGGGCGACTCTAACCGTTGTCGTGCCATCCACATCCCAGCTGGTCAAGTTAGAACGGTCGAAGACTTCACAATCAACCCTAAAGGAAGGCAGGGACAGTCCATTGACATTATCCGCCATCCAATGGAGGCTTCCATAGTTGCAGAACCGACACATAGCGCTCTGGTGCTGGGCTCACTGAGGGAATCACCACGTCCTTCTCATGGCTGCTTTAATTCCTCAATTCAATATACTGGGCATTTCGTTGGCTACGGGCAGTTTCCCGCACAACCAGGCCAATCTGCAAACAGTATCCACTCAGCGAGCTTTCGATTCGGACGTGTGCTGTTCGTTGTCCCCGGAAGACATATATAGTCAGAGCTGTTCCGGCCACAAGGACATACGGAAAACTAGATAGTTAGAGCTGTTCCGGTCACGAGGGACAAAACGAGCATCTGAACGTTGCTAGGTAACTATAACAACGGACACTTGTCAGGACCTCCATAGCCTGTAGGTGAAGGAAAAGTCTGACCAAGAATACCTGTGTCGGGCAGACGGGTTGAGGACAGCGAGACAGGACGGACAGAGAGGGTTATGCTTGTATTCTCTGACTGTTGTGAGATAGCGTGGCTGACTAGTAGAGTGGAATGTGTTTGAGCTGAGACAGTGAGAGAGTCATGTTGTATTAATATAAGATGTGTAATGTATATACTTCGTGTTGTGATAATGTACGCGTTGTGCAGAGTTAGGCGCGCAACTATGTACTTAATGAAATAGTTTACGTGAAATTAAAGTTACTTCACGTGGCCGTGTGTGAGAGTCCAATCATTGAAAGTGTATGATTGTTTCGCCCCTGTTCTGAGAGAGCGAGCCAAATGTCCATATAATTTAAGATCATGACAGGGAGTGAACGTGGGGGTTCGTCCTTTCCTTCTCACAACTCGTGCGTCCCGTGTACCACGATGACCACTGGGCTTCAACTGCGTCGTGGCTAGCCTGTACTCGGTGACACCATGCTGTCGTTGTGTTTACTGTCGTAAGTTGTCCTTCACCTACAGGCTATGGAGATACTGACAACACTAACTCACTACACAACTTTTATTTTCGCTTATTCTGACCGAAGCGAGAACGCTCTCAGGTAGCCTATCATTCGGAAGGTTGCTAATTAGGGAATTTGATTTGCACTTTATATCGTGACAATTAAAAAAAAAAAAAAATGTTTGCCTAAAATTCGCTCTTGGGCCGAAAATATTTGTACGTCGGTTGAGATCTCTCGGGCCTGATACGATTGTACGACGGGCCGGAAGTTTGACACATGTGGTTTATACTATAGGTAGCACACCTGCTGTAGATGTATACAAATACTATACTATAGGTAATACACCTGCTATAGATGTATACAAATACTATACTATAGGTAGCACACCTGCTGTAGATGTATACAAATACTATACTATAGGTAATACACCTGCTATAGATGTATACAAATACTATACTATAGGTAGCACACCTGCTGTAGATGTATACAAATACTATACTATAGGCAGCACACCTAATGTATATGTATGCAAATACTATGCTATAGGTAGCACACCTGCTGTATATGTATACAAATACTATACTATAGGTAGCCTACCTTTTATAGAAGTATACAAATACTATACTATAGGTAGCACACCTGCTGTATATGTATACAAATACTATACTATAGGTAGCACACCTGCTGTATATGTATACAAATACTATACTATAGGTAGCACACCTTTTATAGAAGTATACAAATACTATACTATAGGTAGCACACCTGCTATAGTTGTATACAAATACTATACTACAGGTAGCACACCTTTTATAGAAGTATACAAATACTATACTATAGGTAGCACACCTGCTGTATGTGTATACAAATACTATACTATAGGTAACATACCTGCTATAGATGTTTACAAATACTATACTATAGGTAATACACCTGCTATAGATGTATACAAATACTATACTATAGGTAGCACACCTGCTGTAGATGTATACAAATACTATACTATAGGCAGCACACCTAATGTATATGTATGCAAATACTATACTATAGGTAGCACACCTGCTGTATATGTATACAAATACTATACTATAGGTAGCCTACCTTTTATAGAAGTATACAAATACTATACTATAGGTAGCACACCTGCTGTATATGTATACAAATACTATACTATAGGTAGCACACCTGCTGTATATGTATACAAATACTATACTATAGGTAGCACACCTTTTATAGAAGTATACAAATACTATACTATAGGTAGCACACCTGCTATAGTTGTATACAAATACTATACTACAGGTAGCACACTTTTTATAGAAGTATACAAATACTATACTATAGGTAGCACACCTGCTGTATGTGTATACAAATACTATACTATAGGTAACATACCTGCTATAGATGTTTACAAATGTTATACTATAGGTAACACATCTTTTATAGAAGTATACAAATACTATACTATAGGTAGCACAACTGCTGTAGATGTATACACATACTATACTATAGGTAGCACACCTGCTGTATATGTACACCTTTTATAGAAGTATACAAATAATATACTATAGGTAGCACACTGCTGTATATGTATACAAATACTATACTATAGGTAGCACACCTTTTATAGAAGTATACAAATACTATACTATAGGTAACACATCTGCTGTATATGTATACAAATACTATACTATAGGTAGCACACCTTTTATAGAAGTATACAAATACTATACTATAGGGAACACACCTGCTGTATATGTATACAAATACTATACTATAGGTAGCACACCTTTTACAGAAGTATACAAATACTATACTATAGGTAGCACACCTGCTGTATGTGTATACAAATACTATACTATAGGTACAACACCTGCTATAGATGTATACAAATATTATACTATAGGTATCACACCTTTTATAGAAGTATACAAATACTATACTTTAGGTAACACACCTTTTATAGAAGTATACAAATACTATACTTTAGGTATCACACATTTTATAGAAGTATACAAATACTATACTATAGGTAACACACCTTTTATAGAAGTATACAAATACTATACTATAGGTAACACACCTATTGTAGGCGTATACAAATACTGTATCAAATGCCCCGCCAGCGATAGAGAAATGCTCCACAGACAAGGGATACAACTGCGGCATTCAGGAAACAACCAATTGTCTCGGCCCCTATATGCGCGATGCCCAGTTATGGCCCATTTGAAGGATTCTCATATCGTGATTTCTGTACTCCGCCTTCAGCTGATGGGGTCCATTTGGAAGATGGACGGCGGTAGATTATCGAAGGACATCTTTTTTGCTGAATTACAGATGGGTAAAAGATATATAGGTACAGTATTCCTGTAGTAGAGGGCGGGCATCTAGTACGGTACAAAGATGTGTCTAAGCAGGGCATGATTGATACAGGCAATGATATTAGTCAAGTTGTATGGAATTCAAAGATTAGATATGGATCAGAAATTTAATAAAAACAAAGGAGAAAATGATTGCAGATATGTCACATAGTAAGTATGTGAGACGTCAGATGGTGGATGATTATGGAAATGACCGTGTGTTCATGCGCATGTTGAGGGGATACATAGAGCCTGTTCTTTTGTATGGATGTGAAACTTGGACAATGGGCAGTCAACCTGAAAAACATCTGATGGCTGCAGAAATGTGGTTTCTGAGGAAAATGCAAAGAATACCAAGGACAGACAGAAAAACCAATGACCAAGTACTACAGGAGACAAATGAAAATCGTAAATTGATTAGAGAAATTAGACGTAGACAGTCACAATTTTTTGGACACGTTATGAGAAGAAATGGACTGGAGAACTTAGTGACAACTGGCAAGATCGAAGATAACAGACCAAGAGGAAGACCGAGAGGAAAATACCTGGATGGCTTGGCCACATGGCATGGACGAGACAGGAACACTGAGCTGATCCACGACGCTGGTGATCGAGTGAAATGGCGAGTCATGACCGCCCACGCTTTCCGGCATGGCACATGATTGATTGATTGATTGATCATATGCACGAATTGTGAACGATGACGAAAACCGTAAACTGATTAAAGAAATTAGACGTAGATAGTTATATATTTGTTTTGTCACGTTATGAGAAGAAATAAATTGGAGAACTTGGTGACAACTGGCAAGATCGAGGGAAAGAACAAGGAGAAGACAGAGAAGTAAATACCTGGATGGCTTGGCTACGTTGTATGGTCGAGACAAGAACATTGAGCTGATCCACGACTCTGGTGATCGAGTGAGATGGCATGAAACATGACCACCCTCGCTTACCGGCATGGCACATGATGATGATGATGATGATGATGATGATGATGATGATGATGATGATGATGATGATGATGATGATGATGATGTGGGCGAACATTTACCGCACGAATTGGTCTGTTCAGTCACATTCGCTACCACCATGGGTTGTAGTTATTATGTCTGTTGTTGATACACAATGTAACAAACTATCGTCTGCCAAGACTGTCCAGGATGGAAGGAAAGATAATCTATATTTGTGCTGTCATTGAACTGCCTGTCTCGCTCACAGACTGTCTCGCTCACAGACTGTCCAGGATTTACTGACACTTCAAGTCAGTTCTAATTATCACATTCCATAACTACTCACTCAATCTTTACCGTCTTTCGTTAGCCCGGAGCCTTTAACCCCATTGGACGACAATCAGCTTTAAATAAATATCCTATTTGTGGCTGACTAGGTCACCTGTTTACTAATCTCAGCCAGGGATGGACCCTAATGTAACTTCTCTGCTGAGGCTGAACGGATTAGGGGTAATGGCTTAATCGCAGTGTTGCCTCCACATGTCGTAGGCTTGAATGCCAGGAGGCGACCAGCGCAGGCGTCCAACCCTCGAGACAGTATCAACGCAGTCTCCTAATGATTCCGCAAACGCGGCCGCTATGTGACTTTGTGTTCGTTGTTGCTAAATGGTAGCGATCTACACATAGCTATCAATTGTTGAAATCGTTAGCCATTCGTGTTGACGCTTAGATTTTTTTGTAACTCAAGGGAAATAACTGTATTATTAATTAAATGATAAGTTAACTACAGCTGTCTCCCTTTGAAGAATATATTTCAACAGAATTCTGGCTACACAGGCCTGGAGTATTCCTATAGCGTGGGCAGTTCCGGACACACAGGCCTGGAGTATTCCTGCAGCATGGGCAGTTCCGGACACACAGGCCTGAAGTATTCCTGTAGCAGTCAGTTCCGGACACACGTGCCTGGAGTATTCCTGTAGTAGACAGTTCCGGACACACAGACCTGGAGTATTCCTGTAGTAGACTGTTCCGGACCTATAGGCCTGGAGTATTCATGTAGTAGACAGTTCCGGACCTATAGGCCTGGAGTATTCATATAGTAGACAGTTCCGGACGCACAGGCCTGGAGTATTCCTGTAGCAGTCAGTTCCGGACCTATAGGCCTGGAGTATTCATGTAGTAGACAGTTCCGGACCTATAGGCCTGGAGTATTCATGTAGTAGACAGTTCCGGACGCACAGGCCTGGAGTATTCCTGTAGTAGACAGTTCCGGACACACGTGCCTGGAGTATTCCTGTAGTAGACAGTTCCGGACACACAGGCCTGGAGTATTCATGTAGTAGACAGTTCCGGACACACGTGCCTGGAGTATTCCTGTAGTAGACAGTTCCGGACACACGTGCCTGGAGTATTCCTGTAGTAGACAGTTCCGGACACACGTGCCTGGAGTATTCCTGTAGTAGACAGTTCCGGACACACAGGCCTGGAGTATTCATGTAGTAGACAGTTCCGGACACACGTGCCTGGAGTATTCCTGTAGTAGACAGTTCCGGACACACGTGCCTGGAGTATTCATGTAGTAGACAGTTCCGGACACACAGGCCTGGAGTATTCCTGTAGTAGACAGTTCCGGACACACGTGCCTGGAGTATTCCTGTAGTAGACAGTTCCGGACCTATAGGCCTGGAGTATTCATGTAGTAGACAGTTCCGGACACACAGGCCTGGAGTATTCCTGTAGTAGACTGTTCCGGACCTATAGGCCTGGAGTATTCCTGTAGTAGACAGTTCCGGACCTATAGGCCTGGAGTATTCCTGTAGTAGACAGTTCCGGACCTATAGGCCTGGAGTATTCCTGTAGTAGACAGTTCCGGACACACAGGCCTGGAGTATTCCTGTAGTAGACTGTTCCGGACCTATAGGCCTGGAGTATTCCTGTAGTAGACAGTTCCGGACCTATAGGCCTGGAGTATTCATGTAGTAGACAGTTCCGGACACACGTGCCTGGAGTATTCATATAGTAGACTGTTCCGGACACACAGGCCTGGAGTATTCCTGTAGTAGACTGTTCCGGAACTATAGGCCTGGAGTATTCCTGTAGTAGACAGTTCCGGACCTATAGGCCTGGAGTATTCCTGTAGTAGACTGTTCCGGAGACACAGGCCTGGAGTATTCCTGTAGTAGACTGTTCCGGAAACACAGGCCTGGAGTATTCCTGTAGTAGACTGTTCCGGAACTATAGGCCTGGAGTATTCCTGTAGTAGACAGTTCCGGACCTATAGGCCTGGAGTATTCATGTAGTAGACAGTTCCGGACCTATAGGCCTGGAGTATTCATGAAGTAGACAGTTCCGGACCTATAGGCCTGGAGTATTCATGTAGTAGACAGTTCCGGACCTATAGGCCTGGAGTATTCATGTAGTAGACAGTTCCGGACCTATAGGCCTGGAGTATTCATGAAGTAGACAGTTCCGGACCTATAGGCCTGGAGTATTCATGTAGTAGACAGTTCCGGACCTATAGGCCTGGAGTATTCATGAAGTAGACAGTTCCGGACCTATAGGCCTGGAGTATTCATGTAGTAGACAGTTCCGGACCTATAGGCCTGGAGTATTCATGTAGCAGTCGGTTCCGGACACACGTGCCTGGAGTATTCCTGTAGTAGACAGTTCCGGACCTATAGGCCTGGAGTATTCCGGTAGTAGACAGTTCCGGACACACAGACCTGGAGTATTCCTGTAGTAGACAGTTCCGAACACACAGACCTGAAGTATTCCTGTAGTAGACAGTTCCGGACACACAGGCCTGGAGTATTCCTGTAGGAGACAGTTCCGGACGCATCACGTAATCAGTATTTCTCATGGATGACATCTCCCGATTTCCGTTTATTTCCCCTGGTTTTCCATGGATGTCATTACAGAAGAACAGCTAGAATGTTTAACGTAAGAGTCACAGTAAAGACTTAGATTGCCGTGGATCCAGGGAAACCGCAGTATATATACACTACAACTGCCCACCCATCATGTGACAACAGCAGACAGCTGTGGGTATTTCTGTTCCAGCATTCACGTGAAAGGTTACAAAAGAAGGTATCTCTACCCTACCGTCCCGAAAGTTGCACTAGCCGCAGAGACTGGCACGAGTTGTTCCAACTCCAGTGGAAAGATTCCCATGCGGTCAACTATTTTGACATGTAAACAAATATACAAATCTCATTTAACGTGCAATGTTTATTCTGTTTCATTTGATCTCATGTGGTAAACATTCACACTTTAATTTCCCAAAAGGATCCAGATGGCAGTCGCTAATTACAATATTTTCGTCGCATATATTTTAGTAATACATTTCTCAAACACAGTTTATAATATGGTAAAATATAAATAATTTAACGTGAATGAAATCTGATCACTTGTGAACCACGGCAACAAGAGCAAATAAATTATTAGTGAGGACGACGGAGAGATGAGAGTATACCTGCAACAACAACAGATAACTTCTATGTTATAACGAGGGAAAGATGAGAGAATACATGCACCAACAACAGGTAACTTCTATGTTATACCGAGGTAGAGATGAGAGTATACCTGCAACAACAACAGATAACTTCTATGTTATACCGAGGTAGAGATGAGAGTATACCTGCAACAACAACAGATAACTTCTATGTTATACCGAGGTAGAGATGAGAGTATACCTGCAACAACAACAGATAAGTTCTATGGTATACCGAGGTAGAGATGAGAGTATACCTGCAACAACAACAGATAAGTTCTATGGTATACCGAGGGAGAGATGAGAGAATACATGCACCAACAACAGATAACTTCTATGTTATACCGAGGTAGAGATGAAAGTATACCTGCAACAACAACAGGTAACTTCTATGTTATACCGAGGTAGAGATGAGAGTATACCTGCAACAACAACAGATAACTTCTATGTTATACCGAGGTAGAGATGAGAGTATACCTGCAACAACAACAGATAACTTCTATGATATACCGAGGTAGAGATGAGAGTATACCTGCAACAACAACAGATAAGTTCTATGGTATACCGAGGGAGAGATGAGAGAATACATGCACCAACAACAGATAACTGTTATGTTATACCGAGGTAGAGATGAGAGTATACCTGCAACAACAACAGATAACTTCTATGTTATACCGAGGGAGAGATGAGAGAATACATGCACCAACAACAGATAACTTCTATGTTATACCGAGGGAGAGATGAGAGAATACATGCACCAACAACAACAGATAACTTCTATGTTATACCGAGGGAGAGATGAGAGAATACATGCACCAACAACAGATAACTTCTATGTTATAACGAGGGAAAGATGAGAGAATACATGCACCAACAACAGATAACTTCTTTGTTATACCGAGGGAGAGATGAGAGAATACATGCACCAACAACAGATAACTTCTATGTTATACCGAGGTAGAGATGAGAGTATATCTGCAACAACAACAGATAACTTCTATGTTATACCGAGGTAGAGATGAGAGAATACATGCACCAACAACAGATAACTTCTATGTTATAACGAGGGGGAGATGAGAGAATACATGCACCAACAACAGATAACTTCTATGTTATAATGAGGAGGAGATGAGAGAATACATGCACCAACAACAACAGATAACTTCTATGTTATACCGAGGTAGAGATGAGAGAATAGTTGCACATACAACAACAGATAACTTCTATGTTATAACGAGGTAGAAATAGAATACCTGCACCAACAACAACAGATAACTTCTATGTTATAACGAGGGGGAGATGAGAGAATACATGCACCAACAACAACAGATAACTTCTATGTTATAACGAGGGGGAGATGAGAGAATACATGCACCAACAACAACAGATAACTTCTATGTTATACCGAGGTAGAGATGAGAGTATACCTGCAACAACAACAGATAACTTCTATGTTATACCGAGGGAGAGATGAGAGAATACGTGCACCAACAATAGATAACTTTTATGATATAACGACGGAGAGATGAGAGTATACCTACAGCAACAACAGATAACTTCTATGTTATACCGAGGGAGACTCCCCCGATGTGTCTCCACCTTGCCGTGGTGGGGGAGCTTGCGTGTCCCATCGACCCCATTTGCTTGCTGATGGATGAAAAACTACATATTGGACAGCTTATGGGATAGGGACCAGACTAAGAGAGACACAACCTGCTGCTCTGCAGGTGAGACTGAGGATAGCAGTCTAAAATTTAAATCAGGCGCACGAAGGCAGAAGTTCTTGGTCCGGACAAAACACTAAAGGCTCCCTGTCGAGGGCTGTGGCTGAACGCCTCTAAGCCACAAACCCTCGGACCTGAGAGCCGGGCAGATCCCCACCTTTCGAAAAATAAAGGCGTGATACTGAGCAAGCTACATGCTCAGGTCTGATACAAGTTCGAAGGCTCTCAGCTGGGGGATATGAGAGATTCCCGTATGATAGGGCCAGGCCGTTTCTCGTTCACCGCTGCACGAAGGTAAGGTGCTGAGCCGGCAGCACAAGTAGCCTACCTCGTGAGCGAGTACAAAAAGTCAAAAAGTGCCCCAGTCGAAGAAAATGGCTGCGAAAACTGTATCTAACTCATAGAGAGTGTAGACAAAAGTGGAAGAACGTCTCAATGACGCAAAATGGAACGCACGGCGAGCGAACCTATTGCGTGGTCCGAAGTCAAAAGCAAAAGCTTCCCGAGTGGGTGTCGCTTGCAGTCTGACCGTCCCTGGTGTGTGCTTGAGCGATCAGTGGCAAACGAGTTGCCCAACACATGGAAGTGAGGAACTAAAGCAGCCATGAGCAGGACGTGGCAACTCCTCGGGTGAGCCCAGTCACAGAGCAATATGTGCCGGCTCTGCAATTATGGAAGCCTCCTGGGATAGCGAGGGAATGCTCATGGTCTGCCCCTGCCTTCCCTTGAGGGCCGACAACGATGTCGTTCATCGTTCTATCTTGATCAGCTGAGATGTTAGCGACATCACACCAGTCCAACGTGCCTCGAAACCAGAGGATGGCTAACCTCATTAAAAAATGCCCGCTGAAGTCGGAAGTGTCGTCCTACGGGTGGCAAACTAAAAATTGACACTACGCAATTACGTCCGAGTGAAATGTCTCGTCCGAATGTCTCTCGTGCTAGGAACAGCTCTGACTACCTAGTTTCCGAATGCCGCTCTTGTTCGGAACAGCTCTGACTGGGTAGTTTTCCGAATGTCTGTTGAGCCTGGAAAAGCTCTGATGGGCGCAACGACAAGCACATGTCCGAAAACTCGCTGAGTGGATGCCGTCTGCAAACCTGTCTGGTTTGTGCGGGAATGACCCGGGGAAACGAAATGACCAATATATTGAAGTGAGGATTTAAAGCAGCCATGAGCAGGACGTGACGATCTCCCTCGGTGAGCCCAGATCCAGGGCGTTAGTGTCGGCCCTGCAACTATGGAAGCAACCTTGGATGGCGGAAAATGCTATGGACTGTCCCTGCCTTCCTTTGAGGGATGACCGTTGTCCTCGACCGTTCAACCTTGGCCAGCATGGTTGCAGATGGCACCACAAAAGTGAGAGTCTCCCAGGAATGCTACCTGGTCAAAAAAGCACGCTAAAGTCGATGTGTTGGCCTGCGGGTTTCGGCCCAAGGGCGCATAACAGACACACCGCAATCACATCTGAAAAAACACTCCGGATGAACGAAAAGAAGAAGAGAAGATACCGAGGGAGAGATGAGAGAATACGTGCACCAACAACAGATAACTTTTATATTATAACGACGGAGAGATGAGAGTATAACTGCAACAACAACAGATAACTTCTATGTTATACCGAGGTAGAGATGAGAGAATGCATGCACCAACAACAGATGACTTCTATGTTATACCGAGGTAGAGATGATAGAATACCTGCACCAACAACAACAGATAACTTCTATGTTATACCGAGGTAGAGATGAGAGAATAGTTGCACATACAACAACAGATAACTTCTATGTTATAACGAGGTAGAGATGAGAGAATACCTGCACCAATAACAACATATAACTTCTATGTTATAACGAGGTAGAGATGAGAGAATACCTGCACCAACAACAACATATAACTTCTATGTTATACCGAGGTAGAGATGAGAGAATACATGCAACAACAACAGATAACTTCTATGTTATAACGAGGGAGGGATGAGAGAATACCTGCACCAACAACAACAGATAACTTCTATGTTATACCGAGGGAGAGATGAGAGAATACATGCACCAACAACAGATAACTTCTATGTTATACCGAGGTAGAGATGATAGAATACCTGCACCAACAACAACAGATAACTTCTATGTTATACCGAGGGAGAGATGAGAGAATAGTTGCACATACAACAACAGATAACTTCTATGTTATAACGAGCTAGGGATGAGAGAATAACTGCAACAACAACAGATAACTTCTATGTTATAACGAGGGTGAGATGAGAGAATAACTGCAACAACAACAGATAACTTCTATGTTATAACGAGGGGGAGATGAGAGAATATATGCAACAACAACAGATAACTTCTACGTTATACCGAGCTAGGGATGAGAGAATAACTGCAACAACAACAGATAACTTCTATGTTATAACGAGGGGGAGATGAGAGAATACATGCACCAACAACAGATAACTTCTACGTTATACCGAGCTAGGGATGAGAGAATACATGCACCAACAACAGATAACTTCTATGTTATAACGAGGTAGAGATGAGAGAATACCTGCACCAATAACAACATATAATTTCTATGTTATAACGAGGTAGAGATGAGAGAATACCTGCACCAACAACAACATATAACGTCTATGTTATACCGAGGTAGAGATGAGAGAATACATGCAACAACAACAGATAACTTCTATGTTATAACGAGGGAGGGATGAGAGAATACCTGCACCAACAACAACAGATAACTTCTATGTTATACCGAGGGAGAGATGAGAGAATACATGCACCAACAACAGATAACTTCTATGTTATACCGAGGTAGAGATGATAGAATACCTGCACCAACAACAACAGATAACTTCTATGTTATACCGAGGGAGAGATGAGAGAATAGTTGCACATACAACAACAGATAACTTCTATGTTATAACGAGCTAGGGATGAGAGAATAACTGCAACAACAACAGATAACTTCTATGTTATAACGAGGGGGAGATGAGAGAATAACTGCAACAACAACAGATAACTTCTATGTTATAACGAGGGGGAGATGAGAGAATATATGCAACAACAACAGATAACTTCTACGTTATACCGAGCTAGGGATGAGAGAATAACTGCAACAACAACAGATAACTTCTATGTTATACCGATAGAGTGAGTGTTGCAGTGCCAAAGGTGAGCTCTACCACACATAAGAAGACTGGGCAGTAAGAAACTGGCACTTCTGACCGCACCCGTGGGTTGATTTCAATGTCTGACCGTGGGTTAATGTCAATGTCTGACCTCACCCGTGGGTTGATGTCAATGTCTGACCGTGGGTTAATGTCAATGTCTGACCGCACTCGTGGGTTGATGTCAATGTCTGACCGCACCCGTGGGTTGATATCAATGTCTGACCGCACTCGGGGGTTGATGACAATGTCACATGAAATCCACAGCTCACAGTGTCGCTCCACGCACTCAACTCAGTTGCAGGACGACAGAACCAGTGATACCAATCTCTGACATGCAATGCGATATTGTGGCACCAATCACTAACATCTGGATGCGATATTGGGACACCAATCACTGACATGTGGGTGAGATATTGTGATACCAATCACTGACATATGGATGAAATATTGTGATACCAATCACTGACATCTAGATGAGATATTGTGTTACCAATCGCTGACATATGGATGAGGTATTGTGATACCAATCACTGACATCTGGATGAGATATTGTGATACCAATCACTGACATATGGATGAGATATTGTGATACCAATCACTGACATACGGATGAGATGTTGTGATACCAATCACTGACATCTAGATGAGATATTGTGATACCAATCACTGACATATGGATGAGATATTGTGATACCAATCACTGACATATGGATGAGATATTGTGATACCAATCACTGACATATGGATGAGATATTGTGATACCAATCACTGACATATGGATGAGATATTGTGATACCAATCACTGACATATGGATGAGATATTGTGACACAAATCACTGAAATGTGGATGAGATATTGTGACACCAATCACTGAAATGTGGATGAGATATTGTGATACCAATCACTAACATCTGGATGAGATATTGTGATACCAATCACTGACATATGGATGAGATATTATGATACCAATCACTGACATTTGTATGAGATATTGTGATACTAATCACTGAAATGTGGATGAGATATTGTGATACCAATCACTACCATCTGTATGAGATATTGTGATACCAATCACTGACATTTGTATGAGATATTGTGATACTAATCACTGAAATGTGGATGAGATATTGTGATACCAATCACTACCATCTGGATGAGATATTGTGATACCAATCACTGACATTTGTATGAGATATTGTGATACCAATCACTGACATTTGTACGAGATATTGTGATACCAATCACTGACATCTGGATGAGATATTGTGATACCAATCACTGACATCTGGATGAGATATTGTGATACCAATCACTGACATTTGTATGAGATATTGTGATACCAATCACTGACATTAGCATGAGACATTGTGATACCAATCACTGATATATGGATGAGATATTGTGATACCAATCACTGACATCTGGATGAGATATTGTGATACCAATCACTGACATCTGGATGAGATATTGCGATACCAATCACTGACATTTGTATGAGATATTGTGATACCAATCACTGACATTTGCATGAGACATTGTGATACCAATCACTGATATATGGATGAGATATTGTGATACCAATCACTGACATCTCATGAAACAGAACGAGACATACATTCACATCCCTTGTTCTGTTTCACATTTCAACAACCATACAGCCGCAGTCTTCGATGTTTGTGTTCAGTGGGAGTGCTCTGTGATCTCTGCTCGTTCTTATACCTTCCCTGAGAGCGCATCAATCGCAAACGGATTGATCTGTCTAGCTTTTGATGAAGAACAGCGAGGAGAAGATGATGAGAGAGACGGTGCAGGAGCACAAGCTGTACATCAGGGGCACCCAGACGTTGCTCGTGGCGTCCATCAGCGGGCCCATGAAGGTGGACATCAGGATGAAGTGGGTGGGCATCAGGAAGCCGATCAGGGTCATCACCTTGCCCAGGTTCTTCGAGGGTTGACCCTTGCCGGTGTGGTCACTCTGTGCCTGCCGAGGTCAAATATATTCTTTAGTGTGTTTACTACAGGACATGGTCGAACATTTACGTGTTTACTGAGTACATTGTAGAACTCTAGTGTGTTTACTGAGTACATTGTAGAACTCTAGTGTGTTTACTGAGTACATTGTAGAACTCTAATATGTTTACTGAGTACATTGTTGAACTCTAGTGTGTTTACTGAGTACATTGTTGAACTCTAGTGTGTTTACTGAGTCCATTGTAGAACTATAGTGTGTTTACTGAGTACATTTTAGAACTCTAATATGTTTACTGAGTACATTGTAGAACTCTAGTGTATTTACTGAGTACATTGTAGGACTTTTCTTTGTTTACTGAGTACATTGTAGAACTCTAGTGTGTTTACTGAGTACATTGTAGAACTCTAATATGTTTACTGAGTACATTGTAGAACTCTATTGTGTTTACTGAGTACATTGTAGGACTTTTCTTTGTTTACTGAGTACATTGTAGAACAAGTTTGTTTACTGAGCACATTGTAGAACTTAAGTTTGTTTACTGAGTACATTGTAGAATTCTAGTTTGTTTACTGAGTACATTGTAGAACTTAAGTTTGTTTACTGAGTACATTGTAGAATTCTAGTTTGTTTACTGAGTACATTGTAGAACGTAAGTTTGTTTACTGAGTACATTGTAGAATTCTAGTTTGTTTACTGAGTACATTGTAGAACTTAAGTTTGTTTACTGAGCACATTGTAGAACTTAAGTTTGTTTACTGAGTACATTGGGGAGTGCTCTTGATCCTATTCTAGTGGACATCTTCATGGCACATTTAGAAGAGAAGAGATCCTCACACATCAACAACTTGGCCTTTTACCGTCGTTACGTGGACGATATATTAATTATCACCACAGACGAGCTACAAGCAACATCGTTCCTGGCCACAATGAACGAGGCACATAAAAACATCTCTCTATCTATGGAACACGAACACAACGAAGCGTTGCCGTTTCTAGATATCCTAATGAGACGTAGAGCAGACGGCACAATTCAATGATCTGTGTACCGTAAAGAAACATGGACTGGCCAATACTTAAATTTTCATAGCTTCGCACCTGTCCAGTACAAACGGGGCTTAGTACGGACCCTGTTTGACCGTGCTAGGAAGATATGCACCCAGGACACACTGACAGAGGAATTTGAAACTCTGAAGAATGTCTTACACCTGTATGGGTACTCCACAGGATTTATAAAGCGCCACTGCCAACAGCCCAAACCAAAACCAGACGTAACTACAGACCCTAAGCCAGTGTTTCCCAACGTGGGGCCCACGCCCCACAGGGGGGCAATTCGATTGTTAAGGGGGGCAATTCGAAAATGGAAGAAAGCGGCTGGATATAACAAAACGGGGAGACTTGAGACTGAAGTTAACTAAATTAGAACCTGACATAAAATCTCTTTGCAGCAAGCATCAATCGCAAGGATCTCACTAAATTTAAATAATTACTAATAATTAAAATAATATAGAAAAATCTTTCATTAAAATTATTTTGTACTTGAATTTCAGTTCTCCAATATATGTTTTGAAAATTTACTTACTGTGTTTGCTCAATAATTTCCTAGTGATTTCTTCCTAAAACCTATTGGTCCATTGGCTAGGATCGGGTGCATTTGCTGCTCTCCCCCCAGTAGTGCGCCTGGTCTGGTCGGGGGCCAGGATGACCAAATAAAAACCCATCACATATCTTCACCTTAGATGTGGGCCTGGTGGACCACTGTGGGCAATAGCTCACAGTGAGACTAAGGGTCCACACAAAAAAGGGATAGGCGGGGGAACCAGCTTGTCTGGGGTAACAGCCAAACCAAAACAAAAACAAAAAAAGTCACCCAACACAACCGACACAGAGGGGCGCGGGATCTGGGGAAGGGGGGGGGGGCCTCTGGCCCCTCTGGGAACCCTGAACCCTTCTTTAAAAAAATCAAGTTTCTTTAGTGAACTTTTCAATTTTTGAATATTAAAAATGATGCATTTGTTGGGGGGGGGGGGGGGGCATAAGAATTTTAGAAAGGCTTAGGTGGGGCATAGCACAAAAAAGGTTGGGAAACATTGCCCTAAGATCAAGGTATTCATACAGCTAACTTTCCGAGGGGATGACGTAATGCAACGTCTACAAGACCGGCTCATTACAGCAGTCGGCAGAACATTCTGTGCTGCAACTCCAGTTATTAGGTACAGAATCACACTCCCGGGAAGGTTAACCCGGTCAACAAATGACCCCAGAAATCGATGTGTCGGCTTAACGGCGCAAGAATGCAGCTATGCTGTAAACAGGCACAACGCAGTCACGTCCGAGAAAAAAAAACTCCGGGTGAACGCAGAAGAAGAAGAAGAAGAAGAAGAAGAAGAAGAAGAAGAAGAAGAAGAAGAAGAAGAAGAAGAAGAAGAAGAAGAAGAAGAAGAAGAAGAAGAAGAAGAAGAAGAAGAAGAAGAAGAAGAAGAAGAAGGAGAAGGAGAAGAAGAAGAAGAAGAAGAAGAAGAAGAAGAAGAAGAAGAAGAAGAAGAAGAAGAAGAAGAAGAAGAAGAAGAAGAAGAAGAAGAAGAAGAAGAAGAAGAAGAAGAAGAAGAAGAAGAAGAAGAAGAAGAAGAAGAAGAAGAAGAAGAAGAAGAAGAAGAAGAAGAAGAAGAAGAAGAAGATGAACAACAATCACACTGATTCCCACCTCAACAGTAAAAGTGCCTGTTCCTCTGTACGCCAAATCTAACTGCATTTACCAATCCATATGCAGGTGCGAGCCTACCTACATCGGCAGAACAGAGCGGCAGTTACACAGCAGGGTTGTTGAACACATACCAAAATGGGTTGACAAGAAACTACACACAAGCGATGGGATCATGGCGACGAGATGCAGCGAAATATGCCAGGCAATAAATCATACAATCTATGGTTTGTGTCTTCGTTATTCAAATTTGCAATAATGTTCCCGTGCATTGGCATTTCCTGCTTCGTTTTGCCTTTGTTCGTTACCATAGCGACTGATTTGTCTGTGTCTGACTTTTAGCTGTTTTTTCGCCGTTGTTAGAATCTTATCCAAGCTCTTGGAATACTTTTTCAGCTGTTAGAATTGTATCTCAGCTTTTATAAAATTAGCTCAGGTTGTTGAATATTATCTCTGCTGTTAGAATCTTATCTCATCCTGTAGGATATTATCTCAGCTATTGGAATCTTATCTCAACTGCTAGAATGTTATCACAATTGACAACAACTGATCTCAACTGAAAGTATTAGGCACGTTGTCTCTGGTCGAAGACTGCAGAAGCTAAGGTCATAACCACTAGACGAAGACTGACCTCCTCCTGTGTGAACTTGTTGGCCAGCACGAAGGGCAGGGTGAAGGCGCAGGTCCTGAAGCCACAGAACACCATGAACACGAAGTAGGCCTCCACGCGCTGGGTCAGGATCACCGCCAGTAGGGACACCATCAGCAGGGCGTGGCACAGCACGAACTGCAGCTTCTCGCCTGCGGGCAGGGAAACTCTGCGTCAGTGTAGGATACAGGCACCAGGACAAACAATGTATGACTTAGACACCAGGACAAACAGTGTATGACTTAGACACCAGGACAAACAATGTATGACTTAGACACCAGGACAAAAAGTGTATGACTTAGACACCAGGACAAACAATGTATGACTTAGACACCAGGACAAACAATGTATGACTTAGACACCAGGACAAATACTGTAGGACAGTGGTTCTCAAACTTTTTTGGCCCGTGCCCCCCATCACCAGATTTTCAGAACGTCACCCCCCCCCCCTTTTTCGTATTTTCTACCTAAAAATTTGGCCCATGCCCCCCTTCACTATATTTTCAGAACGTCATTCCCCCCTTTCGTATTTCCTACCTAAAAATCCCGCCCCCGCCCCTACACAGTATACGCAATAATGGAAGCTAAATTTAATAGCACATACTAAAATAAGTTTAGACGTCCACATAAAACATGATTTGTGGGTCTACTTGCTTTATAAGTTGAATTATAGAAGGGTTAGACGTATAGAACCGTACCCCCTCTGCTGTGTGTCCACCGTGACGAGGTAGAGGGGCTTGTGCGTCCCAATGACCCCAAGAGCTATGCCGACGGTAGCACAGCTACTGGTAGGGCCACCCATGTCGGACAGGTCAAGGGAGAGGGACCAGACGAAGAGACACACAAACCTGCTGCCTTGTAGGTAGACTGGGGACAGTCAAAGGCTAGGGAAAGCACCCCAAATACATGCTTGTCGAAATCGGATGTACTGAGCCACAGGCTTGACAAAGCAGTGCAACGTGAAACCTGCTGCCTTGTAGGTAGACTGGGGACAGTCAAAGGCTAGGGAAAGCATCCCGAATAAATGCTTGTCGAAATCGGATGTACTGAGCCACAGGCTTGACAAAGCAGTGCAACGTAACTTAATTCATGATGTCACAAATCAAAATTAATCGATATGGTGCTAATCCCGTGAAGTCCCATCAGGCGGTGATAGTGCCGGGCCCCCTGCCTCGAGGGGGTCCACCCATGACTACTGGTGGTCACCTTCCCCTGTGCTGTGGAGTCAAGGCACAGAGGAGTAGGTTAAGAGCTATTGACCAAATACCCCGGACACTCAACATACTACAGTGGAATGCCGAAGGAGTTTACAAGAAGAAAGACTCCCTAACACAGCGTCTTCATAAAGATAGAATAGATGTGGCATGCATTCAAGAGACACACCTCAACGCCAATCACAAATTCTCAGTCAGAGGATATCAGGCCACACGTTTCGACCGCGAAGGACACAAAGGAGGAGTTCAAATACTTACACGAAATACAATACCTTGCAGCGAAGTATCTGTGATCTCTGACAACCAAACAGAAATTATAGGTGTTGATATAATGATAAAGGACGTGAAAATAAGAATCTACAATCTGTATAGCCCAGCAGATAAGGACCTTACACTCTCAAACATGAAAATAACTGACACAAACTGCATCATTGTCGGAGACTTTAATAGCCGTTCAGAAAGATGGGGATACCCAGATACTGACAAAAGAGGAGATGAATTGGAGGACTGGGAAATAGACTCAAATCTCCATCTACTCAACAAAGCGGATGACACACCGAGCTTCTACCCCAGAAGATGGCTTACTACTTCTACTCCAGACTTAGCTTTCTGCACAGGAGACATCCTCCACAAAATCGATCGCCATGTGCTGGACCAATTAGCAGGTAGTGACCACAGACCAATCAAGCTTGAAATGAATATGGAGTATGTTCCACAGGAGCAAAAGCCCTTGCCCCGCTGGAATTACAAACGAGCAGATTGGGACAGATTTGCCATACTAACAGACAAATATTGTGAAAACATAAATACACGATATGGCAACATAAAGCAAATGGTGGAAAGTCTAAACAGAGCGATAATACAGGCAGCCACTGAGTCCATTCCAAGAGGAGCGAGGAAAAATTACAAACCATACTGGACTGAAGAACTACAAAGTTTGGAGGACAAAGTTGAAGATGCCAGGAAGACAGCAGAGAGAGAACAAACAATTGAAGCAAACATCTCTCTCAAAGCCATGTCAGCAAAATATAAAAGAACAGTAAATCAAACAACAAGAGATTGTTGGAGGGAAAAAACAGAAAACCTGAATTTTGACAGGGACGGAAACAAACTATGGAAACTAGTGAAAGCCATGAACAATGAAGGACCTAGAAACAAACAAATAACAATTAAACAAGGAAATGCCTTGCTTACAGGCAAAAAGGCTGCAAATGCACTAATGGAACACTATGCAAATGCAAACCACATTGATATTACAACCGAACAGAAGAAAGCAATCAAAGACAAACAGATACATCATAGAAATACAGAGACAGCAGCAGAATATATGATGGCAAATCTAACAATGGAAGAAATGGAACAGGCAATGATTACCCTAAAAAAGAAGAAATCACCAGGAAAGGATGGAATCACAAATGAAATGCTAATAGGACTAGGCACCAAGGCAAAGAAGAAACTACTAGCAGTCCTAAATAACAGCTGGAAGAGAGGAATAGTCCCACAGGCATGGAAGGAAGCTATACTAATACCAGTCCCAAAGAAAGGAAAAGACTTGGAAGAACCAAATGGCTATCGACCTATCAGTCTACTTAGCTGTGTAGGAAAATTAATGGAACGCATTATCAATGGCAGGCTAACATGGCATCTGGAAGAAAACAAACTCTTAACACCACACCAAGCAGGATTCAGAAAATACAGATCCACTGAAGATCAAATAACCTATATAGCTCAGGAAATAGAGGATGCCTTCCAAGAGAAAAAGCACACACTAGCAGTCTGGATAGATTTAGAAAAAGCATTTGATAAAGTATGGAAGGAAGGACTGAAAGTAAAACTGCAAAACATGCATGTTTGTGGAAAAATGTATAAATGGATCAGCCACTACCTTGAGAACAGAACTGCCAGGACAAAAGTACAAGGACAAACAAGCAAAATGATGCTGCTGGAGCAAGGTGTCCCCCAAGGAGGAGTTCTTTCACCAACATTATTCCTAGCATATATAAATGACATCACAGAAAATTTTCCAGCCAGAGTACACACATCCTCCTTTGCAGATGACCTAGCCATATGGACATCTGAAGAATATATTAGTACAGCTAACAGCAGAATACAGCAAGCCTTATTAGCGCTAGAGGACTGGTCAAAATCATGGCTAGTGAAGATAAGTGAGGAGAAAACAACATGCACAGTGTTCTCCCTCTCAAATAAAACTCAGCAACCTAATCTGGTATTGAATGGAAAAATATTGCGCCATGAAGAAAATCCAAACTATCTAGGAGTCACCTTTGATCGTCGCCTGACATGGAAGACACAGGTTGAGAAAAATCGAACAAGAGCAAGGCAGAGAATGGCAATCATGAAAAAGCTTGCTGGTACAACGTGGGGAGCAGATGAGAAAGTTCTCAAGAAGTTATATACTGGACGGGTGAGGCCAGTACTGGAATATGGCATTGCAGCTTGGGCAACAGCAGCTAAGTCAAACTTTAACAAAATAAGTAGAGTCCAAAACCAAGGAATGCGAATCATAACTGGAAGCCTGAAGACAACGCCTATTAATGAACTAGAAAAGATCACTTGTTTACAACCAATGCAGGATAGAAGAGATAGCAGAGCCCAGCAACAAGCAGAAAAATTTAGAAGATTGACAGACCACCCTATGTACAACAGATTTAATGGTTTTGGAAAGGGAAGACTGAAGCGTAGCAACTTTGTAGAAACTGCAAAACGAAGGATTAGGGCAGATCCTATACTTAACATATCAACAGTCAAGCCCATACACAATGCACACAACTTCCCAGCTTGGAGACAGCAGCAACTGCCTGAGATGATAGAAAACATTCCTGGTATTGAGAAAAAGAACACTCAGCATGAAACCGAAAGAAGAGAAATAACCCTAAACTACATAAAAGAACATTATCCAAGCAGGAATTGGACCCATGCATATACAGATGGATCAGCCAAAAATTCAATAGAGAATGGAGGAGGAGGAATTCTCCTAAATTTAAAAAATGGAGTGAAAAAAACACATTCAATGGCAACTGGAAAATTTTCAAGTAACTTCAAAGCGGAGGTAGAGGCTTTGAAAACTGCAGCAGAAATGCTCCTGATGGAGGAAAATAAAGAGAAGCAAATAGCTATCTTCACAGATGCAAAGTCAGCTGTCTCAATACTCAAGAGCAATAACAGCACAGAACTAACTGACCTAAGAGCAGCACTCCATGGTCTATGCCAGAAATCCAAAAAAGTTGTAATACAGTGGATCCCATCACATTGCAGTATACCTGGAAACGAAGAGGCTGACAGACTGGCCAAAGAGGGCGGACGACTACCACAGCCTGACATAGACATAACCTATAATGAGGCAAAGAGGTTGATAAAAAGCACTTATAGAACCAAATGGGAATGTGAGCATCCAGGCCATCAGAAGGATGATGCATATTACAAACTCGACCGAAGAGAACAAGTAGCAATCTTCAGACTCCGCACAGGACATAACAGGCTGAAATACCACTTGTTCAATAAACTAAAGATAGGAGATACTGATGAATGTAATTGTAGAACTGGAAAAATGACAGCAAAACATTTGCTGCAGGATTGCCCAACGTATGCAGAACAGAGAAAGATATTTTGGCCCACACCTGCTTCATTTGAGGACAAGCTCTATGGAGATATCAACAAGCTCAAGTTGACCGCAGCTTACTTTAACTACATACAGGTTGACATTTAAAGGTGCATGAAGACCCAGAGGCATGAAATGGAATATTGCTTGGATAGCAAATCCATTATGTGGAAAGTCCAAATCGAAAGCTCGCTGTGTGGGCTTCATAAAAGGTGGAAAAGTGTCCTAGTGGCACGAAATGGAATATTGCTTGGATAGCAAATCCATTACGTGGAAAGTCCGAATCAAAAGCCCATTGTGTGGGCTTCATAAAAAGGTGGAAAAGTGTCCTAGTGGCATGAAATGGAATATTGCTTGGATAGCAAATCCATTATGTGGAAAGTCTTAATCGAAAGCTCACTGTGTGGATGTCATCTGCAGACTGCATACTTCTGGTTTCCGGAAGAACAGCCTATGGTGAACGGAAGGCCCAATATACGGAAGTGAGGCTAAGCAGCCATGTGCAGGACGTGACGATTCCTTGGGTGAGCCCAGTACCAGAGCGCTATGTATCGGCTCTGCAAGTATGGAAGCCTCCTTGGATGGCGGGGAATGCCCATGGTCTGCCCCTGCCTTCCCTTGAGGGCTGACCAGGATCTTTGGCTGTTCTATATGGACCAGCTGGGATGGGGGATAACACCACAACAGTGAGAGTCAAACGTCCTAAGAAACCCCCGGGAAGGTTAACCCGGTCAACAAATGCCCGCAGAAGTCGGATGTGTCGGCCTAACGGCGCAAAAACGCAGCTCTGCTGTAAACAGGCACAACGCAATCACATCCGAAAAAAAACTCCGGATGAACGAAGAAGAAGAAGAAGAACCGTACAATATGAAGGGAAAAACAATTTCAAGTAATCGGTTCTTGTATTAACGCGATCTTGAAATAATCTTAATTCCCCCTGGAAACCCTAAAATTCCGCCCTGGAGTCAACATTCAACACTTAACAGTCAACATTCAACACTTAACAGTCAACATTCAACACTTAACAGTCAACATTCAACACTTAACAGTCAACATTCAACACTTAACAGTCAACATTCAACACTTAACACTTAACATTCAACACTTAACAGTCAACATTCAAGACTAGACAGTCAACATTCAAGGCTAGACAGTCAACATTCAAGACTAAACAGTCAACATTCAACACTTAACAGTCAACATTCAAGACTAGAAGTCAACATTCAACACTTAACAGTCAACATTCAACACTTAACAGTCAACATTCAAGACTAGACAGTCAACATTCAAGACTAGACAGTCAACATTCAACACTTAACAGTCAACATTCAAGACTGGACAGTCACCCATTCAACACTTAACAGTCAACATTCAAGACTAGACAGTCAACATTCAACACTTAACAGTCAACATTCATGACTGGAAGTCAACATTCAACACTTAACAGTCAACATTCATGACTGGACAGTCAACATTCAAGACTAGACAGTCAACGTTCAAGACTAGACAATCAACATTCAAGACTAGACAGTCAACATTCAAGACTAGACAGTCAACATTCAACACTTAACAGTCAACATTCAAAACTGGACAGTACGGGACATTTTCTCACTGACATAATTGTGAAGACACGACACTTTGGATGACATAGATTACAAGTGCTTCCACTGTGCTTGTGGCGAAGTGGTCAAGCCGTTTGACTCGTGCTCCGAAGGTTGTGGGTTCGATTCCGGGCCGCGTCCTTCGGTTTACGAGTTAAATGTTTCGGAGACTCCTGTGGGTCCTCGCTAAAAGCTGCGGAGTTCGTGCTTTGTGCGACGTTTTCCGCGCTGCGGAAAGAGACCGAGCCATATGGGATAAAACCCGGTGCAATGAAGTCGACCCTGTCGACTTTTAAGCGACTTTTTTATTCAACACTTAACAGTCAACATTCAAGACTAGCCAGTCAACATTCAACACTTAACAGTCAACACTCAAAACTGGACAGTCAACTTTCAAGACTGGACAGTATGGGACATTGTCTCGCTGACATGTGTTGTCTGAGATAGGGAGCACATCCTCGACAGACAACATCCAAGACTGGACAGTGTTGGAAATTGTCTCGCTGACATGTGTTGTCTGAGACAGGCAACACATCCTGGACAGTCAGCATCCAAGACTGGACAGTCAACATTCAAGACTGGACAGTCAGCATCAAAGACTGGACAGTACGGGACATTTTCTCACTGACATAATTGTGAAGACACGACACTTTGGATGACATAGATTACAAGTGCTTCCACTGTGCTTCCCCGACAGCTGACATGTTGTTAGTTAGTTAGTTAGAAGAAGAGACAACGCAGGGAAGGTAGCTGAGATACATTCACAAGACAGTGCTGTCATTCAGGGAAGGTAGCTGAGATACATTCACAAAGCAGGGAAGGTAGCTGAGATACATTCACATGACAATGCTGTCATTCAGGGAAGGTAGCTGAGATACATTCACAAGACAGGGAAGGTAGCTGAGATACATTCACAAGACAGGGAAGGTAGCTGAGATACATTCACAAGACAGGGAAGGTAGCTGAGATACATTCACAAGACAGGGAAGGTAGCTGAGATACATTCACAAGGCAGTGCTGTCATTAGGGAAGGTAGCTGAGATATCTGAACCCACTGAGTCTCAATAGCTTTGATTGTTTCCTATCTCCTGTGCTATTTATTTAGTTGCTATCTCCCCTGCTATTTATTTAGTTGCTATCTCCCCTGGTATTTATTTAGTTGCTATGTGCTACGTGTGGATGTCAACATGGATCCGTGTGGTTGTAATGTTGCTAATGTTAAGCTGACTGGGGTCTCCCCTTTTCCTGTTGTCTCTAGGTAGTGGACACAGCCATAACTTACTGATTAGGTCAGTGGTAGTGGACACAAACACAACTTACCGATTAGGTCAGTGGTAGTGGACACAAACACAACTTACCGATTAGATCAATGGTAGTGGACACAGCCACAACTTACCGATGAGATCAATGTTTAGTGGACACAGCCACAACTTACCGATGAGATCAATGTTTAGTGGACACAGCCACAACTTACCGATGAAATCAATGTTTAGTGGACACAGCCACAACTTACCGATGAGATCAGTGATAGTGGACACATCCACAACTTACCGATGAGATCAATGTTTAGTGGACACAGCCACAACTTACCGATGAGATCAATGTTTAGTGGACACATCCACAACTTACCGATGAGGTCAATGATCTTGGTGTTGTTCATGCTGACCAACATATAGGCAGAGTAGAGGACCAAGTTGCCAAAAGCCGCTGTCTGAAGACCCTTCTCGTACAGCATATATCCTTCAGTGCCAACAGCGGCCGTCGGATCTCCATGGAATATCCCAACTGTCAGCGTGTTGGACACGTAGACGATAAAACCTAGACTGCTGCCCACCGTGAAGAAGGATGATACTGTCAGAATGACCAGTCGTGTGTTTAAGCGAGCTTTGGTCTCGAGGCTGTGGTCTGTGGTTTTCTTCCCTTGAAGCTGCTGCAGTTTCCTGGTGTGAAAGTCCCCTAGAGGCGACTGCATCACTGAAACGGACATGGAGTAGGACTGTCTGATGGCTGCTAGCACCGCAGACACGCTGTTATCAACATGCTGCTGCTCATAGAGCGGCATACTCGCGTCCTCCATCTCTGTCACACCATCCGGTTTGGGTTCCTCAATGTCTACGTTGTCATGATGGCTTGATTCTGTCTTGGAGACGTCGTCCATTGATGGGGTGCGGTATACATTCCGGGCAGCTGCCGTTCTGGCTGGGGAATTTCTTTCAGTCACCTCTTTGGTTGGGTACAGGAAAGACGAGCTGCTGGATATGGCAGCGTAGTTGACTTTAGTGCTGTCCTCCAGCAGCAGTGGGCGTGTAGAATGGTCCCCTTCCTCAGTATGAAGTATATCTGGAACATAGGGTTTGTCTTCGCGGAGTTTCTCCAGGTGGCTTTGTGATCTTACTTTCTGAAACCTTCTTCTAGGCACTCTTAGAGTTCCCGTGTCTTTAGATTCCTGAGACTGGTGTGCTGGTGGATTCTGGAGGTCGCTGGTGCTTCCTATAGGCTGTGCTTTTTTACTGATCATGTTGCCGGTGAAAGTTGTGCAGCAATAGCCGATGATGATAATGGCGATCAATAAACTACAAAAGAAGATCAGCGCCGCTGCAACCCCCTCCACCTGGAATATAGCACCAAGGATGCGGGGGAAGTCAAAGCAGCCAATGATGGAGAAGGTGGTGCCTGCCATGGAAGCCACCACAGTGGCCAGGACGAGAAGTCGGGTGTGCTGGAAGGTCGGAGTGCTCTCTAGAATAAACGCTCTGGTCAGGGACACACTCATGTCGAAGCCGATGTCCATGAGAGCGAACCCCATGATGGACATGACGGCAGTTGCTGGTATGTCGGTGTGTTCCCGGACGTCTGCACTTGTCGTTGTTGTATCAACAGTCTGAGAGGGTACCCAGGTGCTCAATGAGAAGTCAGGGGAGTTGTTTGTTGCTTCTGTTAAAATATCCAACATTGTCATGTTTGTCGGAGCTGTGATGTTGGTGGTCGGGGCGCTAGCTCTGGAGGCTAGTTTGATGAAACCACAGACTATGAGCAGGGCGAGCCCACACAGGAAGCCAGCCATTCCCACATACAGGGACAGTAACTTCCTCAGCTGGAGGAATCACATCAAACAGATCAATCAAAATAACGACACACATGGCATGCACACTATCAAACAGATCAATCAAAATAAGGATACACATGGCATGCACACTATCAAACAAGTACACATGATACAGTAAATCAGACTACAGCATGGCACAGTAGAAAAGATAGACAATAGTCACACATAAAGTGACGTGAGTTTAAATTCTCATCGACTTGAGAATGTTTCAGTTTGTTCAACTGACCTGCGCTCCCAGATCGACACGGCTTACAATAGGCAGCAGGAAATGCTGAACATACAAGCGGCCGGCGCCGTATTGCCCACACTACACATCGAGTGTCGCTTGATCTATACAAGTATTCATTCATTCAGTAGCATGTCCTTTGCAGAACCTCGCTCATATAACAACCTTCCGGAAAATCTCTATGTTTTCTTTCATGATTGTTATGGTTTCTTGGCAAGTTTTGCAGAAGGTAGTTTGCCATTGCTTTCCTTCTGGGCAGTGACTGTACTAGTCGGTGGCCATAGCCATTGTCTCTACTGGTGAGATCATCTGCCTATCACCGCAGAGTGCAAGACCATAACCAACAACAATCTGTCGGCTGCTCTCACACTCCATCCACCAACTGCTTTCATGGCTTCACGTAACCCTGGTAGGGGGGAGGGGGCTAAACGGCTATTCTACCTTGCCCAAGGGTGTCAAAGGGTAGACTAACGGAGGAAAGTAGGCTTCTTACAAGTATACAACTATATATCACCATATACACTGTCAAGGGTGAGAGGGGGACTAAACCTCACACTCTCATCACGGCTGAAAGTGCGGATCGCCTTGTGCGACAAGCACGCTTTCGACCGTGTCCAGGAGAGACAAGTCATCCGAAATAACACTGGCAGCTGAGACCGTGGTAGAGGTTAGACCGGCTCAGACTCGTTGTGAGCAATGGCAACGTTTATATTACAGTCGATGTGTTCTACTTGTAATCACTAGTGTTGATGGGTATGTTACAGTGATTGTCATCCGTGATTAACAAAAAGTTGTGAAATTGCTAGGCGAGCTGTTAAATACGTATAATTAGTGTGAAATGATGTGATTCCGGAATGATAGATGGAAGATGTGAAAGAGAATTGCAATATTACAGTCTAACCAGACATTCAAATATAACATTATAAGCAGCCACTCAATAATAGTCAGCGATCCGGTACCACGGCAATAGCAACCTATCGTCCGAGCCATGACATACACAATATGTCTGCATGGTCCTTTAGTGTGAATGTTTACTATCCAGTTTAGTATGAATGTTTACTATCCACAGATTATATAATGTTTACTATCCACAGTTTAGTATGAATGTTTACTATCCACAGATTATATAATGTTTACTATCCATAGTTTAGTGTGAATATTTACTATCCACAGTTTAGTATGAATGTTTACTATCCACAGATTATATAATGTTTACTATCCATAGTTTAGTATGAATGTTTATTATCCACAGTTTATATAATGTTTACTATCCATAGTTTAGTATGAATGTTTACTATCTACAGTTTAACAGCCCCTTCTTCTTCTTCTTCTTCTTCTTTTGTTAAATCCCTGAAAAAAATGACTTAAAGTCTGTCGTATATTCTGTATCACGTGATTAGTAATATAAACATTAACGTAGAAAATAAACAACAACAACAGCAACAATAACAACAACAGGTCGAACATTAAAACGAGACGGTAGCACAGTAGTGGAGGACATTGCTGGACACTGTCCAGGTCCGAAATAATCAAGTAGCCAATAAATTCACAGCGTTCAACCCAGCTGTTGCCACGACACAGAGGAAGACCTTGAATTTCAGCGGGTAGCCATCTTGGCAGCTCGACGAAGGACAAATGGATTTGTGCGATAGAAGAGGAGGAGGCCATGGGTGTCTCCGAGAGTTGATAACCAAGTCCGCGCCAGATGAAAACATCATCAATTTCGCGTGGTGTTTGGGAAACCTTTAGGAGTTAGGAGTTGTTTGGTCAGGAATTGTTTGAGAACTACAACTATGGCTGCAGCTAAACGATGAGCTGTCAGTTATAGAAGCTTCTAATATTTGTTAAGCGTAACACAACAAAGGCTAACATTAAAGTGGTCTGTGTTTGTGTCCACTTTCTCACAAATCTCTCCAGCATCCATGGCGTCCTGAACCCTGCCTGCAATCATTGCCAGCAGGCAGTCCGGTGCCACTGTAACTAAGAAGACAATCGGTCTGACATTGGGTTTCTTTAACCAACGCCCAGCTATGCCACCCAGTGGTCCACGAAATACGCCCAGCTGTGACACCCAGTAATCCATGAAGCACGCCCAGCTGTGACACCCAGTGGTCCATGAACCACGCCCAGCTGTGACACCCCGTGGTCCATGAAGTACGCCCAGCTGTGACACCCCGTGGTCCATGAACCACGCCCAGCTGTGACACCCAGTAATCCATGAAGCACGCCCAGCTGTGACACCCCGTGGTCCATGAACCACGCCCAGCTGTGACACCCCGTGGTCCATGAAGTACGCCCAGCTATGCCACCCAGTGGTCCATGAACCACGCCCAGCTGTGACACCCAGTAATCCATGAAGCACGCCCAGCTGTGACACCCAGTGGTCCATGAACCACGCCCAGCTGTGACACCCCGTGGTCCATGAAGTACGCCCAGCTGTGACACCCAGTAATCCATGAAGCACGCCCAGCTGTGACACCCAGTGGTCCATGAACCACGCCCAGCTGTGACACCCCGTGGTCCATGAACCACTCCCAGCTGTGACACCTCGTGGTCCATGAAGCACGCCCAGCTGTGACACCCAGTGGTCCATGAACCACTCCCAGCTGTGACACCTCGTGGTCCATGAACCACGCCCAGCTGTGACACCCAGTAATCCATGAAGCACGCCCAGCTGTGACACCCAGTGGTCCATGAACCACGCCCAGCTGTGACACCCCGTGGTCCATGAACCACGCCCAGCTGTGACACCCAGTAATCCATGAACCACGCCCAGCTGTGACACCCAGTGGTCCATGAACCACTCCCAGCTGTGACACCTCGTGGTCCATAAACCACGCCCAGCTGTGACACCTCGTGGTCCATGAACCACGCCCAGCTGTGACACCCAGTAATCCATGAAGCACGCCCATCTGTGACACCCAGTAATCCATGAAGCACGCCCAGCTGTGACACCTCGTGGTCCATGAACCACGCCCAGCTGTGGCACCTCGTGGTCCATGAACCACGCCCAGCTGTGGCACCCTGTGGTCCATGAACCACGCCCAGCTGTGACACCCAGTAATCCATGAAGCACGCCCAGCTGTGACACCCAGTAATCCATGAACCACGCCCAGCTGTGACACCCAGTGGTCCATGAACCACTCCCAGCTGTGACACCTCGTGGTCCATAAACCACGCCCAGCTGTGACACCTCGTGGTCCATGAACCACGCCCAGCTGTGACACCCAGTAATCCATGAAGCACGCTCAGCTGTGACACCCAGTAATCCATGAAGCACGCCCAGCTGTGACACCTCGTGGTCCATGAACCACGCCCAGCTGTGGCACCTCGTGGTCCATGAACCACGCCCAGCTGTGGCACCCTGTGGTCCATGAATCACGCCCAGCTGTGACACAATTTCTCCGACCATTTCAGCTCTGAGACAGTCCAGTTAGATCAGGCAACAGACGTGATAGAGCGAACGAACGAACGAATGAACGAACTTTATTTTCAAAGGTTAACAAATTGGTCACGCAGGCCCGTCTTACTTTCGACCCTTCCAATCACTCATCTTTCGTTCATCAATAGTGCATGATACATTCACATAGAAAAGAAACATTGCCAAATGAATGTCGTAAACATAAACAATGCATATTACCATGTTATGAGGCACACCCCCCACCCACCCACACATCCCCACACCCACCCACACATCCCTAACCCACCACACATCCTCACACACGCATCACTCACCCACCCAAACACATCTCCACCCACCGACACCCCCCCCCCCCCCAAACACCCATCCCCCAACCACACATCCCTTAACCACACATCTCTTCACCCATACACACATCCCCAACCATACACACACATCCCCACCCTCACACACACATCTCCCCACCCACCCACACACCCCCCATCAACCCAATAGATCTCCCACCGTGAGGGCTGGTCTGGTTCGCAAGATCAGTTCCGCGTCTAGCGTTCGTTGTCTCGGATGGCTGTGTGAGGTGCACCAAAATGGGATCTTCTCAGCCAACGTGAGTTAGCGTTTCGAGAATGTAACCGCATCGTGCAGCCAGGGTCGTGGTTTGAGCGGGCAAAAGAGAAAATTTGTACGACCGTTCGACAAAGTCTTGATAAGCGCCCACTCTCTCTCTCTCTTTCTCTCTCTCTCTCTCTCTCTCTCTCTCTCTCTCTCTCTCTCTCTCTCTCTCTCTCTCTCTCTCTCTCTCGCTCTCGCTCTCGCTCTCTCTCTCGCTCTCGCTCTCGCTCTTGCTCTCGCGCTCGCGCTCGCGCTCTCGATCTCGATGAGTAGTGGGCCTGCAGTCAGTAAGCTGGTATAGCTTTTTTTTCGGTCAGTCCTGCCGGCGTAGCTTGAAAGCTCGTCGGTAGGCGTCTAGTGGTTTTGCATGTATCACCTTGTACCGGGAGGGCGCTCCCCCGATGTGTCTCCACCTTGCCGTGGTGGGGGAGCTTGCGTGTCCCATTGACCCCATGTGCTTGCCGATGGATGAAAACTACACATCGGACAGCTTATGAGATAGGGGCCAGACTAAGAGAGACACAACCTGCTGCTCTGCAGGTAGACTGAGGATAGCAGTCAAAAGTTTAAATCAGGCGCACGAAGGCAGAAGTTCTTGGTCCGGACAATACTCTAAGGCTCTCTGTCAAGGGTTGAGGCTGAACGCCTCTAAGCATACAAACCCTTGGATGTAAGAGTCGGGCCGATACCCACCTACCGAAAAATAGAGGTGAGACACTGAGCACGCTACATGCCCAGTTCTGATACTTGTTCGAAGGCTCTCAGCTGGGGGAAATGAGGGATTCCCGGATGAGAGGGCCTGGCCGTTTCTCGTTCACTGCTGTACGGAGGTAAGGTGCTGAGCCGGCAGCACATGTCGCCTACCTCGTGAGCGAGTACTAAAAGGCAGAAAAGTGCAATAGTCGAATGAAATGATTACGAAAACTGTTTGTATCTAACTCATAGAGAGTGTAGACAAAAGTAGAAAAAACGTCTCAATAACACGAAATGGGACGCACGGCTAGAAAATCCATTGCGTGGTCCGAAGTCGAAATCAAAAGCTTACCGAGTGAATATCGCCCGCAGTCTGACCGTTCCTGGTGTGTGCTTGAGCGACCAGTGGCAAACAAGACGCCCAAAACATGGAAGTGAGGAACTAAAGCAGCCATGAGCAGGACGTTGCAACTCCTCGGGTGAACCCAGTCTCAGAGCAATATGTGCCGGCTCTGCAATTATGGAAGCCTCCTTGGATAGTGAGGGAATGCCCATGGTCTGTCCCTGCCTTCCCTTGAGGGTTGACCATGATGTCGTTGACCGTTCTATCTTGACTAGCTGAGATGTGGGACTATATCACAACTATAACACTATATCACAACTATAAGTCTAACGGGCCTCGAAACCCGAGGAAGGCTAACCTCATTAAAAAATGCCCGCCGAAGCCGGAAGTGCCGTCCTACGGGTGGCAAAATAAAAATTGGCACTACGCATTTACGTCCGAGTGAAATGTTTCGTCCGAATGTCTCTCGTGCTAGGAACAGCTCTGACTACCTAGTTTCCGAATGCCGCTCTTGTTCGGAACAGCTCTAACTAGGTAGTTTCCGAATGTCCGTCGTGCCTGGAACAGCTGTGACGGGCACAACGACAAGCACATGTCCGAACCGAAAACTCGCTGAGTGGACACCGTCTGCAGACCTATCTGGTTTGTGCGGGAACGGCCCGGGGCGAACGAAATGCCCAATATATTGAAGTGAGGAATTAAAGCAGCCACGAGCAGGACGTGACGATTCGCTCGGTGAGCCCAGCACCAGAGCGCTATGTGTCGGCTTTGCAATTATGGAAGCCACCCAGGATGGCGGAAAATTCTATGGACTGTCCCTGCATTCCTTTGAGGGCTGACCGCGAAGTCTTCGACTGTTCCAACTTGACCAGCTGGGAGGTGGACGGTACCACAAAAGTGAGTCTCCCAGGAATGCTAACCTGGTCAAAAATGCACGCAAAAGCCGGATGTGTTGACCTAAGGGTTTCGACCCAAGGGTGCCTAACGCACACCGCAATCATATCTGAAAAAACACTCCGGATGAACGCAAAGAAAAAGAAGAAGATCTCCCACCCACACACAACCACCATCCACAAATACATCCCTCTACCCACCTACACATCCCGTGAGAGAGAAAACAGACGTGAGAGAGCGAGAGAGAGAGGGTGAGAGAAAGAAAGAAAGAAAGAAAGAAAGAAAGAAAGAAAGAAAGAAAGAAAGAAAGAAAGAAAGAAAGAAAGAAAAAGACTGTATGGGAGAGAGAGAGAAAGAGAGAGAGAGAAAGAGAGAGAGAGAGAGCAAAATAAGTGAAGACAGGGAGACACAATGATACTATGTTTAAAAAAAAAAAGATAGACAGACAATCTGACAATCACGGACATAAGAATCACACAGAAAGACTATCTGATAATCACGGACATAAGAATCACACAGAAAAACTATCTGACAATCACGGACATAAGAATCACAGATCAGCACGCAGACTTACCTTGGGGTTTGAGCCGCGGTCAGTGAAGTAGCCGAGCACCGGCAACATAACCATGCTGACTCCCCCACAGACGATCCCATTGATGGACACCAAGGACAGGGGCACACCCAGGTACTGGAGTCTGCAGGGCGGGTACATGCGGGTGGACATGTTTCATGTTACAGGTGGTCGTGTGGGTGGACATGTTTCATGTTACAGGTGGTCGTGTGGGTGGACATGTTGCATGTTACAGGTGGTCGTGTGGGTGGACATGTTGCATGTTACAGGTGGTCGTGTGGGTGGACATGTTTCATGTTACAGGTGGTCGTGTGGGTGGACATGTTTCATGTTACAGGTGGTCGTGTGGGTGGACATGTTTCATGTTACAGGTGGTCGTGTGGGTGGACATGTTGCATGTTACAGGTGGTCGTGTGGGTGGACATGTTGCATGTTACAGGTGGTCGTGTGGGTGGACATGTTGCATGTTACAGGTGGTCGTGTGGGTGGACATGTTGCATGTTACAGGTGGTCGTGTGGGTGGACATGTTGCATGTTACAGGTGGTCGTGTGGGTGGACATGTTTCATGTTACAGGTGGTCGTGTGGGTGGACATGTTTCATGTTACAGGTGGTCGTGTGGGTGGACATGTTGCATGTTACAGGTGGTCGTGTGGGTGGACATGTTGCATGTTACAGGTGGTCGTGTGGGTGGACATGTTGCATGTTACAGGTGGTCGTGTGGGTGGACATGTTTCATGTTACAGGTGGTCGTGTGGGTGGACATGTTGCATGTTACAGGTGGTCGTGTGGGTGGCAAACTCCACGTTCACTTACAAACATTCTTGATGTCTTATCTATGACCATTTACCTTCGTGTGCCTAAAGCTATTAACTGTTTTATTTGAATAACGAAGACACAAACAATAGATTGCACGATTTATGGCCTGGCATATTTCGCTGCATCTCGTCAGGTACATACTGCAGAAATCACACAACGTAAAGTGAAATAACTAGATACATCTTTCAATGTGAAATATACACATATTCGCACAGTAATGTCGATTGTCTACCACGGTAATTTTAAACTGACTAACATGTCTTTCTGCTTGCACAAGGCCGGCTTACGCAGGTTAATCACTATGGCTTCAGCAAACCTTAACAACCGACTAATCTGTGTGTTGAACAACACACGGAAGGCACTGTCTCTTTCAACCACATGACCACTCTCGAGCACGTGTCTCGCGACCGTTGAAGCAGGACTGTTCCGGTGTGTCGGCCTCCCTAGGCTACCATCTTCTGTGTGTAGTATCTTGTCCACCCAGTTCGGAATGTGTTCCAACACTCTGTTATGTAACTGTCGCTCTGTTCTACCTATGTAGATGGCCTCGCACCTACATGTAAATTGGTAAATACAATTTGATTTGGTGTACAAAGCTACAGGTTCTTTAACTGCTGGGATGGGGATCGCTTTGGGTTTGTACCTGATAACCGGAGTTGCAGCACAGAATGTTCGCCCGACTGCTGTGATGAGCCGGTCCTGCAAACGTTGCTTTACGTCATCGCCTCGAAAGGTTAAATGGATGAAAACCTTGAGTTTAGGAACTGTAGTTTCTTCTGGTTTAGGTTTGGTCTGTTGGCAGTGGCGCTTTATAAATCCTGTGGAGTAACCATTCAGGTTTAAGGCATTCTTCAGAGTTTCAAATTCTTCTGTCAGTGTGTCCTGGGTACATATCTTCCTAGCACGGTCAAACAGGGTCCGTACTAAGACAGGTGCAAAGCTTAGAAAATTTAAATATTGGCCAGTCCATGTTTCTTTACGGTACACTGATCTTTGAATTGTGCCGTCTGCTCTACGTCTCATTAGGATATCTAGAAACGGTAACGCTTCGTTGTGTTCGTGTTCCAGAGATAGAGAGATGTTTTTATGTGTCACGTTCATTATGACCTGGAACGACGTTGCTTGTAGCTCGTCTGTGGTGATAATTAGTATATCGCCCACGTAACGACGGTAGAAGGCCAAGTTATTGATGTCTGAAAATCTATTTTTTCTTGGTAAGCATGAGCGGTCATGATTCGCCATTTCACTCGATCACCAGAGTCGTGGAACAGCTCGGTGTTCGTGTCTCAACCATGCCACGTAATCAAGCCATCCAGGTATTTACTTCTCTCTTCCCCTTGTTTTCTTCCCCCTCGATCTTGCCAGTTGTCACTGTGGCCTGAAAGTTAGAACATTTAATCTAACGAACCATGAACGTGATTGAGCATACTTTAGTCAAGTGTGTAAACCGTGTCATTTCTCAGTGCACGAGTTAATCTCATAAAACAGTTAAAGGCAGCAGCAGATGCGCATATGTGCACCCCAGATCTGGAACAGAGAACTCGTCCTAACTGGATTGTGTACAAGTAAACCGTTGTTACCAGGCCTGGTCTCTCTTAAAGTACACGAGACTGTTGTTTTCTAAACTAGTTCGGGTACTAAGTTGGTTGTACCCCAGCCAACTCGGCACAGGTTGCATAATATATGTCATCACCAGCCTGGGACGTGACGTGTACAGAACATAGCCCCACAAGTCTGCCGAAATGTCTGTCTATCATATATTGTGTGTGTTATTGTGAAAACGGCTGTCTATCATATGCCAGATTATATGTGTGTGTCATTATGAAAACGTCTGTCTATCATATGCCAGATTATATGTGTGTGTTATTGTGAAAACGTCTGTCTATTATAAACCACGTGTTCTGTCTGTGTTGTAGTCAACATGTCTCAATATCATAAACCACATGTTCTGTCTGTGTTGGTGTCGAAATGTCTCTCTATCATAAGCCAGATGATCTGTCTGTGTTGTTGGGGAAATTTCTCTCTATCATAAGTCAATTGTTCTTTGTTGTTGTCGAAATGTCTCTCTATCATAAGCCAGATATTATGTCTGTGTTGTTGGAGAAATTTCTCTCTATAATAAGTCAATTGTTCTGTCTGTGATTCTTGGGAAGTGTCTCTCTATCACAAGCCAATTGTTCTGTCTGTGTTGTTGGGAAATGTCTTTCTGTCATAAGCCAATTGTTCTGTCTGTGTTGTTGTCCAAATGCCTCTCTATCCTAAGCCAGATGTTCTGTCTATATCGTTGGGGAAATGTCTCTCTATCATAAGTCAGGTGTTCTGTCTGTGTTGTTAGGGAAATGTCTTTCTTTCATAAGCCAGATGTTCTGTCTGTGTTGTTAGGGAAATGTCTTTCTATCATAAGCCAGATGTTCTGTCTGTGTTGTTGGGGAAATGTCTTTCTATCATAAGCCAGATGTTCTGTCTGTGTTGTTGGGAAATGTCTTTTTATCATAAGCCAGATGTTCTGTCTGTGTTGTTAGGGAAATGTCTCTCTATCATAAGCCAATGTTTCTGTCCGTGTTATTGCGGAAATGTCTCTCTATCATAAGCCATTTGTTGTGTCTGTGTTGTTGGGGAAATGTCTCTCTATCATAAATCAATTGTTCTGTCTGTTGTGTTGTCGAAATCTCTCTCTTTCATAAATAAGCCAAGTGTTCTGTCTGTGTTGTTGGGGAAATTCTCTCTATCATAAGTCAATTGATCTGTCTGTGTTGTTGGGGAAATGTCTCTCTATCATAAGCTAATTGTTTTGTCTGTGTTGTTGTCATTTGTAAGTTATATTATCATGTCGTCAATCTATCCACGTCGTGAGCCACCTGTTCTCCGCTTCCTCCATAGTTTTCTTGTCCAGATATTGTTGTCTTGTTATACGCCCAGAACATCCCATTTGCCTCAATCTGACCTGTCTTCAATATTGAGTTCTTGATTGACATATTGTGTTTCCATTATATGTAGTAGGTGTCATTGGAAGGCCACTTCGTTCATTGTGTCTCTTTGACATGTGGATAAAACCAGAGTACAGATCTATAGCCTGCCTGCTCTCTGGGTTTGTCTACAATCTGTGTCCATGTTCAGTGTGTTGTCCCGTGTACCTCTGTGTGTATACAGCCAACTTCTACAATCTGTGTCCATGTTCAGTGTGTTGTCCCCTGTACCTCTGTGTGTATACAGCCAGCTTCTACACTGTTTATGTTTCCTTCTATTTTCTTATGCAGTCTTTCAAAGATTAGTATATAAATTAATTGCTTCCGTTATCTGCTACAATGTTATCATCTACAGCACAGATGGTGTATGGTATCATCTACACCACAGATGGTGTATGGTATCATCTACAACACAGAAGGTGTATGGTATCATCTACAGAACAGATGGTGTATGGTATAGCCTACAACACATATGGTGTATGGTATCATCTACAGCACAGTTGGTGTATGGTATAGCCTACAACGCATATGGTGTATGGTATCATCTACAGCACAGATGGTTTATGGTATAGCCTACAACACAGATGGTGTATGGTATCATCTACAACACAGATGGTGTATGGTATAGCCTACAACACATATGGTGTATGGTATCATCTACAGCACAGATGGTGTATGGTATAGCCTACAACACAGATGGTGTATGGTATCATCTACAACACAGATGGTGTATGGTATAGCCTACAACACATATGGTGTATGGTATAATCTACAGCACAGATGGTGTATGGTATCATCTACAGCACAGATGGTGTATGGTATCATCTACAGCACAGATGGTGTATGGTATCATCTACAACACAGATGGTGTATGGTATCATCTACAGAACAGATGGTGTATGGTATAGCCTACAACACATATGGTGTATGGTATCATCTACAGCACAGATGGTGTATGGTATAGCCTACAACACATATGGTGTATGGTATCATATACAACACAAATGGTGTATGGTATAGCCTACAACACATATGGTGTATGGTATAATCTACAACACAGATGGTGTATGGTATCATCTACAACACAGATGGTGTATGTATCATCTACAGCACAGATTGTGTATGGTATCATCTACAGCACAGATGGTGTATGGTATCATCTACAGCACAGATGGTGTATGGTGTCATCTACAACACAGATGGTGTATGGTATCATCTACAACAAGGATGGTGTATGGTATCACCTACAACATAGATGGTGTATGGTATAATCTACAACACAGATAGTGTATGGTATCATCTACAGCACAGATGGTGTATGGTATAATCTACAGCACAGATGGTGTATGGTATAATCTACAGCACAGATGGTGTATGGTATCATCTACAGCACAGATGGTGTATGATATCATCTACAAAACAGGTGGTGTATGTATCATCTACAACACAGATGGTGTATGTATCATCTACAACACAGATGGTGTATGGTATCATCTACAACAAGGATGGTGAATGGTATCATCTACAACACAGATGGTGTATGGTATAATCTACAACACAGATAGTGTATGGTATCATCTACAGCACAGATGGTGTATGGTATTATCTACAACACAGATGGTGTATGGTATCATATACAACACAGATGGTGTATGGTATAGCCTAAAACACATATTGTGTATGGTATAGCCTACAACACATATGGTGTAAGGGACAATCTACAGCACAGATGGTGTATGCTATCATATACAACACAGATGGTGTATGGTATCATCTACAACACAGATGGTTTATGGCATCATCTACAACACAGATGGTGTATGGTATCATTTAAAACACAGATGGTGTATGGTATCATTTACAACACAGATGGTGTATGGTATAATCTACAGCCCATATGAAAGTATGGTATCATCTACAGCCCATATGATGGTATGATATTATCTACAACACAGATGGTTTATGGTATCATCTACAACACAGAAGGTGTATGGTATCATCTACAGAACAGATGGTGTATGGTATAGCCTACAACACATATGGTGTATGGTATCATCTACAGCACAGTTGGTGTATGGTATAGCCTACAACGCATATGGTGTATGGTATCATCTACAGCACAGATGGTGTATGGTATTATCTACAACACAGATGGTGTATGGTATAATCTACAACACAGATGGTGTATGCTATCATCTACAACACAGATGGTTTATGGTATCATCTACAACACAGATGGTGTATGGTATAATCTACAGCACAGATGGTGTATGGTATCATATACAACACAGATGGTGTATGGTATAGCCTACAACACATATGGTGTATGGTATAGCCTACAACACATATGGTGTATGGTATAATCTACAGCACAGATGGTGTATGGTATCATCTACAGCACAGATGGTGTATGGAATCATCTACAACACATATGGTGTATGGTATAGCTTACAACACAGATGGTGTATGGTATCATCTACAACACAGATGGTGTATGGTATCATCTACAGCACAGATGGTGTATGGTATAGCCTACAACACATATGGTGTATGGTATCATCTACAACACAGATGGTGTATGCTATGATCTACAACACAGATGGTGTATGGTATCATCTACAGCACAGATGGTTTATGGTATCATCTACAACACAGATGGTGTATGGTATCATTTACAACACAGATGGTGTATGGTATAATCTACAGCCCATATGAAAGTATGGTATCATCTACAGCCCATATGATGGTATGATATTATCTACAACACAGATGATTTATGGTATCATCTACAACACAGATGGTGTATGGTATCATCTACAACACAGATGGTTTATGGTATCATTTACAACACAGATGGTGTATGGTATAATCTACAGCCCATATGAAAGTATGGTATCATCTACAGCCCATATGATGGTATGATATTATCTACAACACAGATGGTTTATGGTATCATCTACAACACAGATGGTTTATGGCATCATCTACAGCACAGATGGTGTATGGTATCATCTACAACACAGATGGTTTATGGCATCATCTACAACACAGATGGTGTATGGTATCATTTACAACACAGATGGTGTATGGTATTATTTACAACACAGATGGTGTATGGTATAATCTACAGCCCATATGAAAGTATGGTATCATCTACAGCCCATATGATGGTATGATATTATCTACAACACAGATGGTTTATGGTATCATCTACAACACAGATGGTGTATGGTATCATCTACAACACAGATGGTTTATGTTATCATCTACAACACAGATGGTGTATGGTATCATCTACAACACAGATGGTGTATGGTATCATTTACAACACAGATGGTGTATGGTATAATCTACAGCCCATATGAAAGTATGGTATCATCTACAGCCCATATTATGGTATGATATTATCTACAACACAGATGGTTTATGGTATCATCTACAACACAGATGGTGTATGGTATCATTTACAACACAGATGGTGTATGGTATAATCTACAGCCCATATGAAAGTATGGTATCATCTACAGCCCATATGATGGTATGATATTATCTACAACACAGATGGTTTATGGCATCATGTACAACACACTTGATGTATGGTATCATCTACAGCACATATGATGGTATGATATTATATACAGCACAGATAGTTTATGGTATCATCTACAGCACAGATGACACTGGAAGCGTCACGATGCTGTATGGAGACATCAGATACTTACATGAGAATCTGGTAGATCTGCTCGAAGGACACACACATCTCAATGCCGAACAGGGCAGAGACCAACAAGACCTGTGTCACAAACCCAATGCCTTTCTGTTGCGGCGGTTGTTGTTGAGCCGATGACAGAAGCCGATTCTGTTGTTGTAACTGGTGATTGATGATGATGGATGCCTGAATAGATTCAGACATAGACACCATGGCTGCGGCCATTGCGGTTGTGTGTTGTCCGATGTTCTCCTTGTAACTAGACCCAATAATTGTTAACTTGTGTGTCCCAGATGTTTAGCGGAACCAGCCAATCTGTGACATGTGCCCTAATTGAGGCACGCGCCCCTTGTCAATCACACATAAGTGCACACAGACTTCGCCCTGACCAGACCTTCCCTCTCAGTATCTCTACTGTGTCTCTCCGCCTGTCTCATGACATCACTCAGTCTCTCTGGCCATGTCTCCGTGTCTCTCACTGCCATACACTCTGTCTATCTATCGCATTTCTTTATCTTACCTTCTGTATGTTTTTACTCTGTGTATGTGTGTGTGTGCCGGTCTCTCTGGCTGTGGGGTTACAACACTTTCTCTCTGTAATCCCGTTTATCACGCAGAGTCTCGCAGCGGAGCGAGAACTGAGGTGGTTCGACCCCCGCTCGTGACTTGCGGATACTGAGCCGGCCGCTCAGAAAGCAATGGCAAACTACTGAGCGTAATCTTGCCAAGAGATCAACAGACAGCTGAAAGATGCTGCTGTTGACAGCTAAGTCCTGTAAAAGGATACGCAAAACATTTATTTATGTGTGTGTGTGTGTGTGTGTGTTTCTTCAACGCCCCCCCCCCCCCACAAACAAACCAACGATGGCGTAGAACAAGATCACTTGTATATTATAATGGTTTTATTGACAGACACGGATATCTACGTCACTACCCAACGTCCCCGTGCACCCCCTCCCCCCACCCCTTTCCTGCCAGGATTAATGTTATTAACACCCACGATCCTGATAAGTGCTTTGAGTTCCAGCAGCAGCTTGAAGACGCTTTCACTGATACATAATAAATTTGTACAGCAAGTGAAAAGTGAGATAAACTTAAGGAAACTCTTTACAAAACAGCGGTAAGGGTTTATGGCACTGTGGATCATAAGAGGCAGGACTGATTTGCGGCAAACAGCCAGACACTGCATCCCTTGATTGATAACAAGAAGAAAGCTCTCTTAAGAAGCAAGGAAAGAACAACGCGTAAAACTCTCAGTGAGCTGTAGCAAGCTAAGAAGGATGTGCAAAAGGCTGCCAGGCAGTGTGCAAATGACTGTTGGATCAAGTTTTTGTGAGTCCATTCAAATCGCAAGTGATAAGGGAAACATCAGAAGCATGTATGAAGGGATAAAGAAAGCCTGTGGTCCAGTGATCAAAAGAAGTGCACAAATGAAAACCTTGACTGGAGAAGTCATCACTGATAAGAAATAGCAGATGGATAGATGGGTAGAGCATTATATGGAGCTTTACTCAAGTGAGACCAAATTAGCGGGTGATGCTCTCAACGCCATAGAGGCTTTGTCAACTCTTGACCACCTGGACACACTTCCCACCATAACAGAAGTTAAGTGTGCTGTAAATGAACTTACATCTGGCAAGGCTCCGTGTAAGGATGGGATTCCAATAGAGGTTATCAGGAGTGGGCAAGACACACTCGCTCTACAGATCCACCAGCTAACAGAGCTATGCTGGAGATGAGGAGAACAAGTCCCACAGGATTTCAAAGATTCAAGCATCATAACACTGTACAAGAACAAGGGCGACCGGAGCGACTGCAACAACTATAGGGGTATCTCACTTCTGTGTATTGTTGGGAAAGTATTTGCCAGAACTGTTCTGCGAAGACTTCAAGTCCTGGGAGATCAAGTCTACCACTAATCACAGTGTGGCTTCCCACTGAACAGATCTACCATTGATATGATATTCTCATTGCGACAAATGCAAGAAAAATGTCGTGAACAGAACCAGCCACTGTTTATTGCCTTCATCGACGTCACAAAGGCATTCGATTTTGTTAGTCGTGAGGGTCTGTTCAAAGCCCTAAAGAAAATTAGCTGCCCACCAACTCTTCTGTCCATTGTGGAATCGTTCCACACAGGCATGAAGGGTATAATCAAGTTTGATGGTGCAACTTCATAAGAGTTTGAAATCAAGAGTGGAGTTAAGCAAGGTTGTGTACTAGCTCCTACCCTCTTTGGAACATACTTTTCACTCCTGCTGAAATATGCCTTTCGTGATCAGGATGGTGGTATATACATTCACTCACGCTCAGATGGTGGCCTTTACAATGCTCAGAGATTGAAGGCCAAGACCAAAACTAGGAGAGTACTGACTAGAGAGTTGTTTTTTGCGGATGTTGCTTTAATTACGACCCACTCTGAGGAAGAATTACAACGTCTACTATCTGCATTCTCCAATGATTGTTCTGAATTTGGTTTAACAATTAACAAACAGAAGACACAGATTATGTCACAAGGTGCACAGGGTGTACCATCAATCTTTATTGACGATGCCGAACTAGAGATAACAGACCGTTTTAGATCAGTGGTAAATAGCAAATTATCCTTAGATCAGGAAATCAACATCCGGATTGGTAAGGCAGCAACAACAACGAACAGGTTAACAAAAAGAGTCTGGGAGAACAGGACGCTTACTGCCAAAACAAAAGTCCTTGTCTATCAAGCATGTGTCCTTAGCACTCTTCTTTATGGCAGTGAAACCTGGACAACTTACTCACACCAAGAGGAAATAAATTGGGGAACCCGCTGAGGCCACTGAGACAGTTACATAAATAAACATATATAGTATTGTTTGGCGCTCACAGAAGGAGAAGAAGGAAGTAGAGACTAGAGGATGCACTAGACAACTTAAAATGTGAAAGCTATAGTTACCGACCGGGATTTGAACCTCTCACCTCCAAACGACGACTGTGCCTCGCTGCTGGAACAAGTGTACTTCGACGCATGACCAACTAGACACTCTCAAGAGAACCAAGAGAAATGTTTAAACAGCTTTCATATGCGGTGTCTACGAAGAATTCTTAGTATTAAGTGGCAAGACAAAATCACAAATACTGAATTATTGGAAAGATCAGGTTGTGTGACTGTTTATTCCATGCTCAGTCTTCGTAGACTTAAATGGATAGGACACGTTAGAAGGATGGATGATGGTAGAATACCAAAGGACATATTTTTTGGTGAATTACAGATGGGTAAGAGATCTCAGGGTCGGCCTCTACTACGATACAAAGATGTGTGTAAGCGGGACATGATTGATACAGGCATTGATAATGCACATTGGGAGCAAGTCGGCGCTGAACGTGTTGCATGGAGTTCAAATATCAGAAATGGAATAACGAAAAAGAAGAAAATGATTGCAGATAAGTCACACACCGAGAGTGTGAGACGTAAGATAGTGCATGATGGTGGAAATGACCATGTGTTCACATGCATCCACCGTGGACGAACATTTACAGCGCGAATTGGCCTTATCAGTCACATTCGCTACCGGTTGTAGTTATTAACTTTTTTGAAGCACAATGTACCAAACTATCGTCTATCAAGACGGCAAGGTGCCAATGGACCCAACGTCCAGGTAATGTTGGTCCAGCGCTATTTGCCACACGCACAACCTTGATACGAGGCTATACAGCACTGAGGCATGAAAGGCAACGGGGGAGCTGGACATTTAGCGGACATAGCCGTGAACGAGGAGGGAAGGCCAATGGATGGACCAGACATCATCAAGGCCATAAGAGATGCAGGAAAAACAGACGACTGTAAGAACACTTGGGAATTTGCTCCCGTGCCCAAAGTTTGGAGCCGTCACACATGAACTTGTTTCTCACGGGGATAAGACCTGTGGTTAATCAACAGAGAACTGGCCCATCAGTCGATCAGGCGGAGATGTTCAGTAGGAGATCGCAACGCCGATGGACTTGTCCGGGGTGCGATAATGATGGTCTTCACTAATACTAATCACAACCTTGACCTGCTCACGTCGACTGCAGTGACCTAAGGTCAACATTAGGTCCACACCGGAAACATATCTGGCTGGAAGTGAGCCGAGGACATCTTTGCTCACAGAGCTGTCAGGCTGTCCCTCCTCGACTTCTCGCACACGGATGAAAGTAGGATGTTTCTAGCGCACGGATGAAAGTAGGATGTTTCTACCATACGGATGAAAATAGGATGTTTCTAGCACACGGATGAAAGTAGGATGTTTCTACCATACGGATGAAAGGAGGTTGTTTCTAGCACACGGATGGAAGTAGGATGTCTCTAGCACAAGGATGGAAGTAAGATGTTTCTAGCACACGGATGGAAGTAGGATGTTTCTAGCATAAGGATGGAAGTAGGATGTTTCTAGCACAATGATGAAAGTAGGATGTTTCTAGCACAAGGATGGAAGTAGAATGTTTTTAGCACAAGGATGGAAGTAGGATGTTTCTAGCACAATGATGAAAGTAGGATGTTTCTAGCACAAGGATGGAAGTAGGATGTTTTTAGCACAAGGATGGAAGTAGGATGTTTTTAGCACAAGGATGGAAGTAGATGTTTCTAGCACAAGGATGGAAGTAGGATGTTTCTAGCACAAGGATGGAAGTAGGACAGGGACGACAATTCCACGACATAATATATAAAGTCTGTCTTGAACAGGGAGGGGGGACGACAATTCCACGACATATTATACAAAGTCTGTCTTGAACAGGGAGGGGGTGGGGCAATTCCACGACATATTATATACACTGTGTTATTATAATAGGGGAGACAAACTCATGTGTTAGATGAATTCCGCATTGAAGTCGGATGTGTCGTTCAAAGGGCTCACGTATGGCAGCCTCTCGGGACACAATGAAACCAACACCATTCTCAACACGAACATTGAAATGGCGGTTTATAAATGCATATATATATAAGAGAGAGAGAGAGAGAGAGAGAGAGAGAGAGAGAGAGAGAGAGAGAGAGAGAGAGGAGATGGGTGGATAGACAGATTGTAAGTGAGAGACTGAGGCAGATAAATATTAAAATATGAACCAGATTTGATCAACTGGCCCAGTTTAGAATGTATAATAACAAACATCCCCCCCCCCTCCCACATCCGGCCACGCATAGAGCCCCAAACGATCCTCTACTTTGACCCATTAACACAATTCCACGAGCTCCAGGTCCGCAAGCCGGATTCTGTAGGTTACCCAGGTGTAAGATGCCCCGGCATGACATCATCTTAAACTTGTAGGTTACTCAGGTGTAAGATGCCCCGGCATGACATCATCTTAAACTTGTAGGTTACCCAGGTGTAAGATGCCCCGGCATGACATCATCTTAAACATGTCGTCATTACGCACAGACTGGGCTGGGCAAACTTGTCTGTCACAGACTATCTTTACCTGGAGTCTGCCAGCTACCAGACACAAGCTGTCTATACAACAATATATCATGGCCTACCACAGGGATCACCATTATCTCCGGTACTGTTCAATGCCTACACAGTGAGAATCACCAGTGAGCAGATCACTGGACCTGGCAGGACATTGTTATATGCCGACGATGTTTTAGTGTATCGTCAGGGTAAGGAGGTATGGAGGCGGAAGTACAGGCTTTGATCTTTGAGAATTCTTTAGAGGGTAATGCTGTCATTTACACAGAAGGGACGGTCATTCGACGCGTGAGAAGCTCGTTGGCGTTTACAGCTCTGGCTGGAAGATTTGCGAAGGAAGATTCTGGTGCTTTTGCACCAGACAACAAACACATTAATGTCACAAAACATGTAGATTACAACTGCTTTCACAATATTTTCATGTGACAAACATGTAGATTACAACTTCTCTCACAACACTTTGATGTCACAAAACATGAATATTAAAACTGCTCTCACAACATCACCTCAGTGTCACAAAGCATGTAACTTACAACTTCTCTCACAATAACACTTTCATGTGACAAACATGTAGATTACAACTACTGTCACAACAAAACTTCAATGTCACAAAATAGGGAGATTACAATTATTCTCACAACATTTTCATGTGACAAACATGTAGAATACAACTTCTCTCACAATAACACTTTCATGTGACAAACATGTAGATTACAACTACTGTCACAACAAAACGTCAATGTCACAAAATATGGAGATTACAGTTATTCTCACAACGAAACATCTATGTCACAAAACATGTAGATTACAACTATTGTCACAACAAAACGTCAATGTAAAAAAAAAAAAGAACAGGTAGATTACAACTGCTCTCACAACTCTTTCCTGCTACACAACATGTAGATTACAACTGCTTTCACAACTCTGTCCTGCTACACAACATGTAGGTTACAACTGCTTTCACAACTCTGTCCTGCTACACAACATGTAGATTACAACGGTTGTCACAACAACACTCTCTCATCTGTTACTCGTGTAAGGTCAACGAAACATGAACCTAAAACATTCCCTTCTTTTGAGTTTACTTGAAATTCAAGATGTGATCATCTTAAGTTCATTATTAGTTCACCTTAAGTTCATATTCAGTTAATAATGGTTTCCCTTAAGTGCATGTTTTCATCTTAAATTAATATCTTATTAACCTTAAGTTTTATGATGAGTTCACCTTAAGTTCATTTGTGTTCATCTTAAGTTCATGATGTAATCACTTTAAGTTCATGATGTGATCACCTTAATTTTACAGTGTTCACCTTCAATGTAAGTTCATAATGTGTTCACCTTAAGTTCATTATGTGATCACATTAAGTTCATTATGTGGTCACATTAAATTCATGATGTGGTCACCTTAATTGCATAGTGTTCACCTTGAGTTCATGATTTGTTCAGTTTTAGTTCATAATGTGTTCGCCTTATGTTCATTATGTGGAAACCTTAAGGTCATGATGGGATCACCTTATGTTCATGACATGTTCACCTTATGTTCATGGTGTGATCACCTTAGGTTCATGGGTGGGTTATCTTAGACTCATGGTGGGTTCATCTGAAGTTCATGTGTTTAAGAAAACAAATACTAGCAGAGTCTACATTAATATAATTGTACACTGTCTGTTTTTAGAATAGCCGCATCAGCGTTGTCTGGGACTATGTTTTTGTGCACATGACATCATATGTGCACATCACTACTCTCACGGGCTGAAAATGTACTCGAATACAACAGCCTGTCAGCCTAGTGTTCACTTTGACATGCATTCATACACCAATAATACACTAATGATAAATATTCCTTACTTTACCACAAACATGAGACAGAACATGAGGACGGACACACAACCAAGGCCGTAAATCAATGTCATATTTATTTCACCACAAACATCAGACAGAAAATGAGGACAGACATACAGGCACAACCCAGGGCGTACATCAGTGGCACCCAGACATTGCCAGTGGCCTCAAACACCGGGCCCATGATGGCAGAGATGATGATGTAATGTGCTGGAATCAGGAAGCCAATCAGTGACATCGTCTTGCCCAGGTTTGACTTGCCGGTGTCCGGTGTGTTGTTCTCCCCCGTGTCCTGGGAGATAAAAGACATCGGTCAGTGGTGACGCGGTGACGCTAGAGAACATTCGCCCTCGCCGTCTTCAGCAGTTGATGAGATTAATGTCACTCATATTGGTGCGTGTTGCTTATATTGTTGTATGCTGCTTGTATTGTTGTATGCTGCTTGTATTGTTGTATGTTGTTTATATTGTTGTATGTTGCTTATATTGTTGTATGCTGCTTAGATTGTTGTATGCTGCTTGTATTGTTGTATGTTGCTTATATTGTTGTATGGTGCTTATATTGTTGTATGGTGCTTATATTGTTGTATGTTGCTTATATTGTTGTATGCTGCTTGTATCGTTGTATGCTGCTTGTATTGTTGTATGTTGTTTATATTGTTGTATGTTGCTTATATTGTTGTATGCTGCTTAGATTGTTGTATGCTGCTTGTATTGTTGTATGTTGCTTATATTGTTGTATGGTGCTTATATTGTTGTATGTTGCTTATATTGTTGTATGTTGCTTATATTGTTGTGTGGTGCTTATATTGTTGTATGGTGCTTGTATTGTTGTATGGTGCTTATATTGTTGTATGTTGATTATATTGTTGTATGTTGCTTATATTGTTGTGTGTTGCTTGTATTGTTGTGTGTTGCTTATATTGTTGTATGTTGCTTGTATTGTTGTATGTTGCTTATATTGTTGTGTGTTGCTTGTATTGTTGTGTGTTGCTTATATTGTTGTATGTTGCTTATATTGTTGTATGTTGCCTATATTGTTGTGTGTTGCTTGTATTGTTGTATGTTGCTTACATTGATCTGTAGGTTTATACTATTATTTACTGTTTGTCGTTTAAGTTTTCCATAGTTGTACATCGCTCCCACTCTCTCTCTCTCCCTTTCTCTCCCTCCCTATGGCAACATGTGATACACACATCCATATCCACGACAATGGTAAGGCAACATATGATACAAACAGACATATACACGACAATTACATTGCGACATATGACACACACATATAAGACATGACATGCCAACATATCACACAACCAGACACAAGACAACTCATCACACAACCAGACACAAGACATGACATGGCATCACGTCACACAACCAGACACAAGACAAGACATGGCATCACGTCACACAACCAGACACAAGACAAGACATGGCATCAAGTCACACAACCAGACACAAGACAAGACATGGCATCACGTCACACAACCAGACACACGACAATGACACGGCAATACATCACACAACCAGACACAAGACATGACATGTGCCAAGTGTGCCCAAGCTGACCACTGACCAGGGTGATCTTATTGGCCATCACAAAGGGCAGGGTGTAGATGGTGTGTCGGAAGATGCCAACCATGACGATGGTCACAAAGTAGGCCTCCAGACATCGCGTGGACACCAAGGCCACCAGCGGGATGATAAACACAAGGTGGAAGACAATAAACAGCACCTTCTCTCCTGGGGGAACAAACAACAGCAGAGTGTAATTAGAGTACTGCAAGCCACGCTCTAACATTAAATAACGAGAGAACCGCAAGTCACACTCTAACATTAAATAACTAGAGTACCACAAGTCTCACTCTAACATTAAATAACTATAGTACCGCAAGTCACACTCTAACATTAAATAACTATAGTACCGCATGTCACACTCTAACACTAAATAACTAGAGTACCACAAGCCACACTCTAACACTATATAACTAGAGTACCACAAGCCACACTCTAACATTAAATAACTAGAGTACCGCAAGCCACACTCTAACATTAAATAACTAGAGTACCGCAAGTCACACTCTAACACTAAATAACTAGAGTACCACAAGCCACACTCTAACATTAAATAACTAGAGTACCGCAAGTCACACTCTAACATTAAATAACTAGAGTACCACAATCCACACTCTAACATTAAATAACTAGAGTACCGCAAGTCACACTCTAACATTAAATAACTAGAGTACCGCAAGTCACACTCTAACACTAAATAACTAGAGTACCACAAGCCAGACTCTAACATTAAATAACTAGAGTACCACAAGCCACACTCTAACATTAAATAACTAGAGTACCGCAAGTCACACTCTAACACTAAATAACTAGAGTACCACAAGCCACACTCTCACATTAAATAATAAAGTACCGCAAGCCGCGCTCTAACATTAAATAACTAGAGTACCACAAGTCACACTCTAACATTAAATAACTAGAGTACCACAAGTCACACTCTAACATTAAATAACTATAGTACCGCAAGTCACACTCTAACATTAAAAAACTAGAGTACCACAAGTCACACTCTAACATTAAATAACTAGAGTAACACAAGTCACACTCTAACGTTAAATAACTAGAGTACCGCAAGTCACACTCTAACATTAAATAACTAGAGTACCGCAAGTCACACTCTAACACTAAATAACTAGAGTACCGCAAGTCACACTCTAACACTAAATAACTAGAGTACCGCAAGTCACACTCTAACACTAAATAACAAGAGTACGGCAAGTCACACTCTAACACTAAATAACAAGAGTACCACAAGTCACACTCTAACACTAAATAACTAGATTACCACAACCACACTCTAACACAGAATAACTAGAGTACCGAAAGTCACACTCTAACATTCAATAACTAGAGTACCACAAGCCACACTCTAACATTAAATAACTAGAGTACCAGAAGCCACACTCTAACATTAAATAACTAGAGTACCACAAGCCATACTCTAACATTAAATAACTAGAGTACCGCAAGTTACACTCTAACACTAAATAACTAGAGTACCTCAAGCCATGTTTTAACATTGTCACTATTGTCACACGGGAGTCTCCGTGGCTAAGTGATCAAGCCGTTTGACTTGGGCTCCGAAGGTTGTGGGTTCGATTCCGGGCCTCGTCCTTTGGTTTACGAGTTAAATTCTTCGGAGACTCCTGTGGGTCGTCGCTAGAGCTACGGAATTCGTGCTTTGTGCGACGCTTTCCGGGCTGCGGAAAGAGACTGAGCCATATGGTATAAAACCCGGTGCAATGAAGTCGACCCTGTCAACTTTTAAGCGGCTTTTTTATGTTAAAACACAGACAGGGTCTCTCACTTACCTGCAATTTCTATTAGCTTGCTGTTGATCAGACTAGTTATGGTAAAACACAGACAGGATCTTTCACTTACCTGCTATGTCTATCAGCCTGCTGTTGATCAGACTAATTATGGTAAAACACAGACAGGATCTCTCACTTACCTGCTATTTCTATCAGCCTGCTGTTATCAGACTAGTTATGGTAAAACACAGACAGGATCTCTCACTTACCTGCTATGTCTATCAGCCTGCTGTTGATCAGACTAGTTATGGTAAAACACAGACAGGATCTCTCACTTACCTGCTATTTCTATCAGCCTGCTGTTGATCAGACTAGTTATGGTAAAACACAGACAGGATCTCTCACTTACCTGCTATGTCTATCAACCTGCTGTTGATCAGACTAGTTGTGGTAAAACACAGACAGGATCTCTCACTTACCTGCTATTTCTATCAGCCTGCTGTTGATCAGACTAGTTGTGGTAAAACACAGACAGGATCTCTCACTTACCTGCTATTTCTATCAGCCTGCTGTTGATCAGACTAGTTGTGGTAAAACACAGACAGGATCTCTCACTTACCTGCTATTTCTATCAGCCTGCTGTTGATCAGACTAGTTGTGGTAAAACACAGACAGGATCTCTCACTTACCTGCTATTTCTATCAACCTGCTGTTGATCAGACTAGTTGTGGTAAAACACAGACAGGATCTCTCACTTACCTGCTATTCCTATCAACCTGCTGTTGATCAGACTAGTTATGGTAAAACACAGACAGGATCTCTCACTTACTTGCTATTTCTATCAACCTGCTGTTGATCAGACTAGTTATGGTAAAACACAGACAGGATCTCTCACTTACCTGCTATTTCTATCAGCCTGCTGTTGATCAGACTAGTTATGGTAAAACACAGACAGGATCTCTCACTTACCTGCTATTTCTATCAGCCTGCTGTTGATCAGACTAGTTATGGTAAAACACAGACAGGATCTCTCACTTACCTGCTATTTCTATCAGCCTGCTGTTGATCAGACTAATTATGGTAAAACACAGACAGGATCTCTCACTTACCTGCTATTTCTATCAGCTTGCTGTTGATCAGACTAGTTATGGTAAAACACAGACAGGATCTCTCACTTACCTGCTATTTCTATCAGCCTGCTGTTGATCAGACTAGTTATGGTAAAACACAGACAGGAACTCTGCCTTACCTGCTATTTCTATCAGCTTGCTGTTGATCAGACTAGTTATGGTAAAAAGAATGTAAAACGACAGGTTTCCCAGAGCCGCTGTTCTCAGACCTGTGTCGTAGAGATGTTTGCCCTCTGAGCCAGGCAGGGCGCTGGGGTCCCCGTGGAAGATGCCCAGCGTCACAGCATTAGCAGCGTAGTACAAGAAGGATATGGACGCCCCAAAGGTGAAAAATGTTGACGCTGATAAAATAATCAGTCTCGTCTTCATCCTTGATTTGACGCTGTCCTTGTTCGGGGTAGTTGCTTCAACTGGTGGCTTGGAATCGCTGTTCAGCTCTGATCTCTGGGAATGAAGCGAGGCCAGCAAACTTTGTTCATGCAAGCCTGACTCGTCCAGCTCAGGGACCGCGGTAGAATATGCGGACTGCCGAGCTTCTCCGACAGGTTTGCCATCCACGGAAATACTTCGGTGTAGGTTATAGGGGCCAGTCACTCTTCTAGATGTGTGGTCATCCTCAAAGCTGACATTTGAGGCTGTAAATGAGACCTTGTTAGTTGCTGCGTAGATGTGGGCCGGGTTGTCGTCGTGAAGGAGTGGTGATTTCAAGGCGTCTGTGGAGTCTGTGCGAAGGATGTGTGGTCGGTAGGAACGGAGCCGTTTTCGCCGACGTATTTCCGGGGTTCGTCTACTGGCTATGTTTAATTGAGGAGATTCGAGCTTCGTGTATGTGGAATCCTTGGTCAGCAAATATCCTGTCACCGTGGTGGAAATGAATCCACCGGTGACGGCAATAAATAGAAGCGTGCACAGGAAAATGAGAACAGCGGATGTCCCATCGACTTGGAAGGCCTGGCCGAGAGCGTCCGAGATGTCTACGACCCCCAGCAAAGAAAACAGGGTTCCTGAGATGGCCTGCACTAGTGTGGCCATGACCAGCAGCTTGATGTGCTGAAACCTGGGCACACTCTCCAGGATGTAGGCTCGGCTTAAGGGCATGGTCGAATCGTAGCCGATGTCCACGAATGCAAAGCCACAGATAGCCAAGTATGCGGTCACGGGCAGGGCCGTGTCCTGGTAGGTACGAGACCCTTTCAGTGTCGTGGTTTCATTGGCGGGGCTCCAGTCGGACAGCCAATCATTCGGACTGGTTATATTTAGCACGAATGACCTGTCGTAATCAGCGGCAGCAGTAGCAGTATATGTTGTAACTAGATCTGCTGGCGTGGACAAAGAGGGTGTGGTGTCCAGGTGAAGCAGAACCTCCTCCAGCAAGGATATTTTGACGACTCCGGACACGAGCAGCAAGAGTATGCCCACCTGAAAGGAGGCCATTCCCACATACAGAGAGAGCATCTTGCGCCTCTGGAACAGATAACACATTTATACGTGTGTGAGACGACACCGTGCGGTATATGGATCTGGATCTGACAACTCATATTACTTGTATGCTAGAGATACTGAGGAGGGGTACCAAGAACTTATGGCATGAACTGAAGGGATCTGTGTCATTGCGGATAATCTGACGACTAACTCACTAACTAACTTAAGTGTGTAAATATGGCTGCAATCTATTTATAAATGACGCTGCGATTTATCTATAAAAGGCGCTGGATACTACCTATAAACTATCCTACAATAGACATACACATAATGCTACAATCTATCTATAAACGGCGCTACAATTCATTTACAAATAGTCCCAAAATTAATCAATAATGGACGCTACAATATATGTATGCATAGAGCTAAAATGTTTCTATAAATGGCGCTTATATAAACAACTAGCTGACCCGGCCCGGCTTCGCCCAGTCCCTGGCGGGGATCTATCTATCTATCTATCTATCTGTCTGTCTGTCTGTCTGTCTGTCTGTCTGGCTGGCTGGCTGTCTGTCTGTCTGTCTGTCTGTCTGACCCGGACCGGCTTCGCCCAGTCCCTGATGGAGAGCATCTAATTTAGTTCATATAAGTAGTCATATAAGTTCCCGTTCCCGACTGTCTGTCTGTCTGTCTGTCTGTCTGTCTGTCTGTCTGTCTGTTTGTCTGTCTGTCTGTCTGTCTGTCTGTCTGACACGGCCCGGCTTCGCCCAGTCCCCGGTGTGGAGCATCTCATTTAATTCACATAAGTAGTCACATAAGCTCCCGTTCCCGTTCCCGACTATCTGTCTGTCTGTCTGTCTGTCTGTCTGTCTGTCTGTCTGTCTGTCTGTCTGTCTGACCCGACCCGACTTCGCCCAGCCCCTGGTGGGGAGCATTTAATTTAATTCATATAAGTAGTCATATAAGCTCCCATTCCCGTCTGTCTGTCTGTCTGTCTGTCTGTCTGTCTGTCTGTCTGTCTGTCTGTCTGTCTGTCTGTCTAATAATTTATTGGTTGCAGTTAGAACAACCTTAGATAAACGAAGACCAACTTACAAAAAGCATTAGAAAGAGCACTTGAAAGATCTTTACATCTTCCCCCAACAATTAACTTGGGTAAATGGAGCGGCAGCAGCAGCAGCAGCAGAAGAAGAAAAAGGAGGAGGAAGAGGGAGGTGGAGGAGGGAGGAGGATGGAGGAGCAGGAGGGAGGAGGAGGAGGGAGGAGGAGGGGGGAGGAGGAGGAGAGAGGAGGAGGAGGAGAGAGGAGGAGGAGGAGAGAGGAGGAGGAGGGAGGAGGAGGGAGGAGGAGGGAGGAGAAGGGGGAGGAGGAGGAGGAGGAGGGAGGAGGAAGAGGAGAGAGGAGGAGGAGGAGGGAGGAGAAGGAAGGAGGATGAGGGAGGAGGGAGGCGGAGGAGGAGGGAGTAGGAGGAGGGAGGAGGATCGAGAGGGGGGAGGGGGGAGGAGGAGAGGGAGGAGGAGGAGGGAGGAAGAGAGAGGGAGGAGGAGGGAGGGGGAGGAAGAGGGATGAGGAGGGAGGATGGAGGTGAAGGGAGGAGGAGGGATGAGGAGGGAGGGGGAGGAGGAGGAAGAGGGATTCGGATGAGGAGGGAGGAGGAGAGAGGAGGAGGAGAGAGCAGGAGGAGGGAGGAGGAGGGAGGAGGAGAGGAGGGAGGAGGAGGGAGGGGAGGAAGAGGGAGGAGGAGTAGGGGGAGGAGTAGGAGGAGGGAGGAGGACGGAGGAGGGAGGAGCAGGGAGAGGGAGGAGGTGGGAGGAGGAGGAGAGAGGATTAGGAGGATTTAGGTGGAGGAGTATAACGCATATGCCTGTAGATAACTGTAGCGAAAGGGTCCACCTACTTGAGAAATATGCAACAATTTACATATATAACAATGCTATTAGAAGGTATGTCCCCTCGCTATATATATATATATATATATATATATATATATATATATATATATATATATATATATATATATATATATATATATATACATTATAATGTAAATTAAATATTAAATAATATTAAGTAAATAACTGTTTGTACACTTTAAAAAAACTATGACAGTTGGCAGCACTGGAATGAGAGGAAGACGTGTAGAAAATGTCATCTCAATCGGATGGACCGTTCGCGAACGCATAAATAACATACATACATACAGACATACATTCTATTTTATATATATAGATATATAATAATATATCTAACAATGCGTTACAATATATCTAAAAAGCGTTTTAATATATTTATAAATGGTTCTGCCATCTATATATACCTAAGGCTACAATCTATCTATAAACAGCGATAGAATATGGCTATAAATGGCACTGCAATAGTTCTGTTACTGGTGCTACGACTTTTCTATAGATAGCACATTGTGGTGGATCTTACAGCCCTTACCTTTGGGTTTGAGCCTCGGTCTGTCACAAAGCCGACCAGAGGAATAATGGTCATGCTGGTTAGTCCACAGATGATGCCGTTGAGACTGACCAGAAACAGCGGGACTCCCAGGTACTGCAGACTGGAAATAACAAGTCTATGAATGTTTCAGGTGCCGGGTCCAGCATTCATAGTGAAGTGTATGGGTGTGACAGGTACCAGGTCCAGCACTGACAGTGACATGTGTGGGTGTGACAGGTACCAGGTTCAGCACTGACAGTGACATGCGTGGGTATGACAGGTACCAGGTCCAGCACTGACAGTGACATGTTTGGGTATGACAGGTACCAGGTCCAGCACTGACAGTGACATGTTTGGGTATGACAGGTACCAGGTCCAGCACTGACAGTGACATGTGTGAGTGTGACAGGTACCAGGTCCAGCACTGGCAGTGACATGTGTGGGTGTGTCAGTGACACGTATGCTGCTGGTGGCACACAGACAGAGGATAACGACACTAGAACATTATATAGAACAATAAGAAATAAACAAGCGGCTTGGGTTTCTGTGGTCATGTGATGACAAGGGAAACATTGGAGAACATTGTAAAGACTGGAAAGATCGAGGGGAAGAGAGGTAGAGACAGACCAAGAGAAATGATGCTGGATGGATTGAGATCGAGACATGGGGGAGTATCAGCAGCTGGGTTGATCCAGGACACCAAAGACCGAGATCTGCGGAGAGACATGGCTTTCATATGGCTGGAATCACAGCATTATACCAACGTGTGATTCAATGAGCATGATTCGGAAGGTCGAAGCTGGATCTGTACGGTGCCTCGTCAACCAACATAGAACTGGCACTATTAGCAGATGCATATGCTGGGGGGGGGGGGAGGATCTGAGCACCTATGGACCTGTCCGGAGTGCAATGAAGATACCCCAACTGATAACTGACATGAACACATAGGCCAGCTGGCATGGCACATGATGATGCTTATGATGATGCCACATCGGTGGTTCGTGTGAACTTCTTCTTCTTCAGCGTTCCGAGCCATTGAGGTTCTTTGCTGCAAATACAATCCGTCTCCATTCGTCTCTCTGGTGGACCTTCTCTTGCCAGTCGTTGATTCCAAGTGCTTGTAGGTCTGTACATGTATTATCTCTCCACCGTCTTCTTGGTCTACCTCGGGGTCTGCGGTCATTTATTTCCTGAGTGTAAGCGAGTTTTGTTTCCCTATTATCTTCCATTCTTTCTATATGCCCCAGCCATTGTAGTCTATTAGCCTTCATGATACCAGTGATTAGCGGGGACTTAAACAGATCATAAATGTAATGATAAAGGACGTGAAAATAAGAATCTACAATCTGTATAGCCCAGCAGATAAGGACCTTACACTCTCAAACATGAAAATAACTGACACAAACTGCATCATTGTCGGAGACTTTAATAGCCGTTCAGAAAGATGGGGATACCCAGATACTGACAAAAGAGGAGATGAATTGGAGGACTGGGAAATAGACTCAAATCTCCATCTACTCAACAAAGCGGATGACACACCGAGCTTCTACTCCAGAAGATGGCTTACCACTTCTACTCCAGACTTAGCTTTCTGCACAGGAGACATCCTCCACAAAATCGATCGCCATGTGCTGGAACAATTAGCAGGTAGTGACCACAGACCAATCAAGCTTGAAATGAATATGGAGTATGTTCCACAGGAGCAAAAGCCCTTGCCCCGCTGGAATTACAAACGAGCAGATTGGGACAGATTTGCCATACTAACAGACAAATATTGTGAAAACATAAATACACGATATGGCAACATAAAGCAAATGGTGGAAAGTCTAAACAGAGCGATAATACAGGCAGCCACTGAGTCCATTCCAAGAGGAGCGAGGAAAAATTACAAACCATACTGGACTGAAGAACTACAAAGTTTGGAGGACAAAGTTGAAGATGCCAGGAAGACAGCAGAGAGAGAACAAACAATTGAAGCAAACATCTCTCTCAAAGCCATCTCAGCAAAATATAAAAGAACAGTAAATCAAACAACAAGAGATTGTTGGAGGGAAAAAACAGAAAACCTGAATTTTGACAGGGATGGAAACAAACTATGGAAACTAGTGAAAGCCATGAACAATGAAGGACCTAGAAACAAACAAATAACAATTAAACAAGGAAATGCCTTGCTTACAGGCAAAAAGGCTGCAAATGCACTAATGGAACACTATGCAAATGCAAACCACATTGATATTACAACCGAACAGAAGAAAGCAATCAAAGACAAACAGATACATCATAGAAATACAGAGACAGCAGCAGAATATATGATGGCAAATCTAACAATGGAAGAAATGGAACAGGCAATGATTACCCTAAAAAAGAAGAAATCACCAGGAAAGGATGGAATCACAAATGAAATGCTAATAGGACTAGGCACCAAGGCAAAGAAGAAACTACTAGCAGTCCTAAATAACAGCTGGAAGAGAGGAATAGTCCCACAGGCATGGAAGGAAGCTATACTAATACCAGTCCCAAAGAAAGGAAAAGACCTGGAAGAACCAAATGGCTATCGACCTATCAGTCTACTTAGCTGTGTAGGAAAATTAATGGAACGCATTATCAATGGCAGGCTAACATGGCATCTGGAAGAAAACAAACTCTTAACACCACACCAAGCAGGATTCAGAAAATACAGATCCACTGAAGATCAAATAACCTATATAGCTCAGGAAATAGAGGATGCCTTCCAAGAGAAAAAGCACACACTAGCAGTCTGGATAGATTTAGAAAAAGCATTTGATAAAGTATGGAAGGAAGGACTGAAAGTAAAACTGCAAAACATGCATGTTTGTGGAAAAATGTATAAATGGATCAGCCACTACCTTGAGAACAGAACTGCCAGGACAAAAGTACAAGGACAAACAAGCAAAATGATGCTGCTGGAGCAAGGTGTCCCCCAAGGAGGAGTTCTTTCACCAACATTATTCCTAGCATATATAAATGACATCACAGAAAATTTTCCAGCCAGAGTACACACATCCTCCTTTGCAGATGACCTAGCCATATGGACATCTGAAGAATATATTAGTACAGCTAACAGCAGAATACAGCAAGCCTTATTAGCGCTAGAGGACTGGTCAAAATCATGGCTAGTGAAGATAAGTGAGGAGAAAACAACATGCACAGTGTTCTCCCTCTCAAATAAAACTCAGCAACCTAATCTGGTATTGAATGGAAAAATATTGCGCCATGAAGAAAATCCAAACTATCTAGGAGTCACCTTTGATCGTCGCCTGACATGGAAGACACAGGTTGAGAAAAATCGAACAAGAGGAAGGCAGAGAATGGCAATCATGAAAAAGCTTGCTGGTACAACGTGGGGAGCAGATGAGAAAGTTCTCAAGAAGTTATATACTGGACGGGTGAGGCCAGTACTGGAATATGGCATTGCAGCTTGGGCAACAGCAGCTAAGTCAAACTTTAACAAAATAAGTAGAGTCCAAAACCAAGGAATGCGAATCATAACTGGAAGCCTGAAGACAACGCCTATTAATGAACTAGAAAAGATCACTTGTTTACAACCAATGCAGGATAGAAGAGATAGCAGAGCCCAGCAACAAGCAGAAAAATTTAGAAGATTGACAGACCACCCTATGTACAACAGATTTAATAGTTTTGGAAAGGGAAGACTGAAGCGTAGCAACTTTGTAGAAACTGCAAAACGAAGGATTAGGGCAGATCCTATACTTAACATATCAACAGTCAAGCCCATACACAATGCACACAACTTCCCAGCTTGGAGACAGCAGCAACTGCCTGAGATGATAGAAAACATTCCTGGTATTGAGAAAAAGAACACTCAGCATGAAACAGAAAGAAGAGAAATAACCCTAAACTACATAAAAGAACATTACCCAAGCAGGAATTGGACCCATGCATATACAGATGGATCAGCCAAAAATTCAATAGAGAATGGAGGAGGAGGAATTCTCCTAAATTTAAAAAATGGAGTGAAAAAAACACATTCAATGGCAACTGGAAAATTTTCAAGTAACTTCAAAGCGGTGGTAGAGGCTTTGAAAACTGCAGCAGAAATGCTCCTGATGGAGGAAAATAAAGAGAAGCAAATAGCTATCTTCACAGATGCAAAGTCAGCTGTCTCAATACTCAAGAGCAATAATAGCACAGAACTAACTGACCTAAGAGCAGCACTCCATGGTCTATGCCAGAAATCCAAAAAAGTTGTAATACAGTGGATCCCATCACATTGCAGTATACCTGGAAACGAAGAGGCTGACAGACTGGCAAAAGAGGGCGGACGACTACCACAGCCTGACATAGACATAACCTATAATGAGGCAAAGAGGTTGATAAAAAGCACTTATAGAACCAAATGGGAATCTGAGCATCCAGGCCATCAGAAGGATGATGCATATTACAAACTCGACCGAAGAGAACAAGTAGCAATCTTCAGACTCCGCACAGGACATAACAGGCTGAAATACCACTTGTTCAATAAACTAAAGATAGGAGATACAGATGAATGTAATTGTCGAACTGGAAAAATGACAGCTAAACATTTGCTGCAGGAGTGCCCAATATATGCAGAACAGAGAAAGATATTTTGGCCCACACCTGCTTCATTTGAGGACAAGCTCTATGGAGATATCAACAAGCTCAAGTTGACCGCAGCTTACTTTAACTACATACAGGTTGACATTTAAAGGTGCATGAAGAGCCAGAGGCATGAAATGGAATATTGCTTGGATAGCAAATCCATTATGTGGAAAGTCCAAATCGAAAGCTCGCTGTGTGGGCTTCATAAAAGGTGGAAAAGTGTCCTAGTGGCACGAAATGGAATATTGCTTGGATAGCAAATCCATTACGTGGAAAGTCCGAATCAAAAGCCCATTGTGTGGGCTTCATAAAAGGTGGAAAAGTGTCCTAGTGGCATGAAATGGAATATTGCTTGGATAGCAAATCCATTACGTGGAAAGTCCGAATCGAAAGCTCACTGTGTGGATGTCATCTGCAGACTGCATACTTCTGGTTTCCGGAAGAACAGCCTATGGTGAACGGAAGGCCCAATATACGGAAGTGAGGCTAAGCAGCCATGTGCAGGACGTGACGATTCCTTGGGTGAGCCCAGTACCAGAGCGCTATGTATCGGCTCTGCAAGTATGGAAGCCTCCTTGGATGGCGGGGAATGCCCATGGTCTGCCCCTGCCTTCCCTTGAGGGCTGACCAGGATCTTTGGCTGTTCTATATGGACCAGCTGGGATGGGGGATAACACCACAACAGTGAGAGTCAAACGTCCTAAGAAACCCCCGGGAAGGTTAACCCGGTAAACAAATGCCCGCAGAAGTCGGATGTGTCGGCCTAACGGCGCAAGAACGCAGCTCTGCTGTAAACAGGCACAACGCAATCACGTCCGAAAAAAAACTCCGGATGAACGAAGAAGAAGAAGAAGAAGATCATAAATGTCTTTGTTACTTCTTCTTTTCCACTCTCCACTATGTGTATCCCTAATGGGTCCAAAGATGCGTCTTAAAATCTTGTTCTCAAAGGCTTGTAACAAGGCTTCGTCTCTTTTCGTTGTACTCCAGGTTTCAGAGCCATACAGCACAACTGGTCTGATCAGTGTTTTCTATATTGTGATTTTGGTGTTACGAGATAGCGCCTTTGATTTTAGTAGATGTTGTAGTGCATAGTATATCTTATTTCCAGAGTTGATTCTAGTTTGTGTTTCTTCCCTTATGATGTTGGAGCCCTTTAACGTTCCAAGGTCGTTGTCCAGATAAGTCGTGTGAACACCGCAGTTATATGTCATGTCACATGACATGTCAGCTCTGGATATGTCATGTCCTATTTATGAGATGGTATGATGTATTTGACTTTCTTTTTTATGTCCCTAGAGATGTGACCTAGGGTCAAAGGGTTCAAGGCAAGAAGGTCAATGTCATTGCACCCGTTTCTATCCCATATGGCTTAGTCTTCTGTCCACAGGGCGACCCACCGAAAGTGCACAGAACACGAACTCCGTGGCTCCAGCGACGACCCCGGGGATCTCCAACTGACTTGCACGTGACTTGACGTGGACTTGGGAGACGAACACACGACCTTCGCAGAGCTAGGCAGGTGGTTTTACTCCTTAGCCACGGAGACCCCAGTCTATATTGTTGATCTGTTTGTGAGCTTGCCTTTGTTCATGTCTAACACTGTGTATCTCAGTATTTTATCTGTTTATCGGTTTTATAGTTGTCAAGGTCCTATAGGGGACAGAGAAGAGGACAGACGATAGAGATAGGGACATGGGGTGAGTACGGGGGAAGGAGAATAGTCTAGATGCTGAAGACAGGAAAGACAGGACTGTACCCGTGAAAGACAGTGTCACCTTGAATAGAAGTACGCAATACGCCTAGCCTCAACCAGGCGTATGCGAGACACGTGACTTCCCACGGGCTGCACGAGGGGGAGATACCTCGTGACCACCGGGCAGTCGAGGAGAAGCAGACGGGCTTTGGACTTGACAGAGAGAGGATGCATGACTGAGAGTGTGACAGGATAGACTATACCTAGGACTTCAGGGCCATTGAATAGCTGAGCCGTTTGACTTGTGCCTGTGTGTGTGGCTGTGATACGAGAGCTTAGTGGCTTGTATCGTAACGTATTGCATTGCTACATTATTGCTATATTATTAAATAGTGCGAGAACGAACGTCGTAACGATAGTTGAGACATTATTGTATGAGTAGATCATGAAGTAATAAATAATATCTCATTAACCCATGTGTTTATGTCTCATCTATGCTCGTACTATCTACCTGTCTTGAACCCTACACCTTCTAATATCCTCTAGACGCTGACAATAGTTCCTGTCTTAGATTGTGTGTCTCTGTACCTTATCTGTTTATCTGTTTGATAGCTTGGGCTATTTCGTGTCTGGGTATTTCATCTGATTATCAGTTTTATTTAGTTGAATTCCTATTTTTATTTGTTTCGCTTCATTTCCACCCCATAGCCGTCTCCGCTGCGAGCTTCTCCAGCAGTGTTACGTCATGTTCCATACAAAGTGACGAGTACAGTGTCACCTGGGTGTACATCTTCTGATGGGTGCTGGACAAGGTGAGCTCAAACTTACATAAGTACCTGGGTGTACATCTAAGTATGGGTTCTGGACAAGATGAGCTCAAACTTACATAAGTACCTGGGTGTACATCTAAGTATGGGTTCTGGACAAGGTGAGCACAAACTTACATAAGTACCTGGGTGTACATCTAAGTATGGGTGCTGGACAAGGTGAGCTCAAACTTACATAAGTACCTGGGTGTACATCTAAGTATGGGTTCTGGACAAGGTGAGCACAAACTTACATGAGGACCTGGTAGATCTGCTCGAAAGTCATGCACATCTCCATGCCACAGACCACCAGCACTAGCATCACCTGCTTGCAGTAGCCAACACCTGTCTGTGGGGTCCGGGCCGAGGGCGGCCCATCATTGACATCTTGTTGACCATGCAGGACGATGGACATCTGCATGGACTCGCTGACGGAAGCTGCCGACGCCATCTCTTGCTCACACAGGTCACCCCGCTGTAGTTGGTTGAAATAAAACATTAAAAGGAGGCTTTTCACATACACAAATAGATCATATATTTTGTCAGGATTCGCGGATCAGTTAGATTTATGGCAAGTACACTATTCCTGTAAAAGTCAGGTCTTAGTCAGATATAACTGAGCTACCGTATGGCAGTAGGCGTTATTACCTGCTTTCTGGTAGCGAAGAATGTTGGGTGGCGCCCCCCAAACCCCACATCCCACATTGTGACAGCGTTTTCGGACGGAGAAGCACAATTGAGAGGGTACAAGACTTACCCTAGTGCGAGGAAATGCAATCTAAAGCCTAAATATCATGGCAGGGTAGATAAGGTCCTAAGCCTTGGTCGGACTTTGGTCTAGGATAGAAACTCCGACAGGCGGACAGTTAGAGTATTGCTTTGCTGGTCCTGCAACTTCTTCAGCTTGTCTTGTTCCAAACATATTGGAGTTACCATTCCTCTGGAGTAAACTAGACAGGCCGGGAGATCATGCTGCATGAGCAACACATGGTCTCTAAACTCAGTCCAGGCTTTATGCTATGGAGAGATATAATTCCATTTTACATACTATCTGTCTGTCAAGACGGAAAGGTGCCAGTCACTATTCTTGGACGTGTGCTCATATATATGTCAGTGATGTATTTATTTGTCAAAGGTTTGTAAATGTACACAAGTACATATCTTGATAAATCCATAAATCTGAATACGTGCATTGTTTGCATTGTTTGGTTAAATAAAATGTTCTTATAATGTTTTCATGCACAGCAGGTAAAGGGAGTCACAAGACAGATATTGTCGCCGCTGTGTCAAGTCTTCACATATTGTAAGTCGTGACGTATTAGATGGGCTAGCCGGTTCCTGTCCTCGTGACATTCCACCGAGACCATTTCTAGAACATTCAGGTCTTTTCCCGGGTACCCATGTGATGAGGCTGGGTCGACCCCAGTATATGTGTTGTATGCATAAAGTTAATAAATGTACAGTGAAGGTGGGTACAACTGTGGCCATACGCTCTGGGGAGATCGGTACAACTGTGGTCACACGCCCTGGGGATGTCGGTACAACTGTGGCCACACGCCCTGGGGAGATCGGTACAACTGTGGTCACACGCCCTGGGGATGTCGGTACAACTGTGGCCACACGCCCTGGGGAGGTCGGCACAACTGTGGTCACACGCACAGGGGAGGTCGGCACAACTGTGGTCACACGCCCTGGGGAGGTCGGTACAACTGTGGCAACACGCCCTGGGGAGGTCGGCATAACTGTGGTCACACGCCCTGGGGAGATTGGTACAACTGTGGCAACACGCCCTGGGGAGGTCGGCATAACTGTGAGCACACGCCCTGGGGAGGTCGGTACAACTGTGGCAACACGCCCTGGGGAGATTGGTACAACTGTGGCCACACGCCCTGGGGAGGTGGGTACAACTGTGGTCACACGCCCTGGGGATGTCGGTACAACTGTGGCCACACGCCCTGGGGAGATCGGTACAACTGTGGTCACACGCCCTGGGGAGGTGGGTACAACTGTGGTCACACGCCCTGGGGAGGTCGGTACAACTGTGGCCACACGCCCTGGGGAGGTCGGCACAACTGTGGCCACACGCCCTGGGGAGGTGGGTACAACTGTGGCCACACACACAAACACACAATCGTGACACCCCCCCCCCTCCCCCGGGAAGCAGGTTCAGATGAAGAGTCCAACTATGAAGATATATCCTTGTCCAGGATAGACAAGCACAAGAGTCCAACTATGAAGATATATCCTTGTCCAGGATGGACAAGCACAAGAGTCCAACTATGAAGTATATCCTTGTCCAGGATAGACAGCTCAAGAGTTCCAACATGTGCAGCTTGCCAAGATCGAATGTGCAAGTCACCATTGCTGTGTTATGAACCAGTGGATCGGCTCTGCAGACTGACTAGCAACAATGTGTTTCCTGTACGTGGTCATTTAGGAGCCATGTGTGCCATTCTTCTGTAACCTCGTTGTCTTGATGACTTCAATATGGTGAAGAAATAAGGTGAAGAGATTCGAAGCTACGGGGCAATGCGTGGTTCAGCATCCAAGTGAAGGGATTGTCAGTCAGTTCCGCTCCCTGCATACATAGTCCACCCACTTCCAGATATCATCTCTGAGACGCTGACGGTTTCTGCCTCATGCTAGACGCCTCCGGTTTAGAATAATTTTGGGAAAGTTTACAGGAACCATGGGTATCTCATGTCACACGTCTCCCTGATCTCATGGGACAGTTTACAGGAACCATGGGTGTTTCATGTCACACGTCTCCCTGATCTCATGGGACAGTTTACAGGAACCATGGGTATCTCATGTCACACGTCTCCCTGATCTCATGGGACAGTTTACAGGAACCATGGGTGTTTCATGTCACACGTCTCCCTGATCTCATGGGACAGTTTACAGGAACCATGGGTATCTCATGTCACACGTCTTCCTGATCTCATGGGAAAGTTTACAGGAACCATGGGTGTCACATTATCTCACACGTCACCCTGATCTCATGGGACAGTTTACAGGAACCATGGGTATCTCATGTCACACGTCTTCCTGATCTCATGGGAAAGTTTACAGGAACCATGGGTGTCACATTATCTCACACGTCACCCTGATCTCATGGGACAGTTTACAGGAACCATGGGTATCTCATGTCACACGTCTTCCTGATCTCATGGGAAAGTTTACAGGAACCATGGGTGTCACATTATCTCACACGTCACCCTGATCTCATGGGACAGTTTACAGGATCCATGGGTATCTCATGTCACACGTCTTCCTGATCTCATGGGAAAGTTTACAGGAACCATGGGTGTCACATTATCTCACACGTCACCCTGATCTCATGGGACAGTTTACAGGAACCATGGGTGTCTCATGATGTCACACGTCTCCCTGATCTCATGGGACAGTTTACAGGAACCATGGGTGTCTCATGATGTCACACGTCACCCTGATCTCATGGGAAAGTTTACAGGAACCATGGGTGTCTCATGATGTCACACGTCTCCCTGATCTCATGGGAAAGTTTACAGGAACCATGGGTGTCACATGATCACACACGTCACCCTGATCTCATGGGAAAGTTTACAGGAACCATGGGTGTCTCATGATGTCACACGTCTCCCTGATCTCATGGGAAAGTTTACATGAACCATCGGTGTCTCATGATCTCACACGTCTCCCTGATCGCTTGGGTAGTTCGATCATTTACTTAGCCCTCTAGGATAACGACGTAAAACGGGAGGGCATTGTGGATTGTAAACATGTAAAAATTCCAGGGCATTTAGAAATCGCAACAAAAAAAAAAAACACACACACACACACAACCCTACACAATATCTGGCTAAAAAAAAAAAAAAACCACCAACGGGTATATAGAGCCCGTTACCGTGAATAGAAGCGTGAGTTGATTCTGTGTGAATCGTGGCTGCGTTCGATAATGATGTGTGGTTGACAGTGAGAGACAAAGATGTATGGTTGACAGTAAGTGACAGAGATGTATGGCTGACAAAGATGTGTGGTTGACAGAGATGTGTGGTTGAGAGTGAGTGACAGAGATGTGTGGTTGAGAGTGAGTGACAGAGATGTGTGGTTGAGAGAGAGTGACAGAGATGTATGGTTGACAGTGAGTGACAGAGATGTGTGGTTGACAGAAATGTATGGTTGACAGTGAGTGACAGAGATGTGTGGTTGACAGTGAGCAACAGAGATGTGCGGTTGACAGTGAGAGACAGAGATGTGTGGTTGACAGAGATGTGTGGTTGACAGAGATGTGTGGTTGACAGTGAGTGACATAGATGTGTGGTTGAGAGTGAGTGACAGAGATGTGTGGTTGACAGTGAGAGACAGAGATGTGTGGTTGACAGTGAGTGACAGAGATGTGTGGTTGAGAGTGAGTGACAGTGATGTGTGGTTGAGGATGAGTGACAGAGATGTATGGTTGACAGTGAGTGACAGAGATGTGTAGTTGACAGAAATGTATGGTTGACAGTGAGTGACAGAGATGTGTGGTTGACAGCGAGCGACAGAGATGTGTGGTTGACAGAAATATGTGGTTGACAGAGATGTGTGGTTGACAGAGATGTGGCTGACAGTCAGTGACAGAGATGTGTGGTTGACTGGAAGATTTGACTACTACAGACTACAAGAATATGAAATGGAAACAAATAGGTATTTTTAAATTCCTGCGAGAAAAAAACGAAAAAACATTAACAAACGTTGCACATACCTTACAAGGAGATCCACGTGTCGCGAAATACAGGTGAAAAATCCGAAATCAGAAGCACTCAATAAATATAATAAAAATGAAAAATAAAATAAGATAAAATACACACGAACGCATACAATAGACACACAGACGTTTCGATTCTAAGAATCTTTGTCAATGACAACACAGATAAACAACGACAGGAACAACAGAAACACACGCACACGACCTATCACTTAAGATGCACAACCTGATATTTACATGTGGGGCCGGAAATGTGACTAGGCCAGCTGCGAAAACGCGTGGCGCAGAATTGAAAATGGGTTGCCAAAAAGGATTTGAGTAGCCAAAAATATGAGAACAGTCTGCTATGAAAACATAGAAATGTAGGGACAATTAAGTCTAGATATCGCGGGGGGGGGGTGGGGGGGGGAGAGAACAGCACGGTAATAGGTAGTGTAAACAATTGGGGAAGATGCCACAGTTACACTGTAGCGTCCACGACAGTATTCATTCCTGCCGGGTGGATGCATCCCAGATTGTTGATTAGCTGGCATTCAATTCTAAGTCTGATACAGCTATTTGAGAAGCAGGGTTTTAATGCGGTGACACATGCATCGTCGGCTCCATTGTGGTTGGAGGAATTGAAATGGTTGGGGACAGGTTTGTCAGCGCCCTGATTGATGTCTCTGAGGTGTTCTCTAAAACGATCCGCAAGACGTCTGCCCGTTTGGCCAATGTATTTCATGTCACATCGTTTGCAGATGATGACATAAATCAGATTGCGGGATGTGCAGGTGAAACAATCTTTCAAGGTGAAGGTGCCTCGGGGAAATGCAATTTCTGGTGTCTGAACAACGTATGGGCATGTCAGACAGTTCCTACGATGGCATTCAAAGGTGCCCACGGATGAGGTAACCGTGGGGAGGCGACTGTGCACAAGGTGGTCTTTGAGGCTCTGGTTACGGCGGAAAATTACCCTGGGGCCATTTGAGAATACCTCACGAGTGGTAGGATCCGATTCCAAGATGGACCAGTGTCTCAGGAAAATGTGCTTGATGGCATAGGCATGTGGATGGAAGGTGAGGATAAGCTTGGGTTCATTGTTCTGAGGTCGCGTATGCTTGGCGAGGGACATTTCCCGCGAGACCTGGGTTATGCGACAGAGAGATGTCGACAAGACGTCCTCTGGGTAGGACCGTCTGCGGAAAAAGTCCAGCATTTCGTGGGCTCTCTCGAGGAAGTCATTATCATCCTGACAGATGCGACGGAGGCGGAGTAGCTGGGAATATGGGATGGAATCTTTGCAGCTTTTGGGGTGGGATGAGCTGTACAGGAGGAAACCGTGAGCATCAGTAGGTTTATAGTACACGGAGGTCGTGAGGCCTGTAGGGTTTAACTTGATGGTGGTGTCAAGGAAATTGACAGAGGTGGTGGAAATTTCTGAGGTGAATTTGATCGATGGATGGAAGTTCTTGACATAATTAATGAACCGGTTCAGTTCCGCCTCTGGCATGTCAGTGAGACCTATGCCGTCATCGATGTAGCGTCGGTAAAAAGAAGGGAGAAGACCATCATAGCTGAGTTCAATCTGGTGTTCCAGATGTCCCATAAATACACATGCGTAGCTGGGTCCCATTTTAGTGCCCATGGCGACACCGCTGATTTGTTCAAAGTAGTGGCCATTGAACTCAAAGGAATTGTTGGTGAGGACCAATTCAGCGAGTCTCACAAGTGTGCGTGTAGGGATGGCTTGATCTGTGCGTTGATCCAGAAAGAACTGTAGCGCCCTGAGGCCATCAGCGTGAGGAATGGAGGTATAGAGGGAACATACATCTATTAGGAATAGTCTGTATGTGTTCCCAGGAGTCAGTTGGAGAGAGTTGAATGAAAGTAACGCATGCGTTGTATCCTTGATGTATGACGGGAGATTCGCAACTAGAGGTTGGAAAATCCTGTCAAGAAACGCTGAGATCAGTTCAGTCGGGCACCATCAAGTTAAACCCTACAGGCCTCACGACCTCCGTGTACTATAAACCTACTGATGCTCACGGTTTCCTCCTGTACAGCTCATCCCACCCCAAAAGCTGCAAAGATTCCATCCCATATTCCCAGCTACTCCGCCTCCGTCGCATCTGTCAGGATGATAATGACTTCCTCGAGAGAGCCCACGAAATGCTGGACTTTTTCCGCAGACGGTCCTACCCAGAGGACGTCTTGTCGACATCTCTCTGTCGCATAACCCAGGTCTCGCGGGAAATGTCCCTCGCCAAGCATACGCGACCTCAGAACAATGAACCCAAGCTTATCCTCACCTTCCATCCACATGCCTATGCCATCAAGCACATTTTCCTGAGACACTGGTCCATCTTGGAATCGGATCCTACCACTCGTGAGGTATTCTCAAATGGCCCCAGGGTAATTTTCCGCCGTAACCAGAGCCTCAAAGACCACCTTGTGCACAGTCGCCTCCCCACGGTTACCTCATCCGTGGGCACCTTTGAATGCCATCGTAGGAACTGTCTGACATGCCCATACGTTGTTCAGACACCAGAAATTGCATTTCCCCGAGGCACCTTCACCTTGAAAGATTGTTTCACCTGCACATCCCGCAATCTGATTTATGTCATCATCTGCAAACGATGTGACATGAAATACATTGGCCAAACGGGCAGACGTCTTGCGGATCGTTTTAGAGAACACCTCAGAGACATCAATCAGGGCGCTGACAAACCTGTCCCCAACCATTTCAATTCCTCCAACCACAATGGAGCCGACGATGCATGTGTCACCGCATTAAAACCCTGCTTCTCAAATAGCTGTATCAGACTTAGAATTGAATGCCAGCTAATCAACAATCTGGGATGCATCCACCCGGCAGGAATGAATACTGTCGTGGACGCTACAGTGTAACTGTGGCATCTTCCCCAATTGTTTACACTACCTATTACCGTGCTGTTCTCTCCCCACCCCCCCCCCCACCCCCCCCCCCCCCCCGCGATATCTAGACTTAATTGTCCCTACATTTCTATGTTTTCATAGCAGACTGTTCTCATATTTTTGGCTACTCAAATCCTTTTTGGCAACCCATTTTCAATTCTGCGCCACGCGTTTTCGCAGCTGGCCTAGTCACATTTCCGGCCCCACATGTAAATATCAGGTTGTGCATCTTAAGTGATAGGTCGTGTGCGTGTGTTTCTGTTGTTCCTGTCGTTGTTTATCTGTGTTGTCATTGACAAAGATTCTTAGAATCGAAACGTCTGTGTGTCTATTGTATGCGTTCGTGTGTATTTTATCTTATTTTATTTTTCATTTTTATTATATTTATTGAGTGCTTCTGATTTCGGATTTTTCACCTGTATTTCGCGACACGTGGATCTCCTTGTAAGGTATGTGCAACGTTTGTTAATGTTTTTTCGTTTTTTTCTCGCAGGAATTTAAAAATACCTATTTGTTTCCATTTCATATTCTTATATCCTGCTGCAGCCGCTGCTTTTTCTCTCTACAGACTACAAGACTGTGAGATTTGACTACTACAGACTAAAAAACTTGAAGATTTGACTACTACAGACTACAAGACTGTGAGATTTGACTACTACAGACTAAAAAACTTGAAGATTTGACTACTACAGACTACTAGACTGGAAGATTTGACTATTACAAACTATAAGACTGAGAGATTTGACTATTACAGAGTACACGACTGTGAGATTGGAACTCATGTTAGTTAGTTAGTTTGTTAGTTAGTTAGTTAGTTAGTTAGTTAGCTAGTTAGCTAGTTAGTTAGTTAGTTAGTTAGCTAGTTAGCTAGTTAGTTAGTTAGCTAGTTAGTCGACAGATCATCCTCATTGCACATCGAACCATTCTCGGATCCCCTCCTCAGCAAATCCCGCAGCGTGTAGCGGCTAACGACGCCAGTTCTGTGTTGGTTTATTAATCTTCTTTGGCTTCCTGCGTAGTGTTCTTGTTTGGCCACCCCTCTTTTAATTTGCTGTTCTCGCAGTCTGGCCATTGTTGTAGATTCACAGTCATCACTTGGTTCACGCAAAAGTCTTACTTCTCGTAGAGCATTCAGAATGTCCGCCTGGTCCATGGCGCGTCCGCCCTCCACCGTAGCCTCACCTGTGGAACTCATGTACACAGAGACAACAAACTTACCTCGAGAAAGAAACCTCTTCCAGTTACGCAAACACCGCACCTGTGGGAGCACTAGCTGAAACCTCGTAAGTTACGCAAACATCGCACCCGTGGGAGCACTCGCAGAAACCTCGTAAGTTACGCAAACACCGCACCTCTGGGAGCATCGCAGAAATCTCTCTACCCAGATATGGCAAGTCACAGGCCGGCCAAATCCAACCATGTCCAGGGTCACGACCCCGATGTTATTATGCAAACACTTGTGATATGTGTTTTTGCGTCCGCAGGTCTGTGCATAAGTGTGTGCGTGTGTGCGCATGTGTGTGTACACTGGGGCAGTGACCATTCATGAACCGTTTGTTGTAATGTAGTAAACACCTGGAGGGTACAAGAACGTCAAGAGATGATTGTGGTAGCTTGCTAGCGTGACTTCTTTAACCTCTCACAAGTGTGGCCACGTGTTCAGTTTTGCTGATTTGTTACACGCACAATCTAGCGGACGGAGCATTATGTGTTGCTGACATATACATACACGAGAAAAAAAAAGTGTTAAGGTGCTACATGAAGCCTGTACTTTTGTTGTAAAAACAAAAGTCGCTTAAAAGTCGACAGGGTCGACTTCATTACACCCGGTTTTATCCCACATGGCTCGATCTCTATCCGCAGCGCGGAAAGCGTCGCACAAAGCACGAACTCTAGCGACGACCCACAGGAGTCTCCGAAATATTTCACTCGTGAACCAAAGGACGCGGCCCGGAATCGAACACACAACCTTCAGAGCCCGAGTCAAAAGGCTTGACCACTTCGCCACGGAGACTCCCTTCTGTACTTTTGTATGGATGTGAAGCGTGGACAATAAGCAGACAAGCTGAAAAACATCCGATGACTGTGGAAATGTGGTTTCTGAGGAAAATCCAAAGACTCCATGGACAGACAGAAAACACAATGACCAAGTCCTACAAGAAACAAATAAAAATCGTAAACCGATTAGAGAAATTAGACGTAGATAGTCACCATGTTTTGGTCACGTTATGAGAAGAAATAAATTGGAGAACTTGGTGACAACTGGCAAGATCGAGGGGAATAGAAAAAGGAGAAGACAGAGACGTAAATACCAGGGTGGCTTGGCCACGTGGTATGGTCGAGACTGGAACACTGAGCTGATCCACGACTCTGGTGATCGAGTGAGATGGCAAACAGTGACCACCCAATCTTATTGGATGGATACTAATTACTAACAGCCAGATATCACACATATTGGATAATATAATATCCTCACATCATCTGAGCCTGACCATGTACCTAATGGTATCATTGAACCTGTTGTTACATTGGTGTCATTGAGTCTATTGTTGCATTGGTATCATTGAGTCTATTGTTACATTGGTGTCGTTGGGTCTATTGTTACATTGGTGTCATCGAGTCTATTGTTGCATTGGTATCATTGAGTCTATTGTTACATTGGTGTCGTTGGGTCTATTGTTACATTGGTGTCATTGAGTCTATTGTTGCATTGGTGTCATTGAGTGTATTTTTAGATTGGTGTCATTGAGTGTATTGTTAGATTGGTGTCATTGAGTGTATTGTTAGATTGGTGTCATTGAGTATATCTCGTATACTCTCGTAAGTAACGTGACGACGGTGAGAATCAGCAGTGGTTCGAATCGCATCGGTAACTTACGGGGTATGTGAGCCGGCCGCTCAGAAAGCAATGTCAAACTACCGAGCGTAATCTTGCCAAGAAATCAACAATCAGCTTAAAGATGCTGTTGTTGACAGCGATGTCATGTAAAGGATATGCAAAAAAAAAAAAAAAACATTGGTATCCTTGAGTCTATTGTTACAGCTGCATAGATTGGGATGACAGCACGTTTATGCTGCTTGCTTGCTTGCTTGCTTGTGTTCGTTGGCTTGAGCTCCAACGCGAAGTCCTGTATGTCGGATGAAGGCATCCGGTTGTCCAACATCAGTGTGATGTCATACAGGACCTGAGTTTTGCGTGAGTATCCGTTGTCCCATGTCTGGCTTATTGGTGTGCAGACTGGTGGTTCCTCGCCGTACAGGCAGACACTCTCCGACTTCGGAGGAATCGGCGATCCTACTGACTTTAGCCAGGACCCCGAAGGGACCTGTTGCCCAGGACGCTCGACGAGGACGCGTCAATAGGTCTTGGCCAGTATATAACCCGGCCCTGGTGCCTTGGAAACACCTCTGCGTCCCACAGCACGTTTATAAAGAGCTTGTGTTGACACAGGACCTCGTGTTATAACTCAATCCGCCGGTACAGCCGCAGCTATCACTGTACTGGTGACGTACGCCTCACCTTAATGCATTCTTGGGCTCAGGTAAGTGAAATGACGTAAACGATATCTTTACACACCTTGGGGCGTGCTGGTCTACAGTAAGGTACAGAGTACAGGACGTGAAGAATCTCTTTACACATTTAGAGACGTATTTGGCCTACAGTAAGTGAAAGGACGTGAAGGATCTCTTTACACACCTAGGGACGTGCTGGGTCTACAGTAAGTGAAATGACGTGAAGGATCTCTTTACACACATAGGGACGTGCTGGGTCTACAGTAAGTGAAAGGACGTGAAGGATCTCTTTACACACCTAGGGACGTGCTGGGTCTACAATCCTAGCCCCATACTTGTGGTATAGCAGCTAGCAGCCCGTGGACGATTCGATCGATATCAAACATATGAGGTCAACTGGGCGTAAACATCCACATCTGCATGCGGATTCGAATATATGGCCACAGAGCCGGCAGACAGACGTCTTGGCTACTGCACCACCATGGAGTCTCGTTTCTACAGCTCAACCAACTGTACATGTCAAAGCTTGTTTAACCGTAGCAGCTATTGCGAGATGACCTGTAGTTGCAGCTGTTGCGTCGTGACCTGTAGTTGCAGCTGTTGCGAGATTGCCCGTAGTTGCATCGTGACCTGTAGTTGCAGCTGTTGCGTCATGACCTATAGTTGCAGCTGTTGCGAGATGCCCTGTAGTTGCATCGTGACCTGTAGTTGCGGCTGTTGCGTCGTGACCTGTAGTTGCAGCTGTTGCGTCGTGACCTGTAGTTGGAGCTGTTGCGTCGTGACCTGTAGTTGCAGCTGTTGCGAGATTGCCCGTAGTTGCATCGTGACCTGTAGTTGGAGCTGTTGCGTCATGACCTATAGTTGCAGCTGTTGCGAGATGGCCTGTAGTTGCGGCTGTTGCGTCGTGACCTGTAGTTGCAGCTGTTGCGTCATGACCTGTAGTTGCAGCTGTTGCGAGATGGCCCGTAGTTGCATCATGACCTGTAGTTGCAGCTGTTGCGAGATGGCCCGTAGTTGCGTCGTGACCTGTAGTTGCAGCTGTTGCGAGATGGCCCGTAGTTGCATCATGACCTGTAGTTGCAGCTGTTGCGAGATGGCCTGTAGTTGCATCGTGACCTGTAGTTGCAGCTGTTGTTCTAGTTGCATTCGCCCAGTAGAATCGTGCCTGTGTGCTGTGATCATACATATCAACCCGTCCGTCTGCCTATACATTGTGTGTATGGTTGTGCTTTATCTCTGCAAGCATCTTAACATGCACGCCACAGGTAGAATATCACCCAAGTTTCTCTTCATCAGTTTGTTCCGGAAAATAAGCCAGTTTCACCTGGTGCAGCCTGTGTGATCAGTATTGCATTGACGACAGCTTGTCTCCTTGGCCTTGCTATCTATGTCTTTCCATTCTTGTTTTGTTTGTGATTGGTCTGTTTCGTTTATAATTAGCATTTTAATGTAATCGATGTTTTATCCCCGCGCCTTCAGGCCAGTGCTGTCAAGAGTAGACAACCCAAGGGATACAAGCAAGAAAGAGAGTGTGCTAATAGATGGGTTGTGTCCCCTAGTTTATAATGATGCTGTATTAAGTTGCTGCTTGCTTGTGTGCTCGTTGGCTTGAGCTCCAACGCGAAGTCCTGTATGTCGGATGAAGGCATCCTGTTGTCCACCATCAGAGTGATGTCATACAGGACTTGAGGTTTTGTGAGTATCCGTTGTCCCATGTCTGGTTTATTGGTGTGCAGACTGGTGGTTCCTCGCCGTACAGGCAGACACTCTCCGACTTCGGAGGAATCGGCGATCCTACTGACCTTAGCCAGGACGCCGAAGGGACCTGTTGCCCAGGACGCTCGACGAGGACGCGTCAATAGGTCTTGGCCAGTATATAACCCGGCCCTGGTGCCTTGGAAACACCTCTGCGTCCCGCTGTATTAAGTTCCAATGAATGCGTGCAAACTGTGGCCTACCTGTGGACGAATCTTCAGCCGTGACTAAACGGTTCAGTTGTATTTTACAACTACTATTATCATCATAACCGGTCTCTGTGGCTAAGGGCTTGCGAACGCGGTTTGTGAGCCCGTATACCCGGGTTCGAAATACAGCGGTGCTGACTTTTTCGAAAAAGGTATAGGAGCCGGTCGTTCAGAAAGCAATGGCAAACTACTGAACGTAACACTTGCCTAGTACATCAATAGCAGCTGAAAATGCTGGTGTTGACTGCAACGTCCCGTAAGGGATACGCAACAAAAATTATCATCATAAAAATAATTCCAGAGGACATTTTTTTTTTGGGGGGGGGGGGGGGGAGGGGGGTTCACATATCCTTTACAGGACATCGCTATCAACATCAGCATCTTTCAACAGATTTCTTGGCAAAATTACGCTCAGTAGTTTACCATTGCTTTTTGAGCGACCAGCTCACATAACCCGTAAGTTACCGACGCGGAGAGAACCGCTACCGTTTCTCACGCACGTCACGATAGTATACGGGATTACGGATAAAGTCGTGTAACCCCTAGACCAGCAGAGGACAACTTTTTTTTTTAAATTCGCATATCCTTTTACAGGACATCGCTGTCAACAGCAGCATCTTTCAGCTGTCTGTTGATTTCTTGGCAAGATTACGCTCAGTAGTTTGCCATTGCTTTCTGAGCGGCCGGCTCAGTTATTCCGCAAGTCACCAGCGGGGAACTATCCGCTCCCAGTTCTCGCCCGCTACGAGGCTCTGCGTGATAAACGGGATTACGGAGAAAGTGGTGTAACCCCTCGACCAGAGAGACCGGCAGAGGACAACTAGTATAATATATATTCTCCTAACTGTGGTACGACACATCTAAGTTAATTATAATTGCCATGTCAAAAGTTAGTTTTAGTGAGACATGTATTATTGATCATCGCACACGTTGTATGTGTGTTTTAGTGAGACATGTATTATTAATCATCGCACACGTTGCGTGTGTTTGTAATGCATGTATCGTTTCTGTTGTCTAAGATTAGCTTCGTGAGTGGTGTATGAATGAAATAATGAATGAGAGCGGAGAGATAAGATGAGCGGAATATAAGATGGGCTTGCATACCTAATTCTTAACCCTGTAAAAATAAAGTGCCTTCCTAAACAACAAAACATCGAAATGACAGATACGTGCAGGAAGAGTGTTGCTGACTTTGTGGCACACTGAGGGTATCTTTCCAGCGGTCATCTATCTCATGGCAACATGATAAATAGACAGCACTATGAAAATCTGACCAAACTTAACATGGCAAATAGACAGCACAATGCAGATCTGACCAAACTTAACATGGCAAATAGACAGCACAATGCAGATCTGACCAAACACTTAACATGGCAAATAGACAGCACAATGCAGATCTGACCAAACTTAACACGGCAAATAGACAGCACAATGCAGATCTGACCAAACTTAACACGGCAAATAGACAGCACAATGCAGATCTGACCAAACTGGGCAGGTCATACCGTGATGACAACAGGATCACACACAAGGTGAGGCAAGGATGCTGGCACTGGGCAGGTCATACCGTGATGACGCTTGACAATAGGATCACTAGAGGATCACACACAAGGTGAGGCAAGGATGCTGGCACTGGGCAGGTCATACCTGGCAATAGTTTCACTAGAAAGTCCCTTGCCAATAACCCCCACGGGGCCAATGAACAAGAGGGAGACCTAAGCCATGTGGAGAAGAGTATTAGAGTAATGCAGGGAGGACATGAAGGCAGATGAGCCAGACAGTAATGCAGGGAGGACATGAAGGCAGATGAGCCAGACAGTAATGCAGGGAGGACATGGGGGGAGATGAGCCAGACAGTAATGCAGGGAGGACATGGAGGCAGATGAGCCAGACAGTAATGCAGGGAGGACATGGAGGCAGATGAGCCAGACAGTAATGCAGGGAGGACATGGAGGCAGATGAGCCAGACAGTAATGCACGGAGGACATGGAGGCAGATGAGCCAACAGTAATGTAGGGAGGGCATGGAGGTAGATGAGCCAGACAGTAATGCAGGGAGGACATGGAGGTAGATGAGCCAGACAGTAATGCAGGGAGGACATGGAGGCAGATGAGCCAGACAGTAATGCAGGGAGGGCATGGAGGGAGATGAGCCAGACAGTAATGTAGGGAGGACATGGAGGGAGATGAGCCAGACAGTATTGCAGGGAGGGCATGGAGGTAGATGAGCCAGACAGTAATGCAGGGAGGGCATGGAGGTAGATGAGCCAGACAGTAATGCAGGGAGGGCATGGAGGTAGATGAGCCAAACAGTAATGTAGGGAGGACATGGAGGGAGATGAGCCAGACAGTAAAGGACAGGAGGGCTGGCCAAGTCTTGGTTGAGAGCCTTGCTCCAATGAGGGACAGCTCAGAAGCAGAAGACGATGGCCCGGCAGTCTGTGTTTACAACCTCCGATGTCCACTCTACAACGTGGACACTTGTACACCTCCTGTTTCCCGGATTATCCACGACAAAAATGACAATTTGAATAATGAAGACACAAACAAAAGATTGCACGGCATATTTCGTTGCATCTCGTCATGTACATACTGCAGAATTCACACAACAAAAAGTAAAATAACTAGATAAATCCTTCAAGCTGAAATATACACTACAAACTTCCCGCTTCATCGATTGTACGGCATGTGTTGGAAACCGACCATGTTGTTGATAGGGACAGTGCCTTTCGTGTGTTGTTTAATACACAAAGTAGCCACTTGTTAAAATTTGCAGAAGCCATACTGATTAATCTACACAGGCCAGTTTTGTGCAAACATTTAGACATGTCAGTCAATTTAAAATTACCGGGGTAGACAATTCACATTACTGTGCGAACATGTGTATATTTCAGCTTGAAGGATTTATCTAGTTATCTTACATTATGTTGTGTTAATTCTGCAATATGTACCTGACGCATTGCAGCAAAGTATGCCGGGCAATAAATTGTGCAATCACATTGTTTATCTTCGTTATTCAGAAATGACAATATTCTGCTGCACTTCCTGTATGCTAATGAGTGATGCATCTGTTGACAGCCTACTCTCATCCCATCTTGTTCTTGCGGTATCAAGGTGAAGTATAAACAGTGGAAGAGTGCCGTTTATGGGCTTCATGTATCAAGATTCCCATGGACTCTGCTATTCCCTCTGTCAATCTTTTACGTGGCCGGCCTCTTCTTCTGTTTCCATTTGGTCCGTAAGTCATTGCTTGTTGTGGTATACTGTCACTTGGTAGCCTAGTTATATGGCTAAACCATCTAACTTGCTTATTGTAATGACATCTAGCATGGCTATTATCCCCACTTTAGTCTTGATTACTTAATTTCTGATTTTCTCTTATTGATGTTGAGTATTTTTCTCAGGAAACTCATTTCCATTGTAATTGTTTTTCTCTTTTTCTGTCACTGTCCAGGTTTGGCATTGGTAGAACAGAGTTGTTAGAAAGATTGTGTTGTAGAGTGCTTTTTTTAAAAGTATATATATACTGATACGTTCTTGAACTGATATGTTCTTGAGTATTAGTACCATTTGTCAGATGAGTTGATTTACTTTATTGCATTTATTCTCAATATCGTCTTCTGATTAGCTATTTGATGATATTACACTTGCTATTGGTTGACAGTAACAGAGTAATGCTAGTCTTAAGTTGGTGAATCACATCAACACTGTTGAAAACAAACACAAAAGCAAACATGTGCACTTCAACTAGCTAACATTATTATTACAAACAAACAACTGTATTCATCTCATCAACATTGAAATCACTGAGGTAATTGAAAATGTGTATATGAGAATATTCTCCAATTGACAAAAAAAAAGTTTGTGAAAGGCGTACATGTCAAAACCCCAAGACTAGGTGTCATGTGATCCAGCAGTAAGGACGGAGAACATGAGAGTAAGCGGAGCCACTACATGAAATAAACACAGCTACATGATGAACATACACACACACCGTGGTATGGCCAACAGCGGCAGACCGGGCCCCCGTGGAGCAGCACCACACATCCTGTGCTGCACTTGATTAGCTGTTGAAGTAAACATTCGTATAAACATATCTACAGCAGTCGGAGGACGGACTCGACAATAAATACACGTATATGGCAGGCCAGGTGCTGCTGGCAGGCAAGTAGAGTTGTATGACTAGCAGGCACATGTGCACACACCCAGGCTTCCTGTGACCCCAGATTGCACACACCCAGGCTTCCTGTGACCCCAGATTGCACAACCCACAGTAATCCCCTGCTAGATGTCCCTGTAGCAGTATCAGAATTAGAGATTCACATGCAGCATATGAGATGGAGTGACCAGCTACCTTCCTCCTGAGAACAATGTCTAGCATATTATGAGACGAGGCTGTGTGCGGAGTTAACTGGTTGGGACACTGTTTAATCCCGGACCTGTGCTGAGGACAGAACTCTGGAGCCACTGGTGGGCAACTAGAGCACCAACCACAGAGCCATGAGGGCTTGAAGACTGTAACAGTGTACATATGACTATTTACAACCATTCCACTGCATTATATTACATAGAACTATCCACAGGTCAGCATAGATGTTATGTAGCAGAACACATGGCACATGTCAGAAGACATGGCACATGTCAGAAGATTACACACATCAGAATACATGTCACATGTCAGAATACATGGCACATGTCAGAATATTACACACATCAGAATACATATCACATGTCAGAAGATATGTCGCATGTCAGTGACGATCTGCTGCTAGCTTCCACAGAAAGTGTTCTGTGTGAACAAAGAGACATTCTGTGTAGAGAGAGACAACTGCTGCTCACATCATCAATTCAGAGACATGCTGCCCATCCATGTGGATGTCTGTAGATCTGGCACCCTGCACTGACAACACATTTGTATCACTTTTACAGAAGCTGGCCATGGGTGACACCTGTCATCTTACTTCCTGCACAATGCCTGCCACCTGGTCAGTTCTGTGGTGTTACTTAATGCTCAGGACAGCTACAACAGTCAAGGACAAACATGGCCAGACTTGTCAACCTGCACCAGATGGTTACGTTTGGTCTGGATGTTTTGTCATGTCCAAGACAGAGGCAGGTGTGGTGTGGCCGGCTGGTGGCTAGGTCAGACATGCAGGTCTGCATACCAGCACATGGGGCCACGTGACTGCCTGTGGACTCAGCAAACCATTGCACATGTTGTCCAGTCAGGGCCAGGCCACTGTGCTCCCAACAACCCGGACTGCCCAGGATCTACACGTGTGCTTAGCACCACATATCCAACATAACCATTACCATACAGAAGCACCTATAGCCAGTCAATGAACATTCAACTCTAGCAACCTCATGTCAGCAACACATTAGCACCTACAGCCAGTCAATGAACATTCAGCTCTAGCAACTCCATGTCAGCAACACATCAGCAGATCTTAGAGCACAGCACTAAACCAGTCACACTTAGCAGAAATAAACAATTCCAAATGTGCACAAGGAACTACAGAAACAAGATCTAATCAGTTAGTCAGTCGGAGGTGTCACCACTAACAGTACAATATTGGACACTGTCAGCAGGCACTTGTAGCACTGCACACATGTACACTAGAATTATAGAGAATAGCTGTCACTCTCAAATATACAACATGTTCCAACAACAATATACAAATATAACATATTTAACAACCAAATACAAAAACACCATCTTCAATGTAAATAGAAATCTCTCAAACATCTGAACTGATCGATGCTGGCTTGTGAGCCCGCAGCAATTATGGTAGATTTCAGCAGGGTGGTGGAGAACTGCTGGTAGGTCTCACCATGGACATAACATCAGACACTTGTGACAGGCAAGGGAAAACCACCACATGGAATCAACTGATGGCGACCGCAACACTGAAAGTATGCTAGAGTGCCATGTTCAAATAGGACCGTGCCAGTCTTGTGATTGAGTAACCTGACATGACACATTGTGACTGCTGATAACTATTTCCATTCAAGTCTGTGACAACTAATTTGTGACAGTTGACAACTTCTGTCATTCAAGTCCGTGACAATTAATTTGTGACATTGACAACTTCTGTCATTCAAGCCGTGACAATTAATTTGTGACAGTTGACAACTTTTGTTATTCAAGTCTGTGACAACTAATTTGTAACAATTGACAACTTCTGTTATTCAAGTCCATGACAACTAATTTGTGACATTGACAACTTCTGTCATTCAAGCCATGACAACTAATTTGTGACATTGACAACTTCTGTCATTCAAGCAGTGACAACTAATTTGTGACAGTTGACAACTTTTGTCATTCAAGTCTGTGACAACTAATTTGTGACAGTTGACAATTTCTGTCATTCAAGTCTGTGACAACTAATTTGTGACAGTTGACCACTTGTCATTCAAGTCTGTGACAACTAATTTGTAACAGTTGACAACTTCTGTCATTCAAGTCTGACAACTAATTTGTGACAGTAGACAACTTCTGTCATTCAAGTCTGACAACTTCTGTCATTCAAGTTTGTGACAACTAAAACTAGCAGCACATCTGTCCCATGTGGGGAAGACTGATGCTGCAATATACCAGCCACACTGCACACCTGTGGGAGCGGCTAGACCACCTGAAGGATCAGTTCCGCTACAACAAACAGGTAATATCATGAAAGGGCAGAAACACTGCCCAGCCAACCAAGATGGAGAGACTGACAGAAACAGGTGAGTCATGGAATGAGATAGCATAGATATCAACATCTAGGAGGGCACATGGCATGAGCTGGTTGACAGTCTGTGCTCCATGGGGAAATATAGCGTAGAAAAGAGGTATTTATCCAACAGAGTGTGTAGGCATCAAGAAGCCGTTCCATCAATCTAGACAATGCCTATAGCCCTGGATATAATCAGTGGTGACCCACGTGGCTCCAGGAGTGACCCATGTGGCTCCAGGAGTGACCCACGTGGCTCCAGGACTGGCCCACCTGGTAGTGCCAGTGGCCACATTAACTCTCATGTGCTGGTTGTTCCTGAAGACACGGGCCTGGCACTAGATCCCCAATGTGCTATAAAAACTATCTTACCCTCTAGAGTGTAACTATCAGGACTAGTCAACATATGAAGCATATATGAGTCATGTGAATTGCTGACCAGCTCAAGTGGCACACAATATGCTAAGAGTTGATGCTTTTGTAATGGTCAGCATTTAAAGATGATTATTTGATAACATGATTACTGAAATAACATAACTGAAATAACATGGTTACTGAAATAACAAAGATAATGCTGGTTATGACACGAAAATATCATGATCAGGAAATCCACTGTTTCGCCCAGATCACACAGGAAAACTGCATCCACACGCCAGCCGCACGCCTGACAGACAATATGTGTGATAATATGTACACCCCTTCAGCAAGGTCATCTCCCGTGTTGCCACATTGATTACTGAGAGCGGATCCATTAACATTCACAAACCAGTTGAATACAACAATAGCTACATACCAATCATCCTTATATCAGTGATACATGGATTATGTGGTCAGAGCAGAGGTCAGGGGCGGAAACACCAGAATGGTTCTACTAGAAAGGACACAAGTCTCACAGAGGTCACAGAAAGGGACATAACAATGGCTGCACAAACCTGTAACAGTTGTGGTTATGTACCTTGGACATATCTAGCCATGCTGGAGGTATGTCGCAATGGAAGATTAGGCGTAGGTGGATGTACAGGCATCGTAAGCAGATCCACTCAGCACCAGCTTCTGTGAAGCTGGCAGGGCTCTACTATATGGGGCCTACTACAAAACAATACCAGAAAACACAAACATACAGAGTCTGCCAAAGACCAGGGTTGTGAACAGAAACAGCCAAGTGTGCCAAGAGACCAGGGTTGTGAACATAAACAGCTAGGTGTGCCAAGAGACCAGGGTTGTGAACAGAAACAGCTAGGTGTGCCAAGAGGAAGGCCACAACAGTATTGCAGACTTCTGAACGGACCAAACAATCCACAATCACTTGATATCTAGCACAGCCAATGCTTCACCAACTCTGCATCAAACATCCACCAACCCCAGTCTGTCAGTGCCTGGTCACAAAGGAATGCACACTAGTGTACTTGCTGTCTTCATTGTGCTGCTGGCAGTCAGTCCCACCCCCACCCCACCCCTTGGAGTGGACAGCCCAGTCACAGGTCATGTGACAGCAAATAGGTCACTATTCCAGCATGTTCTACCGGCTTCTCTCAGTCTGGAAGCCATAGTAGATTACTAGACTACCCACCTGGTGGTCATGGGGTCCATCCACATCTATATGTCACTGGTCATCTTTGCTGTATTTATCAATATGTCTCCTAGCAGCAACAGAACTGTTACCTTAATACAGTATGTCAACAAGCTTCCATCAAATGATGCAACTTGTGGGGCCAGCTTTGTGGTAGGTGTACCGATGGTAGGTGTGCCGGTGGAAGGTGTGCTGGTGGTAGGTGTGCCGGTGGTAGGTGTACCGATGGTAGGTGTGCTGGTGGAAGGTGTGCTGGTGGTAGGTGTGCCAGTGGTAGGTGTGCTGGTGGTAGGTGTGCTGGTGGAAGGTGTGCCAGTGGAAGGTGTGCCGGTGGTAGGTGTGCCGGTGGAAGGTGTGCCGGTGGTAGGTGTGCCGGTGGAAGGTGTGCTGGTGGTAGGTGTGCTGGTGGTAGGTGTGCTGGTGGTAGGTGTGCTGGTGGTAGGTGTGCTGGTGGTAGGTGTGCTGGTGGTAGGTGTGCTGGTGGTAGGTGTGCTGGTGGTAGGTGTGCTGGTGGTAGGTGTGCTGGTGGTAGATATACACAAGGTACGTAACTGTGACCTGTAGCAGGAAGATGAGATGGAGGTGCTGGAGGCTGGAGACAGCCTGGAGGTGCAGCTACCAACTTGTACTTGGCAACCACTAACTGTTCTCTGAAGAAACAGACAGACAGACAGACAGCTGTCAGCCCTATGATGTATTCTGTAGGAGACATGGAATGTGCACACTGAGAGTTGTACTGCAGACAAGATCACTGAGGCTGGGTGACACTCAGGGCCATGTCATGCCTGGGACAACAATGTCTTACAGCTGACCAAGGGGCTCAACACTTCTACAATATGCTTGAGTTGGGTTTTTATGTTGCCCTTCAACTCTTTCAGAATAGAAAGAACCCAGTTTGAACCCAATTTCACTATACAAGCGGGTTAACAGTTCTTTCCGTGCCACTTTCTCAATAGACAAGCGGGTAACAGTTCTTTTATTGCTATTAGTTCACTAGGCATGTGGGTAACAGTTCTCTTCTTGCTACTAGCTCACTAGAAATATGGGTAAAAGTTCTCTTCTTGCTACTGATTACTGTGACTCTCACCATTTCAACATCAGTGTTGCAATTTATATGATATCAGGCCTCTGCATGGACAGCCCATGAGAATACAGCTAGCAGCCAAAAGAACTGTTTCATTGAGGAACAAAAAAGTGACATGGCATCATCGGCTGCTAGACGCGGGCTCCCTGGAAGCTGTGAGGCAACGGCAGATCATAATGCAACCGGGCATTGTTGGAATACATGAGAACCTTTCGCTGAATACACTAAGTAACATTTCAAAACTATGCATAGTTACTATGGTGACTACCAAGTGATGCTAGTTCAGCTTGGACTTCTGGGTCTTTGTGTAACTCATCAATTTCTTCTGGCTGCACTCGCCTCCGATCTGACCTTAACGAGTGACCTGATTTGTTGGACTTGTTGCTCTTTGTCGACTTGGTGGACTTTGTGGATTTGGTACTGTTTGCACGCTGAGACTGCCGCCTGAGGATGTTTTGAGAAATTGTTCGATGTAAGTTTTTGCAGGATGCGGCAGCAGCACTCTGAAGCAACCATGGATGTTTGCTGGCCTGGACTGCGGTCAGCCGCTCACTGGGATCAAGCACCAGGGTTTTATCGATGAAATCCTTGGCAAGCATGGAGACATCCTTCCAGTGCTGCAGAAAAAGCAAAACAAGATGTTCAGAACAAGAGACAATCGATGTGCTTGAGGCTACATATGCCCCTCACTGCTACACATATCACTCACGGCTATACATATCATTCATGGATACACATATCACTCATGGCTATACATATCACTCATGGATACACATATCACTCACAGCTACACATATCACTCACGGCTACACATATCACTCAAAGCTACACATATCACTCATGGCTATACATATCATTCACGGATACACATATCACTCACAGCTACACATATCACTCACAGCTACACATATCACTCACGGCTACACATATCACTGATGGCTACACATATCACTCAAGGCTACACATATCATTCACGGCTATACATATCACTCAAGGCTACACAAATCACTAGTGGCTACACAAATCACTAGCGGCTACACAAATCACTCATGGCTACACAAATCACTCACGGCTACACATATCACTTACTGCTACACATGTCACTCACAGCTACACATATCACTCATGGATACACATATCACTCATGGCTACACATATCACTCATGGCTACACATATCACTCACAGATACACATATCACTAACGGCTACACATATCTCTCAGTGATACACATATCTCTCAGGGATACACGTCACTCATGGATACACAAATCACTCACAGCTACACATATCACTCACTGCTATACATATCACTCACTGCTACACATATCACTCATGGCTACACATATCACTCATGGCTACATATGTCACTCACAGCTACACATGTCACTCACTGTTACACATATCACTCACTGCTACACATATCACTCACTGCTACACATATCACTAACTGCTACACGTATCACTCATGGCTACACGTATCACTCATGGCTACAGATATCACTCATGGATATACATATCACTCATGGCTACATATGCCACTCATGGATACACAAATCACTCACGGCTACACAAATCACTCACAGCTACACAAATCACTCACAGCTACACATATCACTAACGGCTACACAAATCACTAAAGGCTACACATATCTCTCAGGGATACACATGTCACTCATGGATACACAAATCAATCAGGACTACACAAATCACTCACAGCTACACATATCACTCACTGCTACACATATCACTCACTGCTACACATATCACTCACTGCTACACATATCACTCATGGATACACATATCACTCATGGCTACATATGTCACTCAAGACTACACATATCACTCACTGCTACACACATCACTAACTGCTACACGTATCACTCACGGCTACACATATCACTCATGGATACACATATCACTTATGGCTACATATGTCACTCACAGCTACACATATCACTCATGGCTACACATATCACTCACGGCTAAATATGTCACTCACGACTACATATGTCACTCATGGCTACAGCCGCCACTCATAGCTACACCCACCACTGGTGGCCACTGCGATTAAGTCCAGTCATCAGTCATTCCTGAGTCAGTCATCAGTCAGTCAACTCTGACAGGCCTACAGGTGCTAGAGCCATATTTGTACAGGCCAGTCAGTGCTCGCTGGTTGGCTGGCTGGTTGGTTGGCTGGCTGGCTGGCTGGTTGGTTGGTTGGCTGGCTGGTTGGTTGGTTGGCTGGTTGGTTGGCTGGCTGGCTGGTTGGTTGGCTGGTTGGCTGGCTGGCTGGTTGGTTGGTTGGCTGGTTGGCTGGCTGGTTGGCTGGTTGGTTGGCTGGTTGGCTGGTTGGTTGGCTGGCTGGTTGGCTGGTTGGTTGGCTGGTTGGCTGACTGGTTGGCTGACTGGTTGGTTGGTTGGTTGGTTGGCTGGCTGACTGGTTGGTTGGTTGGTTGGCTGGCTGGTTGGTTGGTTGGCTGGTTGGCTGACTGGTTGGTTGGTTGGCTGGCTGGTTGGTTGGTTGGCTGGTTGGCTGACTGGTTGGTTGGCTGGTTGGTTGGTTGGTTGGCTGACTGGTTGGTTGGTTGGCTGGCTGGTTGGTTGGCTGGCTGGCTGGTTGATACAATCAGCATCATAGTGTCAACCTTTACTTCTCCTAGATATTTGTATAGGCCAGTCGGTGCTCGCTGGTTGGCTGATTGGCTGGTTAATACAATCAACATTGTAGTGTCGACCTTCACTTCTCCTAGATATCTGTATAGACCAATTGGTGCTCGCTGGTTGGTAAAGTCAGCATCATAGTGTCTGCCTTCACTCCTCCTAGATATCTGTATAGACCAATCGGTGCTCGCTGGTTGGTAAAGTCAGCATCATAGTGTCTGCCTTCACTCCTCCTAGATATCTGTATAGACCAATCGGTGCTCGCTGGTTAGTAAAGTCAGCATCATAGTGTCTGCCTTTACTCCTCCTAGATATCTGTATAGACCAATCGGTGCTCGCTGGTTGGTAAAGTCAGCATCATAGTGTCTGCCTTCACTCCTCCTAGATATCTGTATAGACCAATCGGTGCTCGCTGGTTAGTAAAGTCAGCATCATAGTGTCTGCCTTCACTCCTCCTAGATATCTGTATAGACCAATCGGTGCTCGCTGGTTAGTAAAGTCAGCATCATAGTGTCTGCCTTCACTCCTCCTAGATATCTGTATAGACCAATCGGTGCTCGCTGGTTGGTAAAGTCAGCATCATAGTGTCTGCCTTCACTCGTCCTAGATATCTGTATAGACCAATCGGTGCTCGCTGGTTAGTAAAGTCAGCATCATAGTGTCTGCCTTCACTCGTCCTAGATATCTGTATAGACCAATCGGTGCTCGCTGGTTAGTAAAGTCAGCATCATAGTGTCTGCCTTCACTCCTCCTAGACAGGTCTTGGTACGCACACATGGCTCGGCTGCCCGCAGGTCCATTTCTACAATCCCTTCCAATGTAGATTTGAACCCCTGCCCAGCAGGCTGGCAGGCCAGCATGCAGCCCTTACACAACTGCAGCACGCCCACATCTACCCCATCAATGTTTGGCTGTTAGTTGATGGGACTGTTTTGGTTGAAACACATGACACCCAGCCGAGCCCTGTGTGCTGTTTAACTGAAACACATGACACCCAGCCGAGCCCTGTGTGGCTGAAACACATGACACCCAGCTGAGCCCTGTGTGCTGTTTAACTGAAACACATGACACCCACTTGAACCCTGTGTGCTGTTTAACTGAAACACATGACCCCCAATTGAACCCTGTGTGTTTTTTAACTGAAACACACGACACCCGGTTGAACCCTGTGTGTTTTTTAACTGAAACACACAACACCCAGTTGAACCCTGTGTGCTGTTTAACTGAAACACATGACACCCAGTTGAACCCTATGTGCTATTCTGAAACACATGACACCCAGTTGAACCCTGTGTGCTGTTTAACTGAAACACATGACACCCAGTTGAACCCTGTGTGCTGTTTAACTGAAACACATGACACCCAGTTGAACCCTGTGTGGCTGAAACACATGACACGCAGTTGAACCCTGTGTGTTGTTTAACTGAAACACACAACACCAAGTTGAACCCTATGTGCCGTTTAACATATACATGACACCCAGTTGAACCCTGTGTGCTGTTTAACTAAAACACATGACACCCAGTTGAATCCTGTGTGCTGTTTAACTAAAACACATGACACCCAGTTTTGTGCTGGGTACGTCCAGGCTTGGACGTTGCCATTCAGACAACAGAAACAATGAACAAGCTATGTGTTGACAACAGATGACAATCTGAGAGCCTCGGGCAGCAGCAATAACTTCCTATGGCATACACCGCTTTACGGCTGTGAACTGTTAGGCCTTCACATATACTATATCACACACTACTACTAGTAGTAGTAGCACTGGACTGAATTCTGCGTGTGGATTAGCTTTCCCTATTAACAGTGGCTTTTGCACACCGAGGTACTTGTAATTTACGTCCCAAAGTCAAGAACGAGAGGTCGACATTTTAGTCCAACTGTCCAGTGTATGGGGTTAAACCCCTGACCTCGGCATCAGCACACCGGATGTTTAAGACCACGCGTTCTTATCCACTCGGCCATGCTTACCCCCCCCCCCCCCCCCCCCCAACAAAAACAAAAAACCAAGAACTCATCTGACGCGGCCTGGCCGAGCCCAGGTCAGTAGTCGTGAATCAAATGTCCGTGGATGTGAGAGAAGAACTGAGGAGGATGAGAGGGCAGAACTGAGGAGGATGAGAGGGCAGAACCGAGGAGCGTGAGGGTAGAAACGAGGGAAAAGAGGACAGAATGAATGAGGCATACTGAAAATGAAGAGTAGGAGAAAAGTACAAGAACTAAGAAAGCGGAAAAATGAAGACAGGAACGAAGTAAGGGCGGAGGAACATGGCTGATGGGTATGGGAGAGATACAGGAGAAGACTGCCGTAAATGAGGAGAAACATGCCATAATTAACAGATGACCTGTGACCCAGAGCTATGCATGCAGCCCCTGGGGAAAAGTGGCCGCCCGGCAGTAGGCATGTCGCTGGGAATTTGGGCAATCCAACATGCCATGAGCTTAATGAGGTGCCAGCGCCGGCAAGTTGCTGTTGTCAGCTGAGAGTTACAGTGTCCCATATAGCCAGCTAAGTTCACACTATCAAGTCTACAACATCCGCAATCAACTTGCTACACCTCGTCTAGCCCCTATCTGTCACGGGGGCAGACAACAGGTTGGGGCAGCTTTAACCACGTGACCTAACTGCCAAAGAAATCAAAATCGGCTCACAGGAGCTATATTTACTTGCCACCGTCCCGGCCCTCCCCTATGCACACCCGCCTAGTCGTCTCACAGTACAGCCGCACAGGGAAGGTTGGCGGTGAGAGGAAACCCTGGCCAGCTAAATATAGTCCTGACAGTTGGCACCGCTTCAAACAGTATTTCTTCTACCAGGCTCCCCGCGTCCCGGAACCAGGCAGCAGCGCTCGTCGCGGAGCGGGGAGGGGATGAGAAGAGAAAAGCAGTTTTTATGTTCTGGCTTCTGACAATCACACAAATTGGTAGCTTGTAGTAAATAGTGTAGGCACGGCAGCGCTGTTGTCTCGTGACATGCTGACTACACGTGATTTGATGGGGCAGTCATGTGTCTGTTATTTCTAGGACAGATCTTCAAGTGCCGTGCCGATTGGCGTGGGCGAACAAGCTTCTCCACTGATTGGCGTAAGCGATCAAGATTCTTCACATCTTGCGGTCTCCAACATCATGTATCAATTCGTGTACTTCGTTCGTCGATCCTTTCCCCTTTCTGTGCCATGCTTGCTTGCTTGCTTGCTTGTGTTCGTTGGCTTGAGCTCCAACGCGAAGTCCTGTATGTCGGATGAAGACATCCTGTTGTCCAACATCAGTGTGATGTCATACAGGACCTGAGTTTTGCGTGAGTATCCGTTGTCCCATGTCTGGCTTATTGGTGTGCAGACTCGTGGTTTCTCGCCGTACAGGCAGACACTCTCCGACTTCGGAGGAATCGGCGATCCTACTGACTTTAGCCAGGACCCCGAAGGGACCTGTTGCCCAGGACGCTCGACGAGGACGCGTCAATAGGTCTTGGCCAGTATATAACCCGGCCCTGGTGCCTTGGAAACACCTCTGCGTCCCTTTCTGTGCCATGACACACGGCTGTCAAACATCTCTCGCTGACTTCCTCTATCTCTTCCCAGGTGTCTCCTAATAATGTGGCCACCAATGGTCTGTTTTTATTTCTACACCTCTTTCTATAGTAGTTTCCTGAGAATGTCTGTGGCATATGTGTGCCGTCTACCTCTATAAACCCACACTTCATCGCTAAATACTGTCACAGGGCAAACTGTGTTAATCTTGTCATAATTAGTATCAGTAACATCTGTAACCGCTGTTACTGAGATGGGCGGATGGACGGACAGAGCTGTGGAACATGTACCATGTCTTTATAGTTTATATCTGTCGGAGACGAGGAGACGTGCACACGGCCTGTCGTGCCGCCCCATATATAACAAGAAGCACATTCACGAGTCACTTTCAGTGGCTTGTTTGACTGCACCCCCGAGTGCCAGTGGTCAGAGCTTTCGCCTGTCGGTTCAGCAGTCACAGGTTTTAAGATGTGTTTTTTCCATTCACAGGGCATGGAGATCAACGCACCTCCATAAACTGGAGACAACAGGCGTACATATCTCATTAGTATGAGGTATGTAGAAGAGGCAATCGTGGAAATACAAGAACAGAGAAAATAAGTCGACGCCTCACAAATATGAGGTACATAAGATTAACAATCGTGGATATACAAAAACAGAGGAAACGAGAAGATAACACACAAACAGGATGGAACATAAGTGAGATAGACAATCAAGAACAGAGGACACGGGGAGATCTATATCGTTCCATCGCTTAGAACTCAAGCGTAGTCCACACATATGCTATTACTTCTAGTGCATGTGGATTAGCTTATCATATTACCTGTGCCCCTCGCCATCAGACGAACCCACTCGGACTTCTGAGGTACTTGCAATTTACGTCCCAAAGTCAAGGACGAGAAGTCAACATTTACATTTTAGTCAACGGTAGGAAATTGCACACAAACATTAGGTATAAGATTAGAGGGGTGGGGTGGGGGGGGGGAAGAGAGATTAAGGATACACGGGAAGCAAAACAAAAACACACAAAATAAACACTGGCTTGACTAGTTGGCTCCAATGGCCCAGTAATTTCTCTCTCTGACTTTGGTGGCATAATTCATTCATCTGTTCGTCCTCCCACGCTGCCTGCCTAACTTCGACTGTTCTCCTCAGGCATGACTGTTACAAGAATGTCCGCGTCTTTCAAACTGGGACACATATTTGATGTGACCCCTGTTTTATATCTTCTTCTTCATCTTCAGCATTCCGAGCCATAGAGGTTCTCTGCTGCAGATACAATCCGTCTCCATTCGTCTCTCTGGTTGACCTTCTCTTGCCATTGATTCCAAGTGCTTGTAGGTCTGTATGTATATTATATCTCCATCGTCTTCTTGGTCTACCTCGGGGTCTACGGTCATTTATTTCCTGAGAGTAAGCGAGCTTTGTTTCCCTATTATCTTCCATTCTTTCTATATGCCCCAGCCATTGCAGTCTATTAGATTTCATGATACCAGTGATTAGCGGGGACTTAAACAGATCATAAATGTCTTTGTTACTTCTTCTTTTCCACTCTCCACTGTGTGTATCCCTAATGGGCCCAAAGTTGCGTCTTAAGACTTTGTTCTCAAAGTGTTTGTAACAAGGCTTCGTCTCCTTTAGTTGTACTCCAGGTTTCAGAGCCATACAGCACAACTGGTCTGATCAGTGTTTTGTATATTGTGATCTTGGTGTTGCGAGATAGCGCCTTTGATTTTAGCAGATGTTGTAGTGCACAGTATATCTTCCAGAGTTGATTCTAGCTTGTCTTTCTTCCCTTATGATGTTGGAGCAGTTGAAGATTGTACACAGGTATTTGTATGTTTCCGTTCTTTTAATGGTCATATTATCTATTTGTACGTTGCCAGAGTTTTTAGCCGTTCCTTCTCTTGAAATTATCATTATTCTGTCTTATCTTGGTTGATAACCTGTTTTATATATCACATGAATTTTCTAGAACCTCCACATGTATCTGAATCAGATGAAACATGACCCACTCAAGATGTGTACGACGTCTTAGATCACCCAGGACTTATTCTGCATGACCTGACCAGACGGGGTTGGTTCTGTGGCCTCATTACACGTGCACGCTGTCTTGGCCACCAGTCAGACATGCGTGTACACTCTGGACTTCTGGGGCAACACAGCCAGCGGAACGTGCTCTACACCCAATAAGTCAAGGTCTCTTGTCCCGCCAGGAGACAGTACAGGTGTGTGGTGTCCGCCCCCATAGTTGAAACCATTCGCCACACAGTAGGGGATTAGATCAATATAATGTCCAGCCATGAGACGGTACCGGTGTATGGTGTCCGCCCCCATAGTTGAGACCATTCGCCACACAGTAGGGGATTAGATCAATATAATGTCCAGCCATGAGACGGTACCGGTGTATGGTGTCCGCCCCCATAGTTGACGCCATTCGCCACACAGTGGGGGATTAGGTCAATATATATCATGTCCAGCCAGGAGACGGTACCGGTGTATGGTGTCCTCCCGCATAGTTGAGGCCATTCGCCACACAGTGGGGGATTATGTCAATATCATGTCCAGCCAGGAAACGGTACCGGTGTATGGTGAGTAGTTACAAATGGCGGAAAAGGGTAGGATTTCCGAAATGACCGATGGAATGAGCAGAGATAAATCCTAATATGTTTGTTATCCCGCCAACTGATTGACCATGCAAAAACACCTACAGTGGCCTACTTTTTTTCAAAGCTTCCGCGTTCTGGTACTTCCAGGCAAACCGGCGTGGACTGGTGTGTGGTGAACGGTGTATGGTGACCGAAGCCCCCCCCCCCCACTCCGGCCCGACCGCCCCCGGGACCGCTCGAAGACAGCGAATCAAGCCCCGGGCATGTGGAATACTGATCAGCGTTATATGGATAAGTAGACCAAATATGCACCGGCACGAGGGTCTAAAGATGTATACATGTGTGTGTGTGTGTGTGTGTGTGTACACTGGGTAGGCCAACGTGAGGGCTGGGGACGCAGGAGAATGGGCCCCTGGTCCTACTATTAGCCTTTTCCCCCCAGATCAAACCCACACCCACTGAGGATATAAAGTTTTATGATCAGTGAGACCTCTGGCCAGACCAATTGCAATAAAGGCAATACTACACTTTGATCTTAGCCAAAAGGACTATGGAAATAATATGTCAATGAGTAAATCGGACATTTTCAACTTTAGGGAAAAGACTGAATTTAGATTACCACACACACAAATATGCTTAATAATATATAAAATTGTTGTATATCTACTGGGCTTAACATTAAATACTTGTCTCATTAGTATACAATCAATTTAAATAACATAATTAGTGAATTGTGTGTAATAAATGATAAATATAACATCATTATAATATCGCAAGTTATTTCCCTTTGGGTAATATAATAAATTGTGTCCCCTGATGTCTCCAGTAAACATCTTTTTTGCACATAACTGAGAAGCGGTAATGGAGTTTAGATTACGTTAGAATTAACTCACGGTAATGAAATTTAGAAAATAGTGGTTTTAAATGGTGCTGAATTGTGTGAAAAGATCGCCGAAGGCGTAAACAAATATTCTAAGACACTTTGCTTGGGTGCCAATGAAGTAATCACAAGAAAACGTTGGATGTAAGTGAACACACAACTACAAATTATGTCAGAAATGACACGTCTCGACAGGCAAAACCTGTGGGTATGAGTGGATGTTGACAAATCTGCTTTAGTTCGCGGTAATCTCACAAAAACGTAACAAATTGCATCAGTGAGGCAAGCCCCAGGCATGTCTTGCAAGGCAAGCCCCGGGCATGTCTTCTGCTCTAAAATTAAGGTACTATCGTAGAATACCACTCATACATTAGCAAGGTAGTTTAGGTCATTCCCAGAAGCACTACAAAACTGATGATAACATGAAGTCATGCGAGGCAAGCCCCGGGCATGTTGTGCCAGCCAAGCTCCGGGCATGGCTTCTGCTCTAAAAATTAGTGTACTATTGCAGTGACCGAATAGGTCACTGAGTGTTAGTAGTCGTTACCACTCATACATTAGCAAGGTATGTTAGGACATTCCCAGAAGCACTACAAAACTGACGTCCAAGCAAATTCAATGAGACAAGCCCCGGACATCTTGTCTGCTCTAAATTGTCTTTTCGTGGCATGTAACGAGCACACCAGACTGTTCTTCTTTTGCTCCTTCCTTGGCCAATCGATCAGCGCTGGCGTTTCCGGGTACTCCACAGTAGGATGACAGCCACTGTATGGTGACCTTATGAAGACTGAGTTCAGAAAGTAGTGTCCTTTGTACTGGCAATGTCCCAGACAGGAGACTCCCGAACACTCATTTTGCATCTGTCAATAGAACCTAATGGTACAGCCGAGACACAAGGGTAATGGTTACGAGTGGTCAAATATGGCGCTGCTTCTGGTCGCATGTGTAATGGCTACAACCAGACCACGTGCTCACTGGCCACGAGTGGTCAAATATGGCAGCTCTACCAAGCACACATGGGTAAATAGCTACAACCACACCACATACTCACTGGCTAAAGCTGATTAAAAATGGAGCTGTATCTGATCACACGTAGGTAATGGTCACATCGATCAAATATGGCACTGCTTCCGGTCGCAAGTGTGATGGCTACAACCAGACCACGTGGGAAATAGTTACATCCGGTCAAAGATGGTGATGCTTCCTGTCACATGTATAAGGACACAACCAGACCATGTGGGTAATAGTTGCAGCCGACCAAAGATGGCGTCGTAGCCGATCACATGTACAATGATACATCTGGGACACGAAGGTAATGACTACGACCGGACCACGTGGGGATCTGCTTCCGATCACAGGCATAAGGATACAGCCAGAACACGTGGGTAATGGTTACAGCCGCTCAAAGATGGCGGTGCTTGCTGTCACATGCATACGGGTACAGCCAGTACACGTGCTACTGGCTAAAGCCAGTCAAAGATGGTGATGCATTCAGTGGCATGCATAACGATACATGTGGAACACGTAGCTAATGATTCAACTGGTAAAAGATGGTGTCGCATCCGATCACATGTGTAATGGTACATCTGAGACACATGGTAAGAGGCATACTACAGAAAAAGGGTGTCCTATCGGTTGTCGACCCAGAGAACCTAACTCATGATGATCATCATGTATGGGAGTGATTCCACTACATCGTCAACAGGGCATCCAAAGGTTAAAATAGTCTCCCTTCTCTCTTTTCTATATATGTTAGGGTGGTCCACTGAGTAACATCAAAGAACATCTCAATATCAATACACCATAAGACAGTTTCGCATGTAGTATACGTGCATGTAAACTAGTCATCACATTGGCCAACTAAGTTTTCAGATAGGAGAGCTGTGATCACCGACGTCAGTCGAGGAAGACATGCCTTTTACCTAACAACTAGACGGTCATACAGTGATGAGTGGCTAGCGCAACCTATCAGATGTATAATACACATGAACACAACAATCCCGACTCAACCTTAGGTGTCTCATGTAACATGGCATGTCACGTGTCCGCTGTCATAACCAGCGACGTTAGCACAACTCAAAGCAAGCATTTAATATTTTCAATACCTCTGTGTGTGTCTATACAGGATTTTGCATTTTTCCCCAGAAACACATTTCCAAGACCAATTATATGTTTTTCAACAAGGCTGCTCATCGCCCCATATCACATCCAGACAAAAGTGTACTTCAACAGTCTAAAAAGAAAATATATTAGCCAAAATGGAAAAAATAGAAGTCAAACTTATCTTCACCAAACTTATGAAAAGTAGGAAACTTTGTTAACCAAAGATGAAAAAAATATCTATCAAAGAGAGAAATATTTAAACTAAACATATAAATAGATCAGTCAATCTTATAAACAGGAGGAAAATGTGTTAGCCAAATGTGAAAAATATCGACCAAACTTGCACATATCTCATACAAACTTATAAAAAGTAGGGAAATGTGTCACACAAACGGGAATAGGGCAAACCTATAAATATCTCAACCAAACTTATAAAAAGAAAGGAAAAAAATTTGACCAAGCAACGAAATATCTCGTCGAAACTTATGAAAAGTAGGAACAATTGTTAACCAAATTGGAAAAATCTTGGCCAAGTAAGAAACTTTGGTAGACAAATGGGAAAAATATTGACCAAGTAACGAAATACATCGTCCAAACTTATGAAAAGTAGAAAACTTTGTCAACCAAATGTGAAAAATGTTGGTCAAGAAATATTTCAACCAAACATTTAAAAAACGTAGGAAAATGTGTTAACCAAATGTGAAAAATTTTGGCCAGATTTCAACCAAAGTTATACATATTTCACCAACTTATAAAAATTAGGAAAATGCATTAACCAAATGTGAAAAATTTTGACCAAGTAACGAAATACATCATCCAAACTTATGAAACGTAGGAAACTGCCATAAGAAATATTTCAACCAAACATATAAAATGTAGGAAAATTAATTAACCAAATGTGAAAAGTTTTGGCTAAATTTCAACCAAACATAAATATCTCAACCAAACTTATGAAAAGTAGGAAACATTTGTTAACCAAATGTGGGAAATTTTGGCCAAATTTCAACCAAACTTATAACAAGTAGGAAACTGTTAACCAAAGCGAAAAATGTTCACAGTGGTGATTCGGTCAATATTATGTCCAGCCAAGAGACGGTATCGGTGTATGGTGTCCTGCCCCATAGTTGAGGCCATTCGGCACACAGTGGGAGGTATGGTCAATATCATGTCCTCCCCATAGTTATTCGCCACACAGTGGTAGATTCAGCCAATATCATGTCCTACCAAGAGACGGAACCGGTGAAAGGTGTCTTCCCCATAGTTGAGGCCATTCGGTGCTCGTTGTAGCCTGGGGCTATCTAGGTCGGTGAAAAGATGCCCGCCTTGAAGACACGACCGCCGGGCCGATCGGTCGGCCAGCCAACACCAATGTGAACCAGTCTGGTACACAGGCTAGCAGGGGCTGTCTGGGAAGGACAACTACAGAGTCGGACAGGGGCTAGGATGTTCATACCATAGACATGAAGACCTAACATCTCACATTGCAAGCAACCGATGAGGGCGCCTTCAGCCGCTAGCCTAATGTAGACGTTAGAGTAGGCCAGCCCGTCTCCCTGGCGAAGAAGTTAACGACTTTCTCCGTAATCCCGTATATCCACATCTGTATTTGAGTGAGCCACGATACATCTATTTGTAGATATGTAACATATTTGAGTGAGAGACGATACATATTTGTAGATGTGTGGCGTGTTTGAGTGAGACACGATACATCTATGTGTAGATGTGTGACATATGTGAGTGAGACACACGGTGCACAATGTATTGTCTGGCATATTTCGCTGCATTTCATAAGATGCACATTGCAGTTTTATATCATATGGTGTGAATAAATGAAGTACACTTTGGCATAAACATATAAAACACAGTTACCGATACATTACTAATGTGGGCTATTTGTTATCCACATGGTAATCGCAAATTTAAAGAAGTCTTCCTATTTGCACAAAAATGGTTGGAATCGCCAAAATGCTAAAACCTCGGTACATTTGAGTAATCGCTTTTTTGTTCGTCGAAAAGAATATACAAACCAATTTTTCTTTCTTAACTTTATGACCGCAAAGCAACACACGTTGAGAGATCGCCGAGCTTGGCGCTTTATGAACGAACGAACGAACGAATGAACTTTATTTTCAAAGGGCCACAACCATAATGGTAGACCTTGGGACGGTTACTGGGTGTGCTCATTGCCGTTCCGTTCTAGTTCTTCTTCTTCTTCTGCGTTCATCCAGAGTTTTTTTTTTCCGGATGTGATTGCGTTGTGCATGTTTACAGCAAAGCTGCGTTCTTGCGCCGTTAGGCCGACACATCCGACTTCTGCGGGCATTTGTTGACCGGGTTAACCATACCGGGGCGTTCTAGTTCTACCTATGTAGGTTGCTTGGCACTCAACTGCAGTCGGTAACTGTTTGGTTTACGGAGACAGTCCTTACAGATGGAGTAGCGAATGGGCTATTTTATATCTGATCAATGATTTGTGCAGTAGACAAGAATGTTTGGTTTACTGCTGTTTTATATATGATCACTGATTTGTCCAGCAGAAAAGAATATTTGGTTTACTGCTGTTTTATATCTGACTACTGACTTATGCAGCAGGCAAGAATGTTTGGTTTACTGCTGTTTTATATCTGATCACTGACTTGTGCAGCAGACAAGAATGTTTGGTTTACTGCTGTTTTATATCTGATCACTGACTTGTGCAGCAGACAAGAATGTTTGGTTTACTGCTGTTTTATATCTGATCACTGACTTGTGCAGCAGACAAGAATGTTTGGTCTACTGGTGTTTTACATCGGACTACTGACTTGTGCAGCAGACAAGAATATTTGGTTTACTGCTGTTTTATATCTGATCACTGATTTGCGCAGCAGACAAGAATGTTTGGTTTACTGCTGTTTGAAGCTTTTGTTTTTTCGTTCGCTAACTTTGAACACAAGTAGTCGATACAATTGCTACTACTTCTTGTGCACTGAACTGATTATTGCGTGTGGATTAGCTTTCCCTATTACGAGTAACACTCGCCGTTAGGCGAACTCACTCCGGCTATTGAGGTACTTGTAATGTACGTCCCCAAGCCAAGGATGAGAAGTCAACGGCTTAGTCCAACTGAATGGTGTAGGTGTTTAACCCGCTACCTTGGCATCAGCGCACCGAATGTGTAAGAACCAACGTTCTTATCCATTCGGCAATGCTGACCTTCCTGTTTGAAGTTGATCGTGCATTCATTTCGTGACATCGTCCCCTCATGTATCCACTTCAATTGATGCATAACTGCAGTATGCACCTGACAAGATGCAGAGAAATACATGTGTGTGTGTGTGCGGAGAGAGAGAGAGAGAGAGAGAGAGAGAGAGAGAGAGAGAGCTTCATGTAGTTGAATCAGTGTATGTTTTGTGCTCTGACGAAGGCTCTTGCCACAACGTCCATCTGGTCACCTGTGACTATGTTCCAGTAAAGCTATCGATTCTACTTCTCGTTTCCGCCGATTCACTTAATGCATCTAACTGCACCATCCGCTGATAAAACAGCAACCTCTCTCAGTTATGCTACAATCCTACACCCCCCCCCCCCCCCCCCCCCATCTCCGATCGATACACCAAGTACTACATCTATCCACGTCAAAAGTGCGGCAAACCTGCTAGGAAGTGAACTCGCTGAATGCCTAGGCTGCCAAGCCTGGCTTGTGATCTGTGATGATCACACATCAGCCTATCTTCATGCAACGTGCGAAAGCTATCGGCGGATAGCGAGGCGCGCTTGGTGTGTATATATATATATCAGCATGGCTGCAAATCCTCCATTTCTCTTTCTCCTCTGTAAGAAGCTGGGCCTTCCTGAGGTGGCTGGCGGTTCCGGAGCTAAGTGTTACAGAGGCGGGCCACGTGAAGGGAGGGGCTAGGCTCGCAACAGCTGCCAGTTTCAGTCTGCCAGGAACTAGACAACTTCCTGTCGGGCCGGAAGTCAGGAGGGGGGAAGCCAGTTCTGGACGAGGAAGTTTCAGCACACGCCGTAGGTAGAATAGTGTCTGACTCGACTAGGCTCGGGCAGGCAACACCACCACACTTGGCAGTGTAGTGTGTTGGGGAGGGGGGGGGGGGGAGTGTGCCCTACTCGCCTCGATAGTCTGTTTACACCAGCTAAGTATATCAATGGCAGTAGTAGAGAAGGGGGAGAGAGGTCAGGAGTTTACCGAGCAAGCAAGAATTGCATGTAGGCTTTCAGTGTGTTTACATCCGTGTATATGTGTATGGGGTAAAGTCATTTGACGGCAGAAAGTGGAGTTGAGGTGTACCAGCTATGACTGTAACTCACGTATATAATTCTATGAGGTTAAGTAGATGGTTCTCTTTCCTACTAGTCACCCGTCGCCAAGTAACTGTAGTGACAGACAAACATAAAGCAACTGTGTGACAGGCAGATCAAACAGATTGAAGTAGGTCAGTATCTATGATACACCTGGGCTGCTACAGCTAGACCCTAGAATGGCAATTGCCGTCTGCTGGGGTTTACATCTGTTCAGTTCTCGGCCATCAACCCCAGCTTGATTTCCTCAGCCATTGTAGCCTCAGTAGTTTGCCGTTGCCTTCTGAAGAAGTCAACGTTTAAGTCCAACTTAACTAAACAATTAAGATCTTTGCATTCCTACTATTTCACTTGCTCCCCATACTGGCTGTTGCTACTACTGACATGGCAGGTCCCCATATTGGTATGTTGCGACTACTGACATGGTAGGTCCCCATACTGGCTGTTGTTACTACTGACATGGCAGGTCCCCATACTGGTATGTTGCGACTACTGACATGGTAGGTCCCCATACTGGCTGTTGGGACTAGTGTCATGTCAGGTCCCCATACTGGTATGTTGCGACTACTGTCATGTCAGGTCCCCATTCTGGTATGTTGTGACTAGTGTCATGTCAGGTCCTCATACTGGTATGTTGTGACTACTGACATGGAAGGTCCCCATACTTGTATGTTGCGACTACTGACATGGCAGGTCCCCATACTGGTAAGTTGTGACTAGTGTCATGTCAGAGGCCCGCATACTGGTATGAAGTTGTGCAGACACGACACAGCACCAGACATCTAACCTAGTTATTGCCCGTGTATTCTAGTGTTGGGAAACCAACCTGATGGGTGACCCCTGCCGTGGACGCCCAGGTAATGAGTGTTACATGTTATACGTGCTGTCTTCAGGGCACTTACTCTACTGGTTTTGAATGGTACCAGTGTGGTGAACGTCTATTACCGAATAGCTGCAATGTCCAGAAATTCTTCAGCTGGCAGCGTGCAAGTGGGACCTTGTATTTCCAGTCTTATTGGAGAAACGAATACATTCCTGAAGTTGCTTGTAAGCAAACATAAACGCCTTACAGCCAGGATTAGCTGGGCACTTGTTGCAGTCATATGCTACGCCCTACCCCGAGGCCAGTCAGCTCTATATGTATCTAACGTATGTGATAGATGATTACTGTATACACGTGGAGTACACACAACAGGGTTCAACGACCCCCAACCGACCACACAGGAATGGAATTAACAAGGCCAAAGGTGGTGGGGAGAGAGAGAGAGAGAGAGAGAGAGAGAGAGAGAGAGAGAGAGAGAGAGAGAGAGAGAGAGAGAGAGAGAATTGCATGCATGTAAACATCCCGCCCCGCGTACATTATGTAGCCACGCATGCAACAATTAGCTGGTCTAATTTTAGCTGCTGCATCTGACCAATGAAAGGCAGCGGCTTAAAGAGTTCATTATACTCCTTAAATATAGCCAAGTACGCGTCTGCATTCAGAAAATAGTCAGTCTGACTTTGAGACAATAGGTTCAAATGCTAATGTCTACAACTCTCTATACCAGGTCTGCTTCCCCGCTGACCATGCAGTTCAGTCCGTTGGTTGGTTTTGTAACTTCGCCAACGACATCTGTCCCCTGACGCTGGCTCGGCGTCTTCAGTGACATTCCTATGACTAGACAGCAAATACCTGCTGTGGTCCACCCCTCCGTCACAGATATCAACTTGTTTAAAATCCGGTGAGTGTAGAGATACCTCATGGTACTGCTGCCTATATCCCCAGTGTCATTTGGCAGACAGAATTAACTGATCTCCATGAGGAGATGATGTTCACCACACATGAATGGACCAAAGTTGTCACAAGTCTATAATTGTATTGCTTTCGTATCTCATTATATTGTATGAACAGGTATGAGGAGAGAATGCAGTCCTGTCTTGGGCTCTGCACCTGACAGCACAGAGCACCCCTGCAGGCCCACTGGACAAGACAGCTGGATCACGGCTAGGACGTCACTCTGACAGGCACTCAACACCACATGTATTGACTGTTTAACACTAACAGGATCCCAATATTGGCTGGCATAAAAGTGCTCTCTCCCACCCCAACCCCAAGCACTGTCTACTTCCCTGAGTTCATATGTGCAAGTATGTGCTCAACTATATGTGTGAAACAGGTGTACAGGGCAAGAAGATCCACTTCATTGCACCAGGTTTGAACCTATATGGCTCGGTATCTATCCGCAGGACTTCCTGTAGAAAGGCGCGAGGCAGTGGACGTAACCACCCGGCCGTACAGTAATATTAGAAGCTGCCATAAACATAACCACCTGACCATCCACTACTATTGGAAGCTGTCATAAACATAACCGCCTGACCATCCACTACTATTGGAAGCTGCCATAAACATAACCTGACCATCCACTACTATTGGAAGCTGTCATAAACATAACCGCCTGACCATCCACTACTATTGGAAGCTGCCATAAACATAACTACCTGACCATCCACTACTATTGGAAGCTGCCATAAACATAACCTGACCATCCACTACTATTGGAAGCTGCCATAAACATAACTACCTGACCATCCACTACTATTGGAAGCTGTCATAAACATTACCTGACCATCCACTACTATTGGAAGCTGCCATAAACATAACTACCTGACCATCCACTACTATTGGAAGCTGCCATAAACATAACTACCTGACCATCCACTACTATTGGAAGCTGCCATAAACATAACTACCTGACCATCCACTACTATTGGAAGCTGTCATAAACATTACCTGACCATCCACTACTATTGGAAGCTGCCATAAACATAACTACCTGACCATCCACTACTATTGGAAGCTGCCATAAACATAACTACCTGACCATCCACTACTATTGGAAGCTGCCATAAACATAACTACCTGACCATCCACTACTATTGGAAGCTGCCATAAACATAACTACCTGACCATCCACTACTATTGGAAGCTGCCATAAACATAACTACCTGACCATCCACTACTATTGGAAGCTGCCATAAACATAACTACCTGACCATCCACTACTATTGGAAGCTGCCATAAACATAACTACCTGACCATCCACTACTATTGGAAGCTGCCATAAACATAACCACCTGACCATCCACTACTATTAGAAGCTGCCATAAACATAACCGCCTGACCATCCACTACTATTGGAAGCTGTCATATAAACATAACTACCTGACCATCCACTACTATTGGAAGCTGTCATAAACATAACTACCTGGCCATCCACTACTATTGGAAGCTGTCATATAAACATAACTACCTGACCATCCACTACTATTGGAAGCTGTCATAAACATAACTACCTGGCCATCCACTACTATTGGAAGCTGTCATATAAACATAACTACCTGACCATCCACTACTATTGGAAGCTGTCATATAAACATAACTACCTGACCATCCACTACTATTGGAAGCTGTCATAAACATAACTACCTGGCCATCCACTACAATTGGAAGCTGCCATAAACGAACAAACACCGGCCCCAAATACCGGCCTGCCGTCCTCCTGTAGAACCCAGCCAAGTACAGACATTTTCTACGTGAATCTCCGACACAACCGTTCCCATCTTCACACATCTTCTACACAGATCTCCCACATAACTATTCCCATCTTCACACATCTTCTACACAGATCTCAAACACAACTGTTCCCATCTTCATACAATTTCTACGTGGACCTTCACAATTGTTCTCGTCTCCATATAAATACTCCACATGACCAAACTATTTTACAGTGATGTGTATGTCTGTAATCGCCTCACAATTGCAATCTACACCGGATGATGTGAACATCATAGCCATCGTGACAATCTTATCTGAACAGTTTTGACATCAATGTTGTTGGTGGTACAAATGTTGTTGGTGGTACAGTGTCAATGTCTCAGCAATGGCAGTTAAGGACAAAAATGACCTGCAACTGTGGGGACAACACATTCACCGCACACACATACATCAGGTAACACAGCAACAGACTGACTGACACGCCCCACACACATACATCAGGTAACACAGCGATAGACTGACTCACAGGCATGACATCTAATCAGACATTAGACACAGTCCACTGCTGCCATCATACACCTAGCTACAGGACAGTCTACTGCTGACATACAACTAACTACAGGACAGTCCACTGCTGACATACAACTAACTACAGGACAGTCTACTGCTGACATACAACTAACTACAGGACAGTCCACTGCTGACATACAACTAACTACAGGACAGTCCACTGCTGACATACAACTAACTACAGGACAGTCCACTGCTGACATACAACTAACTACAGGACAGTCCACTGCTGACATACAACTAACTACAGGACAGTCCACTGCTACCATCATACACCTAGCTACAGGACAGTCCACTGCTGACATACAACTACCTACAGGACAGTCCACTGCTGCTGTTATACAACTACCTACAGGACAGTCCACTGCTGACATCATACAACTACCTACAGGACAGTCCACTGCTGACATCATACAACTACCTACAGGACAGTCCACTGCTGACATCATACAACTACCTACAGGACAGTCCGCTGTTGACATACAACTACCTAAAGGACAGTCCACTGCTGCCGTCATACAACTACCTAAGGACAGTCCACTGCTGCCATCGTACAACTACCCACAGGACAGTCTGCTGTTGACATTAAACTATCTATAGGACAGCCCAATGCTGCCATCATAAAACTACCTACAGGACAGTCCACTGCTGCCATCATACAACTACCTACAGGACAGTCCACTGCTGCCATCATACAACTACCTACAGGACAGTCCACTGCTGCCATTATACAACTACCTACAGGGCAGTCCACTGCCTACATCATACAACTACCTACAGGACAGTCAACGCCTACATCATACAACTACCTACAAGACAGTCCACTGCCTACATCATACAACTACCTACAAGACAGTCCACTGCTGCCATACTGTCACGAAAAACACCGTGATTAACCAGTTGATGATAATAAAGGCATTCTGATTAACAGGATGTTTTCACAGCCACAACTATTTTAACAACCAGAAAAAACAAATCGGATGTCAAAAATCCCAGGACGGTCAAAAGTAACAGCTGCAGATGTTTACTGGGGAGGGAGTGAGTGAGATGAATCAATACGCCGCCCTTGACAGTTCAAAAACAGTCCGTCTGTCATTTAGAATTTCCCGACATCAAACGGAATGGCGGTTTTGCTTGTCACCACATGACAGAAAGTTGTGGGTTTGTTATTGGAAACATTGGGACACCTGCAGGACATCAACAACGTCACGTGAACAATTCAATGCTGTTTGAAAAACCATGATTGGGGGAGACAGTGTAACTCAAACAGTTGATTTAGGCGGACGTGCTTTGGCACTGCAGTTCGGAGTGGAAATATGTCTACCGTGTGCGAATTAAGTTAATTTAATTTTACACGTGCCTGTCATGGCAAATGTAGATGTGATTTGATCGAACTGTGGTGTTGCCTAATGTAGTTAATATAGTCTATTTAGGCCTAATTAATATAGGCAGTAGTCTTGTTAAAACTAGAGTGTGATGATTAACACTGTTAGTTAGTGTTAGTGGAAAACTAGTTAGAGTAGTGAAGTGATAATTGGCTCTGCTAGGATGAATAGGATAGCGGGGTGATATTTGGAGAGATCTAAGATGGGTTGGGAGATGGGGAAAGTGTCCAATGGGGGGATCTTTCGGTGGTTTGCCCACTGAAGTTTTGCACTCTGTTTATGGGTCTTTCCTTGTCATAGCCTGATTCGGACGTAGGTGAGGAGCTAATAGGCTCTATGACAGAGTTTAGTTAGCTGAGAAATAACAGAGCAAGGCAATAGGCTTACACTCAGCCGGTAGGATCAGTGACTAGTGCTATCACCAGATGTGTTGTTTCTCTAACAGGTTCCCTGCCAGTTACGAGGAAGTTCAACACTGGTTTTGAAGAAGTGCAACTCCAATTAGAAGAAAACCAGTTGGCCACTCAAATGCTTTCTTACGGAAAACGAATAACACCCGAGACGAAAGGGGGTATAATGTTTACGCTGGACTCATAATCAGGAGGGTTCACCATAACATGGCTCAGAAGAGCCAGCCAATATAACGACTCCTGCCTGTTAAGGTTCACCTAGGAGGAGTGATGATTGTTGATATGTCACACATCATACAAACATTGTTAAAGGAACGAGAACATTAAAATGTAAGACACATCGTGTGATAGATTCCAGTGAAATATTACAAAAGACATTATACTTGAGACTTTATAGACACTAGTTAAGATCAAGTATATTAACAATAACAGTGATACCTAAGTACACACAACAAAGGATTCGTACAGTTTTTAGGACCGATAGGAACTTATAATGTGTAGTGTGCAACCGGTCCATGATCAGCTGTAATTTACAAACAGTATCTAACAGTGCAACTCCAATTAGAAGAACACCAGTTGGCCACTCAAATGCTTTCTTACGGAAAACGAATAACACCCGAGACGAAAGGGGGTATAATGTTTACGCTGGACTCATAATCAGGAGGGTTCACCATAACATGGCTCAGAAGAGCCAGCCAATATAACGACTCCTGCCTGTTAAGGTTCACCTAGGAGGAGTGATGATTGTTGATATGTCACACATCATACAAACATTGTTAAAGGAACGAGAACATTAAAATGTAAGACACATCGTGTGATAGATTCCAGTGAAATATTACAAAAGACATCATACTTGAGACTTTATAGACACTAGTTAAGATCAAGTATATTAACAATAACAGTGATACCTAAGTACACACAACAAAGGATTCGTACAGTTTTTAGGACCGATAGGAACTTATAATGTGTAGTGTGCAACCGGACCATGATCAGCTGTAATTTACAAACAGTATCTATTTCGGATGATCAGGAAGATGGATTACCAGGTAGCTATAGATGACAGTCGGTGTCCGGCAGGAGAGATACAGTACTGGGTGAGATGGACTTGTTCTGACTTAACGTGCTGTGGTGTGTCCTTGCAAGGATGAACTGACTATGCCATTATCTGAGGGTCCGATCCTACACACATTATAGAACACATCACACATTTTCTTCGCATACACGTCTCAAGTACATTACACTTTTCTTTTAATAAATTAATCTTTATTAATTTTTAGAAGCAAGAGTTGTTGAATATGATGAGTGGGGAAGAATGAGAGGGGGCATAGTACGACAATGATAGAGAGAGGAAAAGGTGTCCATGAACTGAAGGAGTGTGTTGGACGGAAGCTGGTGGATTCTCCAGGATATTGATAGAAAAAAAAAATTATAATGTGGGTGTTGGCTCCCCACACTCCAGGGACGACACTTTAAAGGAAGACACGACACATACAACTACCTACAGGGCAGTCCACTGCCTACATCATACAACTACCTACAAGAAAGTCCACTGCTGCCATACAACTACCTACAGGGCAGTCCACTGCCTACATCATACAACTACCTACAAGAAAGTCCACTGCTGCCATACAACTACCTACAGGGCAGTCCACTGCCTACATCATACAACTACCTACAAGACAGTCCACTGCCTACATCATACAACTACCTACAGGACAGTCCACTGCTGCCATACAACTACCTACAAGACAGTCCACTGCCTACATCATACAACTACCTACAAGAAAGTCCACTGCTGCCATACAACTACCTACAGGGCAGTCCACTGCCTACATCATACAACTACCTACAGGACAGTCCACTGCTGCCATACAACTACCTACAAGACAGTCAACTGCTGCCATACAACTACCTACAAGACAGTCCACTGCCTACATCATACAACTACCTACAGGACAGTCCACTGCTGCCATACAACTACCTACAAGACAGTCCACTGCCTACATCATACAACTACCTACAGGACAGTCCACTGCCTACATCATACAACTACCTACAAGACAGTCCACTGCCTACATCATACAACTACCTACAAGACAGTCCACTGCTGCCATACAACTACCTACAGGACAGTCCACTGCTGACATACAACTACCTACAGGATAGTCCACTGCTGACATACAACTACCTACAGGACAGTCCACTGCTGACATACAACTACCTACAAGACAGTCCAGTGCCTACATCATATAACTACCAACAGGACAGTCCGCTGCGGACATCATACAACTACCTACAGTTGTTTGGTAGGTTAAACTATACATCTATCACCATATCCCATGTTTGGTAGGTGAAACTAAAAATCTAGCACCATATCCCATGTTTGGTAAGTGAAACTATACATCTATCACCATATCCCATGTTTGGTTGGTGAAACTATACGTCTAGCACCATATCCCATGTTTGGTAGGTGAAACTATACATCTATCACCATATCCCATGTTTGGTAGGTTAAACTATACATCTAGCACCATATCCCCAATAAAACTATATGCCTTCTCAGATCATTTTCTGTTTTGACAGGTTTTTTGGGGTGTGGCTATGATATATAAACCTGTCAACGATTAAAGATCTTGGAGTATCATCAGAAGTGAATGCTGCAGCTTAGGAATCAACCCAACAACTGTGTCATCACATGTAAGGAATCAATACAACAACTGTTACAACATGTGAGGGGTCAATACAACAACTGTGTCATCACATGTAAGGGATCAATACAACAACTGTGTCATCACATGTGAGGGATCAATACAACAACTGTGTCATCACATGTGAGAGATCAATGCAACAACTGTGTCATCACATGTGAGGAATCAATACAACATCTGTGTCATCACACATGAGAGATCAATACAACAACTGTGTCATCACTTGTGAGAGATCAATACAACAACTGTGTAATCACATGTGAGAGATCAATACAACAACTGTGTCATCACATGTGAGAGATCAATACAACAACTGTGTCATCACATGTGAGGGATCAAAACAACAACTATGTCATCACTTGTGCCATTCAACAACTGTGTCATCACATGTGAGAGATCAATACAACAACTGTGTCATCACATGTGAGGAATCAATACAACATCTGTGTCATCACATGTGAGAGATCAATACAACAACTGTGTCAGCACATGTGAGAGATCAATACAACAACTGTGTCATCACATGTGAGAGATCAATACAACAACTGTGTCATCACATGTGAGGGATCAATACAACAACTGTGTCATCACTTGTGCCATTCAACAACTGTGTCATCACATGTGAGAGATCAATACAACAACTGTGTCATCACATGTGACGAATCAATACAACATCTGTGTCATCACATGTGAGGAATCAATACAACATCTGTGTCATCACACATGAGAGATCAATACAACAACTGTGTCATCACTTGTGAGAGATCAATACAACAACTGTGTAATCATATGTGAGAGATCAATACAACAACTGTGTCATCACATGTGAGAGATCAATACAACAACTGTGTCATCACATGTGAGGGATCAAAACAACAACTACGTCATCACTTGTGCCATTCAACAACTGTGTCATCACATGTGAGAGATCAATACAACAACTGTGTCATCACATGTGAGGGATCAATACAACAACTGTGTCATCACTTGTGCCATTCAACAACTGTGTCATCACATGTGAGAGATCAATACAACAACTGTGTCATCACATGTGACGAATCAATACAACATCTGTGTCATCACATGTGAGAGATCAATACAACAACTGTGTCATCACATGTGAGGGATCAATACAACTGTGTCATCACATTTGAGGAATCAATACAACATCTGTGTCATCACATGTGCCATTCAACAACTGTGCCATCACATGTGAGAGATCAATACATCATCTGTGTCATCACTTGCGCCATTCAACAACTGTGCCATCACATGTGAGAGATCAATAAACATCTGTGTCATCACATGTGAGGCATCAATACAACAACTGTGTCATCACATGTGAGGAATCAATACAACAACTGTGTCATCACATGTGAGAGATCAATACAACAACTGTGTCATCACATGTGAGTGATCAATACAACAACTGTGTCATCACATGTGAGGGATCAATACAACAACTGTGTCATCACATGTGAGGAATCAATACAACAACTGTGTCATCACATGTGAGAGATCAATACAACAACTGTGTCATCACATGTGAGGAATCAATACAACAACTGTGACATCACATGTGAGGGATCAATACAACAACTGTGTCATCACATGAGAGATCAATACAACAACTGTGTCATCACGTGTGAGGGATCAATACAACAACTGTGTTATCATTTGTGCCATTCAACAACTGTGTCATCATTTATGCCATTCAACAACTGTGTCATCACATGTGAGGGATCAATACAACAACTGTGTCATCACATGTGAGAGATCAATACAACAACTGTGTCATCACATGTGAGAGATCAATACAACAACTGTGTCATCACATGTGAGGGATCAATACAACAACTGTGTCATCACATGTGAGGGATCGATACAACAACTGTGTCATCACATGTGAGGGATCAATACAACAACTGTGTCATCACATGTGAGGGATCAATACAACAACTGTGTCATCACATGTGAGAGATCAATACAACAACTGTGTCATCACATGTGAGAGATCAATACAACAACTGTGTCATCACATGTGAGAGATCAATACAACAACTGTGTCATCACATGTGAGAGATCAATACAATAACTGTGTCATCACATGTGAGGGATCAATACAACAACTGTGTCATCACATGTGAGGAATCAATACAACAACCGTGTCATCACGTGAGGAATCAATACAACAACTGTGTCATCACATGTGAGGGATCAATACAACAACTGTGTCATCACATGAGAGATCAATACAACAACTGTGTCATCACGTGTGAGGGATCAATACAACAACTGTGTTATCATTTGTGCCATTCAACAACTGTGTCATCATTTATGCCATTCAACAACTGTGTCATCACATGTGAGGGATCAATACAACAACTGTGTCATCACATGTGAGAGATCAATACAACAACTGTGTCATCACATGTGAGGGATCAATACAACAACTGTGTCATCATTTGTGCCATTCAACAACTGTGTCATCACATGTGAGGGATCAATACAACAACTGTGTCATCAGATGTGAGGGATCAATACAACAACTGTGTCATCACATGTGAGAGATCAATACAACATCTGTGCCATCTCATGTGTCATTCAACAACTGTTTCGTCACCTGTGGCTGTAGCAGGTAGAAAACAGGTGGGGAAGAAACAGGTTCATTCATATCCAGTGTGTTCAGGTAAGAATCAATATCCCAACACTTCAACATCTGCTGAAGAGACAGAGCACACACACAGACACGCACGTGCACAATGTGAGCGTGTGTGTTTGCGCCCTCCTGCCAAGTACAATCAAGTCAATTCTAGTCAGTAAGTCGCAATTCCAACTTCATGGCAACGGTTTTGTCCCCATTATGCTCCGTTCCTGTGCCAGTGAATATCACACAAAATGCTCCTCACTGCCTTATGTGAAAAGTGGAACAGACAGGAGTCTCGACAAGCCAACAGCCCGCACAGGTACACTGTGCATAATGCCGACGTCAGAATGCCAACAAAAGATTCCTCCACAGAAAATACAGTTCATCGTCGATGGAAGCAGCAGTCACAGGAAAACCAGCTGCCAAACATGACTGATCTTTACTACATTAAAAGTCAAGAAGATCGACTTCATTGCCACGGTATTTATCCCATATGATTCGGCCAGACGGCCCGCTGAAAGCATTGCACAAAACACGAACACCGTAGCTCCGGCAACGACCCTCAGAAGTCTGCGAGAAAAATGCACTCTTGAACTGAAAAGGCAATCCAGTCAATTCTAAGCGACAGGCTGACCGTCTTCGTTCCGAACATGCAGTTCACGCTACAACAAGCGCGGACAGATGTAAAAACATTCCAAATGAAATTCACAGCCCACAGTGTCGCTCCACGCACTCAACTCAGTAGCAGGGTGATGGAACTATTTCAATTTTAGTCAATTCTAGTGAATACATTAACTAAAGGTATGTTCAAACATAACCAGGACAAATAAAAAAGCTCAATACAATTAGCAGCAATTAATACAGGTCTCCTGGTGCGTGCAATCAGAAATATTACCCCACAGATGGTTTTCTTGATACAAACACTTGGAAATACTGACGCCCACATACAGTCTCCTGGCACAAACACTTGGAAAAATAGACCCAAACACATGTCTCTTGGTAATAAAACTGGGAAATATGGACCCCAAAATATGGGTCTCCTGGTAGAAACATAGGGTAAAAGTGGCCCTGAAATCCAGATACAAATACTGGGAAATAGGCACCCAAATATAGGTTTCCAGGTACAAACACTGAGAACATGGGCACCACAATCCAGGTCTCCTGGTACAAACACCGGCACAACAGAGAAATTACTAAAAGTCAACCATGGTACACAGTACACAGCCTGTGGTGCTATTTACAGATGCAAAATCAGTACTTGAGGCGATCCTGTCTCGGAAATTGTCAATACTACGGACACTACTTCCTGAGCTAGACAGCCAGCATAAGGTCACCATACAGTGGATACCATCTCACTGTGATGTATCCGGGAACGAGAGAGCTGATCAACTAGCTAAGGAAGGAGCAAGCTGATGTATATGTTACATGCCACCAAAAGACAAGAACAATCAAATCAGTCAGAAAGAAATGAACAGCAGCTCAAGACGATTACCACCCTATAAAAAGACCAGAATTATTCTGCACATCAGAGCAGGAAACAATAGAATATGCAACCACACATATACAGAAAATTCAAGATTGGTGAATCAGCCATGTGCACATGTGGATTGGCGCCACAGACAGCAGATCACATACCCCAAGACTGCCCAAAATATGATATATCTAGGTAAACAAACCTGGCCTGAAGAAACAACAGTGGAAGATAAACTGTAGAGACCACTGAGTTAACTTAAAAAGACAGTTAAATTCATACAAGAAACAACATTGCAATCATAGAAAAATTTCAAGCTAACGAAAGAAGAATAACACTAGGTACTACATTTTCAGTTACCGAACGTTGCCAGCGATGTTTCAAACGGGGATTTACGTTTTCTTGTTATTGTTCCCCGGTATTAAGGATATATATAGTACTCGTTATATAGACGTTGCCGCTTGATTTAGTATAAATAATTAAATTGAGCATCCATTCTTACGCGTACTGTGAAATTTTCAAATATTTTAGTCGACGGGGTCATCCCAAACAGAAATTATTAAGATCGTATGCTAAGATGCGTCATGTTAAATTTCAATGGCGGGAATATAGCGGTTTTCCGTGTCATAATACAGCGATGATCATTTAATATTCTTATGGATTATTCAGAGCGACGAGATTATAACGAAGCACGTTTGCATTCACCACCTATTCTAGTATTTAGGAGTGGAGGAAGAGGCTGGAGGAAGAGGGAGTTTGAGGTTTTCATTTGAATTTTGCGTTCAAAATTAAAACCTGAGTTATCCCCCTTAGCGCAAAAAAACACCAAGAGCAGTTATCTGCCCTTAGCTGACGTGTTTTGTGGTCACACTTTCCAGAGTGGGTTACCAATATGCCAATGTTAAATATAAACTGACATACAAAAATTAATATCTCAGCTTACAATTGACGTACAGACTTGAATAAGGTATCGTTGGATTTGTATTTTCAAGAGGTATCCAACTATGCAGTTATATAATTAAAAAAGCAATTTAGAAAATGTTCCTAACGTACCTAAATAACACATACTGGAAAATATGGCCTCAAATACGGGGCTCCCAATTATAAATTTGGTACAAACACTGGGAAATAGACACCCAAATATAGAAGTGGTACAAACACTGGGAAATAGGCACCCAAATATGCATGTGGTACAAATACTGGGAAATAGGCACCCAAATATAGATGTGATACAAACACTGGGAAATAGGCACTCAAATATAGATGTGGTACAAACACTGGGAAATATGGCCTCAGATTTTTGCTTTTATGAGTTAATGGCATGTGAATAGGCTTTCCAGACTTGACAGAAAATATAACAGCCGGAGTTTATAAATGGTTGGAAACCTGGTCATACTGGCCTGCCCTCTAGAGCTATGAGCTAGGAGCTCCACTTGGGAGATTCTTGTCATCGAGCTGAAACCATGAAGCATTTCTCATACTCCCCAGTGCCTTTGAGTAGAGCTCCTCCAGGGTGGGTTCATGACTTGCCCGGGAGTGTTCCATAAAGATCATCATGGTTGAAGGCACAGCTGGTCTGCATGTTATACATACAGGAAGGTCCTGGTAAACATTGGGGTTATGTTCTTGGAAAACGTGACTTTAAGAGCAACGACCTATAGTGAAACACTATTTCCCATTGAAATAAATGAAATACAGTGTATTGTTTATTTTGATGGTTGTTGATATTCATTGGCTAAATAAAGGTGGGTTGGAGGGCGAGTGGTAGAGTTATTGGGACATAGAGGCATTAAAACCATGACTCACCCCAAAACTATCATCTGCACTACTAGTACTGCTCTCACCCGCTTTCTTAGCTACATCTTCATAGAGAATTTGCTTTCTCTTGGATAGCCATCTTGCTCACAGGCATATTCCGTTGGTTCTGGCCTTCAATACAGACGGCCAATAGTGCTTCCATGTTCTCCATAAGAGTACTTCTAGTACGAGTGATCTTGGAAGCACTCAAAGGAGTAGGCTTAGCATCGTCTTTGATTTTGTCAGCACCTGCACGAATTGTCTTTACTGTGGTTGGAGGTAAACCATGGACTTTACCGATATCAACAGCCCGATAACCAGCCTCAAAACGACGTAACACATGTATCTTCACCTCAAGAGTAATACTTTTCCTGGTTCTCTTACAACCAGACACACTAGCAGCACTTACTGTGCACTTTGAACTCAAAATTATGTGTGAAAATGTAAAATGGCGATGTTAGCGCAGCATAGCAACACAGGTGACGACGTTATGGCGAAGCGTAGCAACGTAAAGTGATGTCCCATTGTGACAATGTCGTTTTGGTGAAACGACATAACTCAAAGCGACGTATAGCTGGGCCTCCCTATAATAGTAAGTCGCGGTTCCAACTTCACGGCAACGGTTCGTCCCCATCATGCTCCATTCCTGTGCCAGTGAATATCAAACGAAATGCTCCCCACTGCTCTATGTGAAAAGTGGAATAGACAGGAGTCTCAACAAGCCTACAGCCCGCATAGGTACACTGTGCATAATGCCGCCATAAGAATGCCAACACAAAAGTCCTCCACAGAAAATGCAGTTCATCATCGATGGAAGCAGCAGTCACTAGAAAACCAGCAGCCACACATTACTGCATTACACGTTGAGAAGATCGAATTCATTGCCCCTGGATTTATCCCGTATGGCTCGGTCTCTTTCTGCAGGGCGGCTCACTGAAAGCAACGCACAAAGCACGAACACCGTAGCTCCAGCGACGACCCCTTGAGTCTCCGAGAAATATGTACTCGTGAACCGAAAAGGTAATCCAGTCAATTCCAAGTGACAGGTCGACTGCCATTGTTACGAATATGCAGTTTCAGCTACAACAACCACGGATAGATGTAAAAACATTCCAAATGAAATTCATAGCTCACAGTGTCGCGCCGCGCACTCAACTCAGTAGCAGGGCGACAGAACCATTCACTACATGTCCAACATGAGGAAAATGTGACTGCAAACCGTAGCCAGAAGAATAAACACCCCAGAGGCTTAACGGTTAAAATGCCTATCTGCCATGTTGGGGACCGGAAGTCATGTTTTGTTTTATATATTCTATTTAGCTGTAGTCCCTATTGATTTAATAACAAGAGTGAAGAGGCTGCAATAATCTGTGTCTGATCAAAATGGGTCAAGAGTGTAAAAAGAATTAGAAGCCCTATTCTAAAGGACAATGACTGTTGGGTGACATTTGGTTGCTGGTACAGGTTGACTTTCACAGAATGCTGTTATCTAATAAGTGCTTTAATGACCTTCCATAGATGACACACTATTATTCTCAGCACAGAGCAAGGACTCCACACCACAAGGTAAGATATAAATGTGATAAATGTGAATATACCACAATCATACATGCTGTAAATATTCTTTTTGTGGGTAAGTTTTCGGCTGAAAGTCAGCCCAGACATTAGCCTATTCTGACTGCTATAGTCTATTCCCATCTGCCAAGAGATTTGTAAAGAGCATATGGGTATTCAGAGTTGTTCGCACTAGTCTGAGAAGGCTATGTTCAATCCACTACCGCAGCATCAGGAGTATGCCATCCTTTGTCTCGTATAGGCACATTCAGTCCATACAATGAATACATCCAGTCCACACAATGAATACATCCAGTCCACACAACTAATATATCCAGTCCACACAACTAATACATCCAGTCCACACAACTAATATATCCAGTCACATAACAAATACGAGAGATGGTCAATAAGTAGTTTAGTTTAGTTGACGGATCAACATCACAGCACACAGGTGTAACCCATAAGTGCTCCGTTCTACTCCAAACTCAAGCCTGAGTCCGGAGAATCTCAGCTCAGTGCACAAACTCTGTAGCACCAGCAAGGATTCTGAAATACTTTGGGTAGATTTTTAACTCTAAATTTTGCCAGGGCAGCATCGTTAGGCTATTCTTTTTCGATTACCAACTGCCAAGGGATTTTTTTACGTGCGCAACAATACACACGGACGTCCGATCTCACTACCCAGAGACCAGGACAAATGTTGCTACTAGAAGTCCACGTGAAAAAAATCCCAGCCCTCACCGGCGCTTGAACCCAGGACCTCCAGCACTCGAGGTGGACACCTTACCTCGAGACCACTCAGCGCCCCTAATAATAAATAATAAATATTATATGTAGATACTTTACCGATGTGCAATTTATTAATTTAGGGGATTCCTCATCCAATCTTCTGCACTATGTATCACTACCAACCTGTTTCAGAAACAGGTTACGCAACGGTAACGGTTTAAAAATTGCCACCAAATAAGTTCCTCAATGCTGAAGGCGGGATCCTGATTTGCATGCACCATCGATTGAGTATTGTTTATGGAGATTCAACAGTGGATGTTAGCTCTGTCCAATGTTGGGTACATCTTCGTGATGAAGCTGAAGTAGGTCAAGCCTCACTGGCTGATGCAAAGCGGACAGGTTATCCGTCAACCGCATTGACTCCACACAACATTCATCGAGTTGATGACATCTCATGGTGACCGTCGGGTAACACTGGATGAACTGTGTTCCATGTTGTCCATTAGTAAAGGCAGTGCCCAGACAATCATTAAAGACCTGGGTTATTCAAAGGTTTGTGCACAGTGGGTATCCATAATGTTGACAGGCAGACATGACACACTGCTGTAAGAAAACTTCCTTAAAACCGTCCCCATTGCATAACCTGTGACTGAAACAGGTTGGTAGTGATAAACAGTGCAGATGAGTGGATGTGGAACCCCGCTAAATTAATAAATTGCACATCGATAAAGTATTTACATAGATTAAAAATAGGAGGCATTACTTATTGACTGACCCTTGTATATCCAGTCCACACAACGAATACATCCAGTCCGCACAATGACTACGTTGCCCACACAACAAATACATCCAGTCCACACAACAAATACATCCAGTCCACACAACAAATACATCCAGTCCACACAACTAATACATCCTGTCCACACAATGAATACATCCAGTCCACACAATGAATGCATCCAGTCCACACAACAAATACATCCAGTCCACACAACTAATACATCCTGTCCACACAATGAATACATCCAGTCCACACAACTAATACATCCAGTCCACACAATGAATACATCATCCACACAATGAATACATTGTCCACACAATGAATACATCATCCACACAATGAATACATCATCCACACAATGAATACATTGTCCACACAATGAATACATCATCCACACAATGAATACATCGTCCATACAATGAATACATCCAGCCCACACAATAAATACATCCAGTCCACACAATGGATGCATCCAGGTCTGGTACAATTAGAGGCAAACATGATCATCCCTACAGCACTGGGCTCCTGGATGTACGCTGCTGTTATTGAAGCTCAGTAAAAACTCTCAAATGGCTGTGTGTGCATGACTAACTGCTGCCAGCTACAGAAACGATGGTGAACAATATAACCATTGCAATCACAAAACTATTATCTAATAGGAACATAGATATGAACGCTGGCAGGCGGCCTGTCAAATCAAGCATATCACGACTGGATAACCTACATTTGTTATGGGAAGTAATCAAATATCACTCATGGCATGTGAACAAGAAAATAAATAAATATGTAAGCAGACATGGTCTGAAATTGATGTACATTATACCAGTGTAAAACATGATCACAGGAATATTACCTCGCCAGCATAGCTGTACTTTGCCTTGATGATCATTCGGTACAATCTGGTCCTATTGTCATCATCGAATGGCATAGTTCCACTTAAGAGAATGTATGTTATCACACCTATTGCCCATAGATCCACCTGGCTAGTGTAGGGTTTACGAGCTAATATCTCCGGAGCTATGTACTCTGGAGTGCCACAAGTGGTCCTCATGTGATTGTCTGGGCCCTTGAGCATGGCGCTCAGGCCGAAATCTGTGATCATGATTTTGGAGTCATGACCAGGATGATAATACAGTAGATTTTCTGGTTTGAGATCCCGATGTGTGATACCTAACCCGTGTAAATACTTCACCCCGTCTAGGACCATGGTGAGTACTCGGGTAGCATCACGTTCTGTGAAGCTACCTTTAGCGATGATGCGGTCGAAAAGTTCTCCTCCTGTGGCCAGTTCCATGACCATGTAGACTTTCTCTGGCGCCTCGAACACTTCCACCAACTGTATAATGTACATGTGTTTGACCCGCCGTAAGACGTTCAACTCGGCCTCGTAAACTTCCTTACCTTGGATGCGATCAATCATCTTGATGGCATACGGCTGCTTAGTCATCCGGTGCTCCACTCTGACCACCCGACTGAAGCTGCCTCGTCCGATCAGAGCTTTGATGTCGTACTTAGCTGTCACCCGCGGATCGAACTTATCGCGGTACTTTTTCACTTTCTTATTAGTCCTCGGACCGTGTTCCAGGTTCGAATTATCGGTATCAACAGTTGCTGGTCGAGCAGCGGGATCTCTGGCCTTAAGCAAGGTCTGTGTTTTGATGTCTGCGTCATGTCGGTAGTTCCTGGTGTTGGCGTCCTGCCTGTACACGGGCTCTACCAGGTGTGTGTTGGCAGGGGCTTCTGGCACCAGCTTGGTGCTCATACAACCCATATCGTGGCGAAACTGTGGAGATGTACTTGTGACATGCCTTCAGACACACGGGCAGCAGGACATGATCAAACACACGGGCCTAGAATGATGCGGGCGGCGGGCGGGCAGCACTGGCCCCGGATGCTGGCGGATTCCTCCTCCATCGTCTGCTCAGACTTGACAGGAACAGGTGTGAGCAATTAAACCCCGTCCGCCGCCGCAAATAGTGCCGCACTCATTCACACCCCGTTACACTTTCCTTCTCAACTGTAGGGTTTTAACGGGCAATAATTTAATAAACTAACCGTTTATCTTTTATATTTATTAGAAAGAGTTAACTAGATGTGTGTAAGCGGTCATTTCCGGACTAGCGCACTTATTACAGGCAGTGCTAACACCCGGAACTTCTTTGTAATACGGTCAATGCAGGCACGTGACGTGGTGACGTCACATGTTGTTATAACAACTGGGGGTGTATCGGGCCTGAGGGGCCGACCCAGAAGTTAGCCAAATTAATACAGTCGATACATCACTCATCACTGCACTGGCAATCAATCGACACAAGTAGATATCACCGTAGAAATATTTGTCAGAGGACACAATAGACAACATAAACATTCAAAGAGGTCACCGGAACAAGTCGATTACAATATCATAACTTGGAGATAACGGCTTGAATGAGTCTATGTATAGCAGGGAAAGGGGTGGGGGAAGCCGTTATGAGCAAGTGCAGGAAGCGAGAGCGACGACCTCAGGAAATGTAATTTATTACTATTAGTCGACACTCCCAGTGGACGACTAGACATATACAAGACAACAGTGCACATCTAAACACACATTTGGTTAATTTGGTAGTATTGTTCCCACTTGATTTTAGTCATAACTGCTGTTTTGTTTTGACCAGTCATTTCTTCACTGTCACCGAGGAGAGGACACATTTGCAATGTTTTCTCAAGTATGGGGGTCATCTTGAATAGTGTATTGGTTAGTTTTGGCAGCTTTCATTCTGTACAGATGGACGTGTACTCTACAGTGTCCTGTGTCTTGTAACATGTAACGGTGGGACCTAATAGAGAGCAGGTTGGATAAACAGATTTTTAATGTTTTTTTTTATGAAATGGTATCGGTGCCGGTCGTTCAGAAAGCAATGGCAACCTACTGAACGTAAACTTTCCCAGGAATGAAGAACAGCCAAAAAATGATGGGGTCGACTGCTACGTCCTGTAAAGGATATGCAATTAACTTTAAACATAAAAAGCATTTCCTGTTGGAAATCATGTTACAGACGGCAAGCCTGGGGAGGGGGGGGGGGGCAGGTTGTGATGGGAAGATAAACATCAACAGATGACCGAACCAGAGGGTGTTAAAAGACATCAACTCTAAATACAACTGACAACAAACAAACACAATAACTAAGAGTAATTAACATGGTCAAGGAGATAGGCTTTGGCGTGATTTATTTTCTTTCTGCGGTAATTGATTGATTAATTAAAATACAAGCTATAGTATTCGACCACATACATACATGCGTGCGTGCGCGCGCGTCTACTGTCTCCCTCAGAAAATGTGGCGTGTTTCAGAAACGGGCTGATCGCGAATGCATCTACGTTGTCTCCCCACCCGTGGTCATGTCTGCTGCAGCTGAAAGTGATGTCACATTTTGAAAATACCAGGCATGTTGATTCATTCACATCATTCAGCATGCAGCAACTGTTATATGTGACATCTTATATTATAAATATTCTCAGTGATGGCAAGCCGTTTCGTTGTTTTCACAGTCATTGCCACCCACGATAGCGCTAGCTTCATTTCTGCACTGTTTAAAATGTGTATTTTAATGTGTCCGTGTAGAGATGCTTACAATCAAGGTAGAGGTCTCACGGCGACTTTGGCCTGGGTTGGAGTATGTCTGGCCCGAATGAGAGCAGTCCAAGCGTCTGTCTTAATAAGAGTACGCCTACCTGTCACATGCCAGCCCATTCGCATGTCTTCATTCTCGTTACGTTATTCCGTTTTTATCTGTAATACTGATTGAGGTCGTGTGAATTATTCCAGGGCATAGTCAATAGTAGACAGGAGCACGTTGTAACACACGAATGTTACCAGCTCTACTTTTGGTACAATAATGTAGACAGCTCTTCCCTTGTCACAAGAACGCGGAAAACTCTTCTATTGTCACAAGAACGGAGACAACTCTTCTATTGTCACAAGAACGGAAACAACTTTTCTATTGTCACAAGAACGCGGACAACTTTTCTATTGTCACAAGAACGCGGACAACTCTTCTCTTTTCACAAGAACGCGGACAACTTTTCCTTGTCACAAGAATATGGACAACTCTTCTATTGTCATAAGAACATGGACAACTCTTCTCTTGTCACGAGAACACGGACAACTCCGCTCTGGCCGAAAGAACGCAGACAACCCTACTCTTGACACAAACGTGAGGTAAACTCTCCTCTTGATACAAACATGTGGGCAACCATGTTTCTTGAACAATAAGTCAAGCAGCCATTCTCTATACTCTATATCTATACTGTCTGTGCTAATGGTTGCCTGGGCTTAGGCCGCAGAAATCTTAAAGGTTGAAATCATGTTTTGACACGCAGATGTCAACAATTTGTTTGAGAAAATAAACACTTCCTTGAGTAACAATTAAACCATCGTGCTTATTATAAATTGTGCTTGTTATAATCTGAATGGCCAAAGAGTTCAACCCTGTGTGTATGCGTGCAAGCGTGAGTGTTTTTTAAGGACAAATAAACAAATGTTTGTTTTCATTTATTTAAATGTAGCAAATGCCCTGCTGTAACCCATTCCTCGGCCACCCCGGGTGGTTTGCAGCTCACGATGGAACTGCTAGGGTCAGCGGATGTCCAGTTAATAGACATGTGTTGGTTGGGTCCGCCCACAACTCTCACGTGTCAATGATGCTGTTATGGTCAGCGGATGTCCAGTTAATAGACATGTGTTGGTTGGGTCCGCCCACAACTCTCACGTGTCAATGATGTTGTTATGGTCAGCGGATGTCCAGTTAATAGACATGTGTTGGTTGGGTCCGCCCACAACTCTCGCGTGTCAATGATGCTGTTATGGTCAGCGGATGTCCAGTTAATAGACATGTGTTGGTTGGGTCCGCCCACAACTCTGCCGTGTCAATGATGCTGTTATGGTCAGCGGATGTCCAGTTAATAGACATGTGTTGGTTGGGTCCGCCCACAACTCTGCCGTGTCAATGATGCTGTTATGGTCAGCGGATGTCCAGTTAATAGACATGTGTTGGTTGGGTCCGCCCACAACTCTGCCGTGTCAATGATGCTGTTATGGTCAGCTGATGTCCAGTTAATAGACATGTGTTGGTTGGGTCCGCCCACAACTCTGCCGTGTCAATGATGCTGTTATGGTCAGCTGATGTCCAGTTAACAGACATGTTTTGGTTGGACCCGCCCACAACTCTGCCGTGTCAAGTGACGCTGTTAGGGTCAGCGGATGTCCAGTTAACAGACATGTTTTGGTTGGACCCGCCCACAACTCTCACGTGTCAATGATGCTGTTATGGTCAGCTGATGTCCAGTTAACAGACATGTTTTGGTTGGACCCGCCCACAACTCTGCCGTGTCAAGTGACGCTGTTAGGATAAGCAGATGTCCAGTTAACAGACATGTTTTGGTTGGACCCGCCCACAACTCTGCCGTGTCAAGTGACGCTGTTAGGATAAGCAGATGTCCAGTTAACAGACATGTTTTGGTTGGACCCGCCCACAACTCTGCCGTGTCAAGTGACGCCGCTAGGGTCAGCGGATGTCCAGTTAACAGACATGTGGTGGTTGGACCCGCTCACAACTCTGCCGTGTCAATGATGCTGTTATGATCAGCGGGTGTCCAGTTAACAGACATGTGTTGGTTGGACCCGCCCACAGCTCTGCCGTGTCAAGTGATGCTGCTAGGGTCATCGGATGTCCAATTAACAGACATGTGTTGCTTGGACCCTCCCACAACTCTGCCGTTTCGAATGACACAAGCATCCCAAAATCAAATTAATTATCTTCCTTTGGTTGCGACGACAAATTGCATGTTTACATATCATTGAAGATAAGAATGTTCTTTCAACATCTATCATATATACGCTTTCTCTCCCTATGAACTTCTAAGTTGCTTTCATTATCAGGCCGACCAAATGCAGTAAAAGATATAACCGCAGTCAGTTACACATAGGATGACTTCTTCTTCTGCGTTCACCCGGAGAGTTTTTTTCGGACGTGATTGCGTTGTGCCTGCACAAAGCAGAGCCGCGTTCTTGCGCCGTTAGGCCGACACATCCGACTTCTTCGGGCATTTGTTGGCCAGGTTAACCTTCCCGGGACACAGGATGACGGGCTTACACCAAGAACAGTTATCCATAGCAGACAAAGACTATCCAAGCAAACTTTATATCAACAAGTGGGACAACGTGACTTGTGCAACAGCTGAATAGACAGACAGTTGTCAAGTAACAAATAGAGGAGCTGTCTGGACAAACAGCTGTCACGTAACAAATAGAGGAACTGTCTGGACAAACAGCTGTCACGTAATAAATATAGGCGCTGTCTGGACAAACAGCTGTCACGTAACAAATAGAGGAAATGTCTGGACAAACAGATGTCACGTAACAAATAGAGGAGCTGTCTGGACAAACAGCTGTCACGTAACAAATAGAGGAGCTGTCTGGACAAACAGCTGTCACGTAATAAATATAGGCGCTGTCTGGACAAACAGCTGTCACGTAACAAATAGAGGAGCTGTCTGGACAAACAGATGTCACGTAATAAAGAGGTCAAAGGGAATGTTATCATAAGTGTCTGGACATAAAACATTCACGTTATCCATACACCAACACGTGTCTGGTGCAAACAGTTTGAACCAGGTCTGGCACCGACCACACCACTCCTGGCACCAACCACACCACTCCTGGACCCAGACCTGGCACCAACCACACCACTCCTGGACCCAGACCTGGCACCAACCACACCACTCCTGGACCCAGCCGTGGCACCGACCACACCTCTCCTGGCACCGACCACACCACTCCTGGCACCGACCACACCACTCCTGGCACCGACCACACCACTCCTGGCATCGACCACACCTCTCCTGGCACCGACCACACCTCTCCTGGCACCGACCACACTACTCCTGGCAACGACCACACCACTCCTGGCACCGACCACACCACTCCTGGACCCAGCCGTGGCACCGACCACACCACTCCTGGCACCGACCACACCACTCCTGGCACCGACCACACCACTTCTGGACCCAGCCGTGGCACCGAATACACCACTCCTGACACCGACCACACCACTCCTGGCACCGACCACACCACTCCTGGCACCGACCACACCACTCCTGGCACCGACCACACCACTCCTGGCACCGACCACACCACTCCTGGCACCGACCACACCACTCCTGGACCCAGCCGTGGCACCGACCACACCACTCCTGGCACCGACCACACCACTCCTGGCACCGACCACACCACTACTGGCATCGACCACACCACTCCTGGCATCGACCACACCACTCCTGGACCCAGCTGTGGCACCGACCACACCACTCCTGGCACCGACCACACCACTCCTGGCATCGACCACACCACTCCTGGCATCGACCACACCACTCCTGGCATCGACTACACCACTCCTGGCATCGACCACAACACTCCTGGCATCGACCACACCTCTCCTGGACCCACTCCTGGCATCGACCACACCACTCCTGGCATCGACCACACCTCTCCTGGCATCGACCACACCTCTCCTGGCATCGACCACACCACTCCTGGCATCGACCACACCACTCCTGGCATCGACCACACCACTCCTGGCACCGACCACACCACTCCTGGCACCGACCACACCACTCCTGGCATCGACCACACCACTCCTGGCATCGACCACACCACTCCTGGCATCGACCACACCACTCCTGGCACCGACCACACCACTCCTGGCACCGACCACACCACTCCTGGCATCGACCACACCTCTCCTGGACCCACTCCTGGCATCGACCACACCACTCCTGGCACCGACCACACCACTCCTGGCATCGACCACACCACTCCTGGCATCGACCACACCACTCCTGGCATCGACCACACCACTCCTGGCATCGACCACACCACTCCTGGACCCACTCCTGGCATCGACCACACAACTCCTGGTATCGACCACACCACTCCTGGTATCGACCACACCACTCCTGGCATCGACCACACCACTCCTGGACCCAGCTGTGGCACCGACCACACCACCCCTGGCACCGACCACACCACTCCTGGCACCGACCAACCCACTCCTGGCATCGACCACACCACTCCTGGCATCGACCACACCACTCCTGGACCCACTCCTGGCATCGACCACACCACTCCTGGCACCGACCACACCACTCCTGGCACCGACAACACCACTCCTGGCACCGACCACACCACTCCTGGCATCGACCACACCTCTCCTGGCACCGACCACACCACTCCTGGCACCGACCACACCACTCCTGGCATCGACCACACCACTCCTGGCATCGACCACACCACTCCTGGCATCGACCACACCACTCCTGGCATCGACCACACCACTCCTGGCACCGACCACACCACTCCTGGCATCGACCACACCTCTCCTGGCATCGACCACACCACTCCTGGCATCGACCACACCACTCCTGGCATCGACCACACCACTCCTGGCATCGACCACACCACTCCTGGCATCGACCAGACCACTCCTGGCACCGACCACACCACTCCTGGCATCGACCACACCACTCCTGGACCCACTCCTGGCATCGACCACACCACTCCTGGCACCGACCACACCACTCCTGGCACCGACAACACCACTCCTGGCATCGACCACACCTCTCCTGGCACCGACCACACCACTCCTGGCATCGACCACACCACTCCTGGACCCACTCCTGGCATCGACCACACCACTTCTGGACCCAGCCGTGGCACCGGCCACACCTTTCCTGGACTCAGCTGTGGCACCGACCACACCACTCCTGGACCCAGACCTGGCAACGACCACACCACTCCTGGCACCGACCACACCACTCCTGGCACCGACCACACCACTCCTGACACCGACCACACCACTCCTGGCATCGACCACACCTCTCCTGGCACCGACCACACCACTCCTGGCATCGACCACACCACTCCTGGGCCCACTCCTGGCATCGACCACACCACTCCTGGCACCGACCACACCACTCCTGGCACCGACCACACCACTCCTGGCATCGACCACACCTCTCCTGGCACCGACCACACCACTCCTGGCATCGACCACACCACTCCTGGACCCACTCCTGGCATCGACCACACCACTTCTGGACCCAGCCGTGGCACCGGCGACACCTTTCCTGGACTCAGCTGTGGCACCGACCACACCACTCCTGGACCCAGACCTGGCACCGACCACACCACTCCTGGCACCGACCACACCACTCCTGGCACCGACCACACCACTCCTGGCACCGACCACACCACTCCTGGCACCGACCACACCACTCCTGGACCCAGCCGTGGCACCGACCACACCACTCCTGGACCTATGATTCGCTTAAACTGCCTTCATGCATGTAATCAAGTCTTTGACTGTTACTTACAGGCAGTCTACGACTCAACTCTTTCTACCCCAGCCAGTGGTTAAATTAGCTAACATGATTTAGTTTTTACATCAACCAACATGATATAGCTGTTATATTAAGCGACTGTGATCTAGCTGTTACATTAGCCGACCATGATGTAGTTATTACATTAAGCAACCATAATATATCCGTCGCTCTGCTATTGAGTGAGTGCGTGGGCGACACCGTGGGCTGTGAAATTCGCGTGGAATGCTTTTACATCTGTCCTGTACAGTGACCTGCATGTTCAGAACAATGGCTACCGGCGGTTGGTGAATTGACTGTTTTGCTCTTTCGGCTCACGAGTGCATTTTTCTGGAGACTCTTGGAAGTCGGCGCCGAAGCTGCGAAATTCGTGTTTTGTGCGACACTTTCGAAAGGTCGCCCTGCGGTAAGAGACCGAGCCATGTGAGAAAATCCGGGTCAATGAGGCCTTTCTGGTGACTGCCGAGTCCATCGACGATGAACTGTGGAATTCGTGGATGAATTTTGTGTTGGCATTCTGGCGGCGGCATTATGCACAGTGTACCTGGCCGTTGAAAGCATTTTTGGCCATATATATTATATATATATATATATATACGGCACGAAAGCAGTATTAACATCTAGAGAGATTAATAAAGCATTAAAAATGAGAATTGTCAAATGCTACGTATATTCAACACCACGGCGTGGAATCCTGGACATTGAGCAAGCAATTAGAATATATAAGGTTGGGGGGTACGGGGTGTCAGGCATTGGTAGCACCTTTGGTAAGGATGACTCTCATGTCCTTTCAGGACCCATCCCCCACTGGTCCAAGCCTAACACCCAGCTCGTACCTGTGGCTCCTAGTAGCTGTCAGCATGCGACAGCGGCCACCCCCCGGGCAACAGCTGTGAGAGGCTGGCTAAACCATGCATGGGTATCCGATTTGGTGTCAAACCAAGAGGTAAACTAGGGTATGCCTACCCAGCATGTGAAGACAGGATTCGGCAGACTGCGCGGAAGAAATCATTCCTGATTCAACGGGCAAGACGGCGTTTACCTGCAAAGCGTTGTGGAACGTAATGAGCACGGCATGGCACGTAGAGCGCCCTGGTCATCCACTGCACCTGTATTCGTCTCCAGTCGTCTCGACTTGTCTTGCCACTGGACACAGATGGACTCAGGCGAGAGAGTGAGGTCGACGAATTACGCAACTCTTCCTCACTTTAATCCAAGTCATCTCGCAAGTCATTCTTCATCCAACATCATATATCACCTTCAAGTCCTGTGGCGATGGGCGAGCGGCGAAGCGGCAGGCGTGGGTACGCTGGCAGCCGTAGTCGCAGACCTGCACACAGGCGGCTCAGGCCATATGGTCGTCTTCTACTGACCGGAGCAGCAGTGGGATTCGGCAGCCCCCTGAGCGACTGAGCAGCCCTCTATTGGAACACACTGCTCACCTCCATAGCATGAGGAAGGGGCTAGTAAAGGTGCTCTAAACATTGTCTGCTTCATCACTACCTAACCAGCTAGCCGCGGTTGGTGGGTACCCTAACTGCGGTCGACATACAAAGAAATATAAAACAAGCAAAGCCAAAAGAGTAAACCATATTCCCTTAACAATTGGAACTTGGAATGTACGCACCCTACTTGACAGAGATGGCGCGTCGGGTCCAGAGAGACGAACAGCACTGATTGGGAGAGAGCTGGGCAGGTACAACATCGACATTGCAGCCTTGAGCGAGACACGACTTGCAGAAGAAGGCCAAATCTGTGAAATAGGTGCCGGCTACACATTTTTCTGGAGTGGAAGGAAAAGCGAGGAAAGACGCCAATCCGGTGTGGGATTTGCCATTAAGTCGGCCCTGGTCGGCAAATTAGCTGGATTTCCAAAGGTTATAAACGACAGGCTCATGACCATGAAGTTGCCTCTGCTGAATGGAAGGAAGCACGCAACCATTGTGAGTGTCTACGCACCAACTATGACCAACGAAGATGATGTCAAGAACAAGTTATATGAGGACCTGCACAATGTATTAACATCTGTTCCCAAAGGAGACAAACTTATACTCCTTGGAGATTTCAATGCCAGAGTAGGCACGGACACCACCTCTTGGAGTGGCATTATTGGAAAGCATGGAGTCGGAAATTGTAACAGCAATGGACTCCGCCTCCTTCAGACATGTGCCGAACATGATCTCCTGATTACGAACACAATTTTCCGTCTCCCCATGAGAAATAGGACATCGTGGATGCACCCTCGCTCGAAACACTGGCACCTCATTGACTATGTCATCGTCAGGAGGAGTGACAGACAAGACGTTCGAGTGACAAAATCCATGTGTGGTGCCGAATGTTGGACAGACCATCGTCTCATTGTCTCGAAAATGAACATCCACATCAGGCCACCACGGCGTTCTCAAGGGGCGACAATGCAAACAAAGCTAAATGTCACCCGCCTAAACAGCAAGAAAATGCAGCAGTCGTTTGAAAATATGCTGGAAGACCGCCTCAAGCCCAATGCTGAAGCTAAACAGGATACAGAAACAGAATGGAGAGCCCTAAAGGACATAATTTACAACACTGCTATGGAAATCCTGGGTCCTGCCCCCCGAAAGCATAAAGACTGGTTTGATGAAAATTCCGAAGACACCAACCAATTGCTGGCCGAGAAACACCTTCTCCTCAAGGCACATTTGAATGACCCAAAGTCAACATCAAAAAAAGATGCTTTCAAGAACATTCAGAGAGTAGTGCAGCAGAAACTTCGGCACATGCGGGACTCCTGGCTGAGCAGCAAAGCTGATGAAATTCAGGGCTTTGCTGACAGACATGATATGAAAAACTTCTACGACTCACTGAAATCGGTCTATGGTCCTACATCACCAGGCATAGTTCCCCTCCTCAGTGCAGATGGGTTAACATTGGTCACCGAGAAGAAAGAAATCCTTCAACGCTGGGCAGAGCATTTCAGCAAAATCGTAAATGCAACTTCCTTCTTCGATGATGAAACCATCAACTGCCTTCCTCAAGTTCCCACCAATGAGACACTTGATGACCTGCCAACCATAGTGGAAGTAAACAAAGCCATCCAGCAACTCTCCAGCGGCAAGGCACCTGGTCCTGACTCCATCCCAGCAGAGATATACAAGGCAGGTGGGCCGGTCCTAACAGAGCAGCTTCACCAAGTCTTCACAAACATTTGGATGAACGAGACCATGCCACAAGATTTTAAGGACGCGTCAATAGTCCACCTTTACAAACGTAAAGGAAACCGCCAATCCTGTGACAACCACCGAGGCATCTCCTTGCTTTCAATTGCAGGGAAGATAATCGCCATAATTCTTCTCAATCTCCTCACAGCCCATCTCGATCAAGGTCTTCTTCCTGAGAGTCAATGTGGCTTCAGAAAAGAACGTGGAACTGTTGACATGATTTTCGCTGCAAGGCAGCTGCAAGAGAAATGTCAGGAACAGAACTGCGAAATGTTCTCCACTTTCATTGACCTTACCAAGGCTTTTGATACAGTCAGCAGAGAAGGACTGTGGAAGATTATGGCAAAATATGGCTGTCCACGAAAGTTTGTCCAAATAGTGCGGCTATTTCATGACGGCATGCAGGCAAGAGTACAGGAAAATGGTGAACTGTCTGAACCCTTTCCTGTCACCGATGGAGTGAAGCAAGGATGTGTCCTGGCACCAACACTGTTCAGCCTCATGTTTTCAGCCATGTTGATGAATGCCTTCGAGAACGACGACATTGGAATAGACATCAACAACCGTATGGATGGAAAGTTATTCAATCTCAGAAGGCTGAAAGCTAAAACCAAAATTAACAGCGGCACCGTCAGAGAGCTCCTGTTTGCTGATGATTGCGCTCTATACGCCAACTCAGAGGCGGACATGCAACATAATGTTTCAGCTTTCTCACATGCCTGTGCCAACTTTGGGCTCAATATCAACTTGGAGAAGACTGTAGTTATGTACCAGCCAGCTCCAGGGAATAATCACACTGTGCCGAATATCAAAGTGAAGGATCATAGACTAAGTGTTGTGGACAAATTCACCTATCTTGGCAGCACCGTGTCACAAGCTGCCACAATCGATGACGAAGTGAATGCAAGAATCTCCAAGGCCAGTGCAGCCTTTGGCAGACTGTACAAGAATGTATGGGACAGAACTGGAATAAGCCTGCAAACAAAGCTAAAAGTCTACAAAGCAGTTGTATTATCCACACTGCTATATGCTTGTGAAACCTGGACTGTTTATCAGCGACACGCTAGGAAATTAAACCACTTCCACACAGTCTGCCTAAGGAAGCTACTGAAGATTAAATGGCAAGACAAGATTCCAGACACTGAAGTCCTAGAAAGAGCATCCATGCCCAGTATCCACACTCTACTGATGAAGAATCAGATTCGCTGGGCTGGTCACTTGACTCGCATGCCAGATCACAGGCTCCCTAAACGAATTTTTTACAGCGAACTGCGTTTTGGTAAACGCTCCCAAGGTGGCCAGAGGAAACGTTTTAAAGACACTCTGAAAATTTCACTGAATGCTTTTGGAATTCATCATGACACCTGGGAGGCTGCAGCCAGAGACAGAAATTCGTGGCGTGCATCATTGCGCAAAGGTGCAGTCATATGTGAGGCAACCAGGACTGCAAGAGCTGTGAAGAAAAGGCAGGACAGAAAAACCACTGCAGGAAATCCTCCTCCAGAGACGTCAAGCATTCTTTGCCCACATTGTCAAAGAACATTTCGAGCCAAAATTGGCCTTATCGGCCATCTTAGAACCCACGGCTCCACACCTTCAACCCCACTGGATGAAATGAATGGTCATCATCATTCTTGATGGACAAACAACAGAATATATAAGGGAAGTAAAAATGAATATACGAATATCAAAAATGCATTGTCCTCTACTTTATTGCCTCCCTGTTTTGTGCTGTGTACTGTGCACAACCTCTTTAAACATGTGCTTTGTATTGTACAAACTCTATTGCCTCCCTGTTATGTGCTGTGTACTGAGTACAACCTAATGTGATTTGTACTGTACAAACTCTATTGCCTCCCTGTTGTGTACTGTGTACTGTGAACACACTTTATTGCCTCCCTGTTGTGTACTGTGTACTGTGAACACACTTTATTGCCTCCCTGTTGTTTATTCATTGGCACCTTTCCGTCTTGACAGACGATAGTTTGGTACATTGTGCTTCAAAAAGGCTTAATAACTACGACCCATGGCGGTGGCGAGTGTGGCTGGTAAGGCCAATTCTTGCTGCAAATTTTTGCCCACAGTAGGTGCATGTGAAAACATGGTCATTTCCACCATTGTTCACCATCTTACGTCTCTCACGCTCTGTGTGTGCTTTATCTGCAATCATTTTCTCTTTTGTCTTTATTCCATTTCTGATGTTTGCCCTCCATGCAACACGTTCAGCGGCGACTTGCTCCCAATGTGCATTATCTATGCCTGTATCAATCATGTCCCGCTTACGCACATCTTTGTATCGTAGTAGAGGCCGACCCTGAGATCTCCTACCCGTCTGTAATTCACCAAAAAAGATGTCCTTTGATATTCTACCATCATCCATCCTCCTAACATGTCCTATCCATCTAAGTCTACGAAGACTGAGCATGGAATGCACCGTCACACAACCTGATCTTTCCAATACTTCAGTATTTGTGATTTTGTCTTGCCACTTAATACCAAGTATTCTTCGCAGACACCGCATATGACAACTGTTTAAACGTTTCTAACGTTGTTAGTAGTAGTAGTAGTAGTAGTATTAGTATAGTAGTAGTAGTAGTAGTAGTAGTAGTAGTAGTAGTAGTACTAGTAGTACTAGTAGTAGTAATAGTAGTAGTAGTAGTAGTAGTAGTAGTAGTAGTAATAGTAGTAGTAGTAGTAGTAGTAGTAGTAGTAGTAGTAGTAGTACTAGTAGTACTAGTAGTAGTAATAGTAGTAGTAGTAGTCGTAGTAGTAGTAGTAGTAGTAGTAGTAGTAGTAGTAGTAGTAGTAGTAGTAGTAGTAGTAGTGGTGGTGGTGGTGGTGGTGGTGGTGGTGGTGGTGGTGGTAGTGGTTGTACCGTGTTTCTCCGAAAATAAGACCTGGTCTTATATTGATCTTTGCATCAAAAAATTCATTATTTCTTGTTTTCGGGGTATGTCTTTTTATTTATTTTTTTTTTCAGTTACATAAATCTACATTTATTCATGTACAAAATTCGATATTTATTTAAATACAATCGTGTCATCTTCTTCTGGAACATCGTCATAACTCTCCAAACCCTGAATTCCGACCTGAATTTCAAGCGACTCCATTTTCGGTAGAGCCAATGGCCACAGTCTCTCATGCCCAGCAATTATAAAGCTTTCCTTAAATGTGCATTACTTGTCCATGTAGCCTGCTCGTAGTACTTTGGTAAACGGCTGTCAGTGATTTTATCCCATGAATTCTTCACCCAAGTCACAACCTCCTGCAAACTAGGCTTCACAAAGTTTCCGCTTAGATTTCGCCCCATTCTATTTTCAGTGTTGTCGTTTTTGTTATGCGCAAATGGTAATTGAATAGCTTGTTTATTGCAATATCAAGATTTCGGAGATAAGAAGTCATTCCTGAGGGAATCATTATTTGATTTATTCTTTTTTCTGCAAGGAAGTTCTTCATGTCTTTAGGCGTAGTAGTAGTAGTAGTAGTAGTAGTAGTAGTAGTAGTAGTAGTAGTAGTAGTAGTAGTAGTAGTAGTAGTATTAGTAGTAGTAGTACTACTAGTAGTAGTAGTAGTAGTAGTAGTAGTAGTAGTAGTAGTAGTAGTAGTAGTAGTAGTAATAGTAGTAGTAGTAGTAGTTGTTGTTGTTGTTGTAGTAGTAGTAGCAGCAGCAGCAGCAGCAGTAGTAGTAGTAGTAGTAGTAGTAGTAGTAGTAGTAGTAGTAGTAGTAGTAGTAGTTGTAGTAATAATAATAATAATAATAGTAGTAGTAGTAGTAGTAGTAGTAGTAGTAGTAGTAGTAGTAGTAGTAGTAGTAGTGGTAGTAGTAGTAGTAGTAGTAGTAGAAACGACAATAGCAGCAGCAGCAACAGTAGTAGTAGTAGTAGTAGTAGTAGTAGTAGTAGTAGTAGTAGTAGTAGTAGTAGTAGTAGTAGTAGTAGTAGTAGAAGAAGAAGAAGAAGAAGAAGAAGAAGAAGAAGAAGAGAACAGAAGATGATAACGATGATGAAGGAAGAAGATGAAGATGAATAAGAATTATTCCATTGACCAGAGCTGATTGACAAGCAAATATTCGAATGAATATATTCATGCACAGAAGAGGACCGGAACTTCCCTCCCGGCTGGAGATTCAACTTCCCGGATCTGTCATCTTCATCATCAACTGTTTCTCCCTGGCACAAGGTAAGTTCTGTCACCACCATTAGCTGTTTCTTAGTTAGTTAGTTAGTCGAGGTTCCAACTTCACGGCCACGGGATGTCCCCATTATGCTCCATTCCTGTGCCAGTGAATATCACACAAAATGCTCCTCACTGTCCATTGTGAAAAGTGGAATAGTCTCGGCAATCTAACTAACTAGTAGTAGTAACACTAACAGCCCGCACAGGTACACTGTGCGTAATGCCGCTGCCAGAATGCCAACACAAAATTAATCCACGAAAACCACAGTTCATCGTCAATGGACTCGGCAGTCACCAGAAAGACCTCATTAACCCGGGTTTTCTCACATGGCTCGGTCTTTCTCAGGGCGACACGCCGAAAGTGTCGCATAAACTAAAGCACGAACTCCGCAGCTTCAACGCTGACTCCCAGGAGTCTCCTGAAAAATGCACTCGTGAACCGAAAAGGCAAATTAGTCTATTCAGCAACAGCCGGTAGCCATTGTTCCGAACATGCAGGTCACTGTTCAGGACAAATGTAAAAGCATTCCCCACGAATTTCACAGCTCACAGTGTCGCCCACACACTCACTCAGTAGCTGGGCGACGGAACATGTACTACCATTCTAACATGAGAAAATGCGATTGCAAACCGTAGCTGCAAGCATAAACACGCCACAGGCCTAAATGTTTCAACGCCTAACCACCATATTGGCGACCGGAAGTCTTCTTGATGATGATGACAGAACTTACCCTGTCATCGTCATCAACTGTTTCTCCCCAGCACAAGGTAAGTTCTGTTATCACCATCATCTGTTGGTGGCTCTTTCTTTCAGGCACAAGGTAAGTTCTGTTATCACCATCATCTGTTGGTGGCTCTTTCTTTCAGGCACAAGGTAAGTTCTGTTATCACCATCATCTGTTGGTGGCTCTTTCTTTCAGGCACAAGGTAAGTTCTGTTATCACCATCATCTGTTGGTGGCTCTTTCTTTCAGGCACAAGGTAAGTTCTGTTATCACCATCATCTGTTGGTGGCTCTTTCTTTCAGGCACAAGGTAAGTTCTGTTATCACCATCATCTGTTGGTGGCTCTTTCTTTCAGGCACAAGGTAAGTTCTGTTATCACCATCATCTGTTGGTGGCTCTTTCTTTCAGGCACAAGGTAAGTTCTGTTATCACCATCATCTGTTGGTGGCTCTTTCTTTCAGGCACAAGGTAAGTTCTATCATCATCATCTGTTGGTGGCTTTTTAACTCCCCGGCACAAGGTAATTTCTGTCATTATCATCATCAACTGTTGCTGGCTGTTTCTCTCCCATGCACAAAGTAAGTTTTGCTTCTTCATCATCAACTGTTTCTCTGCCTGGCACAAGGTAAGTTCTGTCATCTTTATCATCAACTGTTTCTCTCCCCGGCACAAGGTTAGTTCTATTATCACCATCATCTGTTGGTGGCTCTTTCTTTCAGGCACAAGGTAAGTTCTGTCATCATCATCTGTTGGTGGCTCTTTTTCTCCCCGGCACAAGGTAAGTTCTGTTATCACTATCATCTGTTGGTGGCCCTTTTTCTCCCCGGCACAAGGTAAGTTCTGTTATCACCATCATCTGTTGGTGGCTTTTTTTCTCCCCGGCACAAGGTAAGTTCTGTTATCACCATCATCTGTTGGTGGCTCTTTTTCTCCCCGGCACAAGGTAAGTTCTGTTATCCCATCATCTGTTGGTGGCTCTTTTTCTCCCCGGCACAAGGTAAGTTCTGTTATCACCATCATCTGTTGGTGGCTCTTTCTTTCAGGCACAAGGTAAGTTCTGTCATCTTCATCATCAACTGTTTCTCTCCCCGGCACAAGGTTAGTTCTATTATCACCATCATCTGTTGGTGGCTCTTTCTTTCAGGCACAAGGTAAGTTCTGTTATCACCATCATCTGTTGGTGGCTCTTTTTCTCCCCGGCACAAGGTAAGTTCTGTTATCACCATCATCTGTTGGTGGCTCTTTCTTTCAGGCACAAGGTAAGTTCTGTCATCTTCATCATCAACTGTTTCTCTCCCCGGCACAAGGTTAGTTCCATTATCACCATCATCTGTTGGTGGCTCTTTCTTTCAGGCACAAAGTAAGTTCTGTCATCATCATCATCTGTTGCTGGCTTTTTCTCCCCGGCACAAGGTAATTTCTGTCATCATCATCATCAACTGTTGCTGGCTGTTTCTCTCCCATGCACAAGGTAAGTTTTGCTTCTTCATCATCAACTGTTTCTCTCCCTGGCACAAGGTAAGTTCTGTCATCTTCATCATCAACTGTTGCTGGCTGTTTCTCCTCGGCACAAGGTCAGTTCTGTCAAATTCATCATCAACTGTTTGTCTCCGGCACAATATAAGTTCTGTCATTATCATCATCAACTGTTGCTGGCTATTTCTCTCCCTGAGACAAGGTAAGTTCTGTCATATTAATCATCAACTGTTGCTGGCTATTTCTCTCCCTGAGACAAGGTAAGTTCTGTTATCATCATCAACTGTTGGCGGCTGTGTCTCTCCCCGGCACAAGGTAATAACAGAAACTGGACTAGACCAGCTCTATGAGAATGGACCAGGAATAACAGAAACATGGTCTACTAGAATAACATTGGGGGACGATGCATCAATAACATTAGATATGCAGATGATACAGTATTAATTGCAGACAATGAACAGGACCTGCAAAATTTAGTAGATGCGGTTGTTACACACAGTGAACAACAAGGGTTAGAATTAAATTGTAAAAAGACACAGATTATGGTCGTCACTAGGAAGAACGAAATACCACAGTGTAATATACAAGTAAATGGGAATATTCTTCAACAAGTGAATAGGTACAATTATCTCGGAACAGTGATAACATCTGATGGGAGATGCCTGGAAGAGATTAGAACAAGAATCGCCATGGCAAAAGTAGCCTTTAGCAAGATGAAAAACATACTGACCAATAAAAAGATGTCAATTGAAACGAGAAAAAGAGTGTTGAGGTGCTACATAGAACCTGTACTTTTATATGGATGTGAAGCTTGGACAATGAGCAGCCAGGCTGAAAAAGATCTGATGGCTGTAGAAATGTGGTTTCTGAGGAAAATGCAAAGAATACCATGGACAGCCAGAAAGACCAATGAACAAGTCCTTCAAGAAACAAATGAAGATCGTAAACTGATCAGAGACATTAGACGTAGACAGTCAAAATTTTTTTGACATGTTATGAGAAGAAATGATTTGGAGAACTTGGTGACAACTGGTAAGATCGAGGGAAACAGACCAAGGGGAAGACCTAGAAACAAGTATCTGGATGGCTTGGCCTTGTGGCATGGTCGAGACAGAAACACGGAACTGATCCACGACTCTGGTGATCGAGTGAGATGGCAGAACATGACCGCCCACGCTTACCGGCATGGCACATGATGGATGGATGGATGGTCTACTAGACCAGCTCTATGAGAATGGACCCGGAATAACAGAAACTGGACTAGACCAGCTCTATGAGAATGGACAAGGAATAACAGAAACTCGACTAGACCAGCTCTATGAGAATGGACAAGGAATAACAGAAACTGGACTAGTTCAGCTCTATGAGAATGGACCAGGAATAACAGAAACTCGACTAGACCAGCTCTATGAGAATGGACAAGGAATAACAGAAACTGGACTAGACCAGCTCTATGAGAATGGACCAGGAATAACAGAAACTGGACTAGACCAGCTCTATGAGAATGGACCAGGAATAACAGAAACTGGACTAGACCAGATCTATGAGAATGGACCAGGAATAACAGAAACTGGACTAGACCAGCTCTATGAGAATGGACAAGGAATAACAGAAACTGGACTAGACCAGCTCTATGAGAATGGACCAGGAATAACAGAAACTGGACTAGACCAGCTCTATGAGAATGGACCAGGAATAACAGAAACTGGACTAGTTCAGCTCTATGAGAATGGACCATGAATAACAGAAACTGGACTAGACCAGCTCTATGAGAATGGATCAGGAATAACAGAAACTGGACTAGACCAGCTCTATGAGAATGGACAAGGAATAACAGAAACTGGACTAGTTCAGCTCTATGAGAATGGACCAGGAATAACAGAAACTGGACTAGACCAGCTCTATGAGAATGGACCCGGAATAACAGAAACTGGACTAGACCAGCTCTATGAAAATGGACAAGGAATAACAGAAACTGGACTAGATCAAATCAAATCAACTTTATTAGGGTCACAAATTGGGCCCGCAGGCCCGTCTTACATTTGGCCCTTCCAATCACTCGTCTTTCATTCATCAAGAGCATTATACATTTACATAGGAAGAAAAATAAACATTGTGAAATGAATGTTGTAAACATAAACAAGGGAAATTACTATGTTATGAGGCCCATCTCCCACCTACCCATACATCACCCCACCCACACACACACCCCCACCTACCCACACACACGCACACCAAGGGACACATACATACCCCACCAACCGACCCATCCCTCTTCCGCACATCCCCCACCCACACACTCTCCCCTCACCTGTCCCCCCAACCAAAACACACTCGCCACCCACAAACATTCCCCCACCAACCCACACATCCCACGCCCACCCACATACACATCCTAACCCACACATCCTCTCCCCATCCACACTCAAACTACCCATCCCCCAGCCACATCTCCATTGACCACATATTCACCACCCGCGCACACAATCCCCCACCAACCCACACATCGCACATCCACTCACACATCCCCAAACCATACACACACATCCCCACCAACTGACATCTCTCCCCCCCCCCCACACACACACACATCTCCCTAACCACCCATACATCCCCAATCCACTCACACACACACCCCACCACCCACACATAATCCTCCACCCACCCATACATGCCGTAACCCAATCCCCCACTACACAATCCCCCACCCGCACATCACATACATCCCCTACCACGCAATATTCCCAACCCACGCACCACACACACACATATCCCTCTCCAACACATCCCACACCCACATCCCCACCTACACACCACACACATATCCCCCACCCACATACCGCACAATATTCCCACCCACACCCACACAGATACCCTTACCCATTCACCCCACATACCCTCACTCACACACCACAAAAATCCCCCATCCACACACACATACCTCACCCACACAATATCCCTAACCAACACACCACACACCTCTCTCCACCCACACACGCATTCCCTACCCGTCCACTCACTCACGCACACATCCTCCACTAAGCACCCACACACCCCCAACCAAACATCTCTCGATCACAATACCCCTACCCACACACATCCTCCACCCACTCACACACCCCCACCCACACATTCCCCATCCACGCACACATCTCCCACACACACACCCCCACATACTTCCCCCAACCACCCCACCCATACACACATTCCCCGCACCCATCACACACATCCCCCACACCACACACTATCCCCCACCCACACATATCCTCACCCATACCACCACACCCCCCATCCACACACCATGCACACATCCCCCACCAACACACCGCACACATATCTCAAACCCACACACCATACACTTCTCCCCACCTGCCCTTGCATCCCCAATCCACCCAACACAATCCCCTACCCACACAACCCCGCCACCCACACATACTTCCTCAAACCACCCACACATCACCACCCACATAAACACACACACCCCACACCCATCCCATACACATATCCTCACCCATACACACATCCCCCACACCCATTCCCACACCCCTACTTTCACCCCCACACATCCATCCACACATCCCACCAACACCCACAAATATCACTACCCACAAAAACCCACACACCCCAACCCATCCAAACGCATACCCCCACCCACACATCCCCCACCCACACATATCCCCACACTCACACACATCCTCCACACACACTCACACCTCCTCACATCTAGACACATACAGATCTGCTCTATGAGAATGGACAAGGAATAACAGAAACTGGACTAGACCAGCTCTATGAGAATGGACAAGGAATAACAGAAACTGGACTAGACCAGCTCTATGAGAATGGACAAGGAATAACAGAAACTGGACTAGACCAGCTCTATGAGAATGGACAAGGAATAACAGAAACTGGACTAGACCAGCTCTATGAGAATAGACCAGGAATAACAGAAACTGGACTAGTTCAGCTCTATGAGAATGGACCAGGAATAACAGAAACTGGACTAGTTCAGCTCTATGAGAATGGACCAGGAATAACAGAAACTGGACTAGACCAGCTCTATGAGAATGGACCAGGAATAACAGAAACTGGACTAGACCAGCTCTATGAGAATGGACCAGGAATAACAGAAACTGGACTAGACCAGCTCTATGAGAATGGACCAGGAATAACAGAAACTGGACTAGACCAGCTCTATGAGAATGGACTAGGAATAACAGAAACTGGTCTAGACCAGCTCTATGAGAATGGACCAGGAATAACAGAAACTGGACTAGTTCATCTCTATGAGAATGGACCAGGAATAACAGAAACTGGACTAGACCAGCTCTATGAGAATGCACCCGGAATAACAGAAACTGGACTAGACCAGCTCTATGAGAATGGACCAGGAATAACAGAAACTGGACTAGACCAGCTCTATGAGAATGGACAAGGAATAACAGAAACTGGACTAGATCTGCTCTATGAGAATGGACAAGGAATAACAGAAACTGGACTAGACCAGCTCTATGAGAATGGACAAGGAATAACAGAAACTGGACTAGACCAGCTCTATGAGAATGGACAAGGAATAACAGAAACTGGACTAGACCAGCTCTATGAGAATGGACAAGGAATAACAGAAACTGGACTAGACCAGCTCTATGAGAATGGACCAGGAATAACAGAAACTGGACTAGTTCAGCTCTATGAGAATGGACCAGGAATAACAGAAACTGGACTAGACCATCTCTATGAGAATGGACCCGGAATAACAGAAACTGGGCTAGACCAGCTCTATGAGAATGGACCCGGAATAACAGAAACTGGACTAGACCAGCTCTATGAGAACGGACCAGGAATAACAGAAACTGGACTAGACCAGCTCTATGAAAATGGACAAGGAATAACAGAAACTGGACTAGTTCAGCTCTATGAGAAAGGACACAGAATAACAGAAACTGGACTAGTTCAGCTCTATGAGAATGGACCAGGAATAACAGAAACTGGACTAGACCAGCTCTATGAGAATGGACAAGGAATAACAGAAACTGGACTAGACCAGCTCTATGAGAATGGACAAGGAATAACAGAAACTGGACTAGACCAGCTCTATGAGAATGGACAAGGAATAACAGAAACTGGACTAGACCAGCTCTATGAGAATAGACCAGGAATAACAGAAACTGGACTAGTTCAGCTCTATGAGAATGGACCAGGAATAACAGAAACTGGACTAGTTCAGCTCTATGAGAATGGACCAGGAATAACAGAAACTGGACTAGACCAGCTCTATGAGAATGGACCAGGAATAACAGAAACTGGACTAGACCAGCTCTATGAGAATGGACCAGGAATAACAGAAACTGGACTAGACCAGCTCTATGAGAATGGACCAGGAATAACAGAAACTGGACTAGACCAGCTCTATGAGAATGGACTAGGAATAACAGAAACTGGTCTAGACCAGCTCTATGAGAATGGACCAGGAATAACAGAAACTGGACTAGTTCATCTCTATGAGAATGGACCAGGAATAACAGAAACTGGACTAGACCAGCTCTATGAGAATGCACCCGGAATAACAGAAACTGGACTAGACCAGCTCTATGAGAATGGACCAGGAATAACAGAAACTGGACTAGATCTGCTCTATGAGAATGGACAAGGAATAACAGAAACTGGACTAGACCAGCTCTATGAGAATGGACAAGGAATAACAGAAACTGGACTAGACCAGCTCTATGAGAATGGACAAGGAATAACAGAAACTGGACTAGACCAGCTCTATGAGAATGGACAAGGAATAACAGAAACTGGACTAGACCAGCTCTATGAGAATGGACCAGGAATAACAGAAACTGGACTAGTTCAGCTCTATGAGAATGGACCAGGAATAACAGAAACTGGACTAGACCATCTCTATGAGAATGGACCCGGAATAACAGAAACTGGGCTAGACCAGCTCTATGAGAATGGACCCGGAATAACAGAAACTGGACTAGACCAGCTCTATGAGAACGGACCAGGAATAACAGAAACTGGACTAGACCAGCTCTATGAAAATGGACAAGGAATAACAGAAACTGGACTAGTTCAGCTCTATGAGAAAGGACACAGAATAACAGAAACTGGACTAGTTCAGCTCTATGAGAATGGACCAGGAATAACAGAAACTGGACTAGACCAGCTCTATGAGAATGGACAAGGAATAACCAAGTGGAGTTGACTGTCAAGACTTATTGTAAACAACAAAGACAGACAGATGCTAACATGTTGTGGTTATATTATGTCTATGTGTCTTTTGTTGCTTTGAGTGCTGATGAAGGGTTTGTCATCTTAACATCCATTAAGTTTTTTGTGTTCTTGTTCTTTACCATTTCTTGTATTGTTTTCCTAATATACATTCCCACCACAACTTTGCCTCACTGAATGCTGGCAACATCAGCAGTATGTCATCGCTGGACGTTGGGGTCGTCGGTGCCGGCATTGTCGGCTTGTCAGCCGCCATTAACATCCAGAAGCTCATTCGCAGGGTCAAGGTTACAGTGCTTGCAGACAGCTTCGGCCGGGACACCTCTACACCTGTGACCCCATGTGTCTTTCTGCCGATACCCACATGCATCAGGGGTATAGGTTCGAACACTGCATGGTAAGTCATCCATTCATTGATGCTCTATCTGTCCTCTGTCAACAGCAATCTTTTACACAGACTTACTGCAAATCTTTCTGTCTATGCAAAGTAATACATTTAGTAATACATGTCTTTGCACTAGGTATGTCAATGTAATACACATGTATTACATTAGGTATATTAAAGTAAGACATGCCTGTGCATTAGGTATTTTAAAGTAATTGTCATTATTATTGTCATCTATTGTCATTGCTTCCCACAGCTAGTGTAGTAATGGGGTCTCAATATGTGTGGTAGCGGTCTATTGTCATTGTTTCCCACAGCTAGTGTAGTAATGGGGTCTCAGTGTGTGTGGTAGTGGTCTATTGTCATTGTTTCCCACAACTTGTGTAGTAATAGGGTCCCAGTGTGTGTGGTAGCGGTCTATTATCATTGTTTCCCACAGCTAGTGTAGTAATGGGGTCTCAATATGTGTGTGGTGGCAGTCTATTGTCATTGTTTCTGACAGCTAGTGTAGTAATGAGGTCTCAATATGTGTGTGGTAGCGGTCTATTATCATTGTTTCCCACAACTTGTGTAGTAATAGGGTCCCAGTGTGTGTGGTAGTGGTCTATTGTCATTGTTTCCCACAGCTAGTGTAGTAATGGGGTCTCAATATGTGCGTAGTAGCAGTCTATTGTCATTGTTTCCCATAGCTAGTGTAGTAATGGGGTCTCAATATATGTGTGGTAGCGGTCTATTTTCATTGTTTCCCACAGCTAGTGTAGTAATGGGGTCTCAATATGTGTGTAGTAGTGGTCTATTGTCATTGTTTCCCACAACTTGTGTAGTAATAGGGTCCCAGTGTGTGCAGTAGCGGTCTATTTTCATTGTTTCCCACAGCTAGTGTAGTAATGGGGTCTCAATATGTGTGTGGTAGCGGTCTATTGCCATTGTTTCCCACAGCTAGTGTAGTAATGGGGTCTCAATATGTGTGTGGTAGCGGTCTATTGTCATTGTTTCCCACAGCTAGTGTAGTAATGGGGTCTCAATATGTGTGTGGTAGCGGTCTATTGTCATTGTTTCCCACAGCTAGTGTAGTAATGGGGTCTCAGTGTGTGTGGTAATGAACTATTGTCATTATTTCCCACAGCTAGTGTAGTAATGGGGTCTTAATATGTGTGGTAGTGGACTATTGTCATTGTTTCCCACAGCTAGTGCAGTAATGGGGTGTTTGTGTGTGGTACTAATCTATTGTCCTTGTCTCCCAACAGTGAGTGGCTGACAGACAGCTGGAGACATCATTACCAGATGGCCAACTCCCCAGAGGGCAAGCAATCTGGCCAGTCGTTCATGAGTGGACACTATCTTTGGTCGAAGCCACCAGATGGACCCAACAAAATTGTGCCAACTTTAGTCAAAGATTACCACCTGCTGAGTGAGCAAGAAATGGAGGAGCATAAGTTCAACCACAGGTTCATCAAGCCATACAGCCTGGCTCTACCTCTCTGCTTCTCATAGGCTGTAGTATTGCTCACAAGATGGTCATTGTGACTTTCCCAGCGGATTCCTGCTTCTTGAATTTTTCTTAACCAAAGACAATGTTTTGTCTTTCACTTTGAAATCTTTCTACCCTCTTCATACACTCTCTGCTGACTTAAACAACTGCCTCCATATTGAACCATCATTATTCTGTAGATTTGACCAGGTTTGACACCCTACAACCACAAAAACAAATAACACCATGTTGTTCTCCACTGTTGATAGTGGGGTAGCCATTTTATAATCACTATTGCACATGCATAAACTGTTTGATCCTCAAGACCATACATGGGGTATTGCCTAAGAGCTAGTTTGTGTCCTGAAATAAGATTTCCCAATACCCATACTGCCGGCTTCATGGCTAAAGGCTTGCAAACATGGCTTGTGAGCGGGGTACCAGGCGTTCGATGCTCAGCTACGGCCGATTTGTGCAGCAGACCGTGTCGTGTTGTGTTATAACTTGCTGGTATGGGAGCCGGTCGTTCAGAAAGCAATGCAAACTACTGAACATAACACTTGCCTAGTACATCAACAGCAGCTGAAAAATGCTGGTGTTGACTGCAACGTCCCGTAAGGGATACGCAACAATTTAAAAAAAAATATCCATACTCTTCCATGCACTTTTTAATACAATTCCCATTACTTCATGACTTTCCTGTTAGAATGCTGGTTGTTCTCTTGTGTGAAAAAGTCGCTTAAAAATTGACAGGGTCGACTTCATTGCACCAGGTTATTATCCCATATGGCTCAGTCTCTTTTCACAGCGCGGAAAACGTTGCAAAAGCATGAAGTCCGTAACTCCAGCGATGACCCTCAGGAGTCTAAAAAAAAAAAAAAAAAAAATGCACTCATGAACTGAAGGACGCAGCCCAAAATCGAACTCACAACCCTTGGAGCCCGAGTCAGACATGGAGACTCCCTTCTCTTGTGTAAAATGTGAGGAACTGTTGGCTGAAGGCCTAGCACAGCAGACTAGCACACCAGACTAGCACACCAGACTAGCACAGCAGACTAGCACACCAGACTAGCACAGCAGACTAGCACACCAGACTAGCACAGCAGACTAGCACAGCAGACTAGCACACCAGACTAGCACAGCAGACTAGCACAGCCTGAGGTCAGGGTCTAAGCCAGGGCACCTGTCTGTAAACAATCCCAGCTCTTTATGCTATAGCCACCGCTATGGCAAGTGACCTTTGCTTTTTCACAACCTCAGAAAGGGTATAGTTCTTGCAGGTTGTGGTCAATGAACACTTGAATCTCCCCCGATGTGTCTCCACCTTGCCGTGGTGGGGGAGCTTGCGTGTCCCATCGACCCCATGTGCTTGCCGATGGGTGAAAAACTACATATCGGACAGCATATGGGATAGGGACCAGACTAAGAGAGACACAACCTGCTGCTCTGCAGGTGAGACTGAGGATAGCAGTCCAAAATTTAAATCGGGCGCACGAAGGCAGAAGTTCTTGGTCCGGACAAAACACTAAAGGCTCCCTGTCGAGGGCTGTGGCTGAACGCCTCTAAGCCACAAACCCTCGGACCTGAGAGCCGGGCCGATAGCCACCTCTCGAAAAATAAAGGCGTGATACTGAGCAAGCTACATGCTCAGGTCTGATAGAAGTTCGAAGGCTCTCAGCTGGGGGATATGAGAGATTCCCGGATGAGAGGCCAGGCCGTTTCTCGTTCACCGCTGCACGAAGGTAAGGTGCTGATCCGGCAGCACAAGTAGCCTACCTCGTGAGCGAGTACAAAATGTTAAAAAGTGCCCCAGTCGAAGAAAGTGGCTGCGAAAACTCTATCTAACTCATAGAGAGTGTAGACAAAAGTGGAAGAACGTCTCAATGCCGCAAAATGGAACGCACGGCGAGCGAACCTATTGCGTGGTCCGAAGTCAAAAGCGTGGGTGTCGCTTGCAGTCTGACCGTCCCTGGTGTGTGCTTGAGCGATCAGTGGCAAACGAGTTGCCCAACACATGGAAGTGAGGAACTAAAGCAGCCATGAGCAGGACGTGGCAACTCCTCGGGTGAGCCCAGTCACAGAGCAATATGTGCCGGCTCTGCAATTATGGAAGCCTCCTTGGATAGCGAGGGAATGCTCATGGTCTGCCCCTGCCTTCCCTTGAGGGCCGACCACGATGTCGTTCGTCGTTCTATCTTGACCAGCTGAGATGTTAGCGACATCACAACAGTCCAACGTGCCTCGAAACCAGAGGATGGCTAACCTCATTAAAAAATGCCCGCTGGAAGTCGGAAGTGTCGTCCTACGGGTGGCAAACTAAAAATTGACACTACGCAATTACGTCCGAGTGAAATGTCTCGTCCGAATGTCTCTCGTGCTAGGAACAGCTCTGACTACCTAGTTTCCGAATGCCGCTCTTGTTCGGAACAGCTCTGACTGGGTAGTTTTCCGAATGTCTGTTGAGCCTGGAAAAGCTCTGATGGGCGCAACGACAAGCACATGTCCGAAAACTCGCTGAGTGGATGCCGTCTGCAAACCTGTCTGGTTTGTGCGGGAATGACCCGGGGAAACGAAATGACCAATATATTGAAGTGAGGATTTAAAGCAGCCATGAGCAGGACGTGACGATCTCCCTCGGTGAGCCCAGATCCAGGGCGTTATGTGTCGGCCCTGCAACTATGGAAGCAACCTTGGATGGCGGAAAATGCTATGGACTGTCCCTGCCTTCCTTTGAGGGATGACCGTTGTCTTCGACCGTTCCACCTTGGCCAGCATGGTTGCAGATGGCGCCACAAAAGTGAGAGTCTCCCAGGAATGCTACCTGGTCAAAAATGCACGCTAAAGTCGATGTGTTGGCCTACGGGTTTCGGCCCAAGGGCGCATAACAGACACACCGCAATCACATCTGAAAAAACACTCCGGATGAACGAAAAGAAGAAGAAGAAGAACACTTGAATAATTTGATTGCTTTCTGGTGTCAGTTGGGTATAGTTTCATGCAAGTTGCAGAAATTAATAATCTAAATGCTTTCTGGTGTCAAATAGGTATAGTTGTGTGCAGGTTGAAAACAATGACGAAATTAATAATGTGACTGCTTTCTGGTGTCAAACAGGTATGCCTGCAAGATAACGACAGTTGTGGTCGATCAGATCAAATACATGCAGTGGTTAATGAAGGAGTAAGTAGCCAATACATGCAGTGGTTAATGAAGGAGTAAGTAGCCAGATGCTTGCTGCTGTTTTATGTGTCAGTTTGTAGACATGATCAACTTGCCAGCAGGGCTTGCAGTGTCACATTAAGATAAACCAACTTGAAAACCGACCGTTGAAGGGAAGATGAACAAAAGAAATCACAGGTACTGACTTGCATTCATATAAGATAAGATTAAAAGTTAAAGTAAGTTGCATATCCTTTACAGGACATTGCAGTAAATCCCAGAATATTTTTGCTGTTCATGATCTCTTGGCAAATTTACTTTCAGTAGTTTGCCATTGCATTCTGAACCACTGGCACTCATATCTTTGTATGGGAAACCAACGCAAGGCGGTCTGCTTCCAAATCGCTTGCAGTTGTGTTTCGAACGTGGTTTGCAGGATTACAAATTGCATCCGTAACCCCTTCACCATGAAGCAAGCTGATAAGATAAGGAAGTATAAATCAGAGGACACACTAGACAACACAGCATTTGAGAGCTGTAGTCACAGTGAGATTTGAGCTTGTCACCATATAAAGACAGTGGCAGGTCAGACGACACACAAGACAACACAGCATTTGAGAGCTGTAGTCACAGTGAGATTATATAAAGACAGTGCCGGGTCAGAGAGCTTGTCACCATATAAAGACAGTGCCACTGTCTTTATATGGTGACAAGCTCTCTGACCCGGCACTGTCTTTATATAATCTCACTGTGACTACAGCTCTCAAATGCTGTACCATGTAAAGACAGTACCGGGTCAAAGGGCGGAGTGATCTTCAATGCTTAACCACTTACTCCTCAACTTTGAGAGATACCGTGCTTCAAGGAATATGCGGGGAACCGGTGAGGCCATCAAAGTAAATTATAACAGATGTGAGATGTTGATTAGCTGTGACAGGACAGAAGTAAACATCCTTGGTATTTAGTTTCTTTCTGATTCTTGTCATTCATGTCTTGATTCACACCCTCTCATTAGTATTAGCTGACCTGTTTTCCTTCTGCATTCATCTGGTATTGGAGAGAGTTGGATGGCATTTGACACAGATTGACACATGCCGGCTCCGTGGTGAAGGAGTTACGGACGCAGTTTGTAATTTTGCACTCCACGTTCGAAACACAGCTGTGAGCAATTTGGCAGCAGACTACCTTGCGTTAGGTTGTTTTATAAAACGGTATGGGTGCCGGTCATTCAGACAGCAATGGCAAACTACTGAACATACACTTGCCAAGAGATCACAAACAGCAATAAAATGCTGGGGTTGACTGACATCCTGTAAAGGATATGCAACTAACTTTGTGACTGACACATGCGACTTCTTGCTGCCATTGGTTGACTGGGCAATCCGTACAGGATAGTTCTGTTGCATAGTTGAGGTCTCAGTGTGACAATGTCATCCATGCCAGGTAATATAACATGAGCAAAACAACATTAGCACATCAGTTGTATCTTTGGATGTTATCTGTGAGGGTATATGTGTCCTGCACATTGTTAATTGTGTCTTAGTCTGGATCTTGTCTGTGATGGTATTTGTGTGTGTCAGGCACTTAATCATTGTGTCTTAGTCTGGATCTTGTCTGTGATGGTATTTGTGTGTTTGTCAGGCACTTAATCATTGTGTCTTAGTCTGGATCTGGTCTGTGATGGTATCTGTATCCAGCACATTGATCAGTGTGTCTTAGTCTGGATCTGGTCTGTGATGGTATTTGTGTGTGTCAGGTACTTAATCATTGTGTCTTAGTCTGGATCTTGTCTGTGATGGTATCTGTATCCAGCACATTGATCAGTGTTTATGATCATGGTTGCCACGTGCCATGTAATCATCGTGTCCTCTCCTACCCACACAGGTTCCGTCAGCGTGGTGGACATTTGGTCAGTGATACAGCCTATTCTCTGCAGGAGGTAATGTGGCAGTCAGACTCTTGTAATATCCTTGCCTCATCTTTAGTTGACGAGAGCTGCGATAATACAGTGGCTAGCACACTTGACTGCAGGCCCAGGGGTCACATGTTTGAATCCCAATCAGGGTGGGACATTAAACAAATATTGGCTCTTAGCCTAAAACTGATAGCAGTAAATGTTGAGGGAAGTACAGGAAACCAGCATGATGTTAATCCCAGCAGCCCTTGGCTGCCGGTTAGACTCAGAATATGGGGCCCACAGCAGATACTCAGAACAGGCCAGGATGGGGGACGGGGTCCTGGAATTCACTGTCAGTGGTCACAGTTGCAGCAGTTTGGATTCCTGGTAGTGACAGCATCTCGTTCTATCCAACATGGCTCGGGGACCCACACCCCCTGCCTCATTAAATGTATATGAGCTATGTCTCTTGGACCCACCCAGCCCCATACAGTGTTCATGAGATATATCAAAGGGACCCACCCAGCCCCATACAGTGTTCATGAGATATATCAAAGGGACCCACCCAGCCCCATACAGTGTTCATGAGATATATCAAAGGGACCCACCCAGCCCCATACAGTGTTCATGAGATATATCAAAGGGACCCACCCAGCCCCATACAGTGTTCATGAGATATATCAAAGGGACCCACCCAGCCCCATACAGTGTTCATGAGATATATCAAAGGGACCCACCCAGCCCCATACAGTGTTCATGAGATATATCAAAGGGACCCACCCAGCCCCATACAGTGTTCATGAGATATATCAAAGGGACCCACCCAGCCCCATACAGTGTTCATGAGATATATCAAAGGGACCCACCCAGCCTCATATGATATTCATGACATATGCCTCTGGAACCTATCATGTCTCATTAAATGTTGATGAGATATGTCTCTGGGATCTATCATGTCTCATTAAATGTTGATGAGATATGTCTCTGGGATCTATCATGTCTCATTAAATGTTGATGAGATATGTCTCTGGGATCTATCATGTCTCATTAAATGTTGATGAGATATGTCTCTGGAACCTATCATGTCTCATTAAATGTTGATGAGATATGTCTCTGGGATCTATCATGTCTCATTAAATGTTGATGAGATATGTCTCTGGGATCTATCATGTCTCATTAAATGTTGATGAGATATGTCTCTGGGATCTATCATGTCTCATTAAATGTTGATGAGATATGTCTCTGGAACCTATCATGTCTCATTAAATGTTGATGAGATATGTCTCTGGGATCTATCATGTCTCATTAAATGTTGATGAGATATGTCTCTGGAACCTATCATGTCTCATTAAATGTTGATGAGATATGTCTCTGGAACCTATCATGTCTCATTAAATGTTGATGAGATATGTCTCTGGGATCTATCATGTCTCATTAAATGTTGATGAGATATGTCTCTGGAACCTATCATGTCTCATTAAATGTTGATGAGATATGTCTCTGGAACCTATCATGTCTCATTAAATGTTGATGAGATATGTCTCTGGGATCTATCATGTCTCATTAAATGTTGATGAGATATGTCTCTGGAACCTATCATGTCTCATTAAATGTTGATGAGATATGTCTCTGGGATCTATCATGTCTCATTAAATGTTGATGAGATATGTCTCTGGGATCTATCATGTCTCATTAAATGTTGATGAGATATGTCTCTGGGATCTATCATGTCTCATTAAATGTTGATGAGATATGTCTCTGGAACCTATCATGTCTCATTAAATGTTGATGACATATGCCTCTGGAACCTATCATGTCTCATTAAATGTTGATGAGATATGTCTCTGGGATCTATCATGTCTCATTAAATGTTGATGAGATATGTCTCTGGAACCTATCATGTCTCATTAAATGTTGATGAGATATGTCTCTGGAACCTATCATGTCTCATTAAATGTTGATGAGATATGTCTCTGGAACCTATCATGTCTCATTAAATGTTGATGAGATATGTCTCTGGAACCTATCATGTCTCATTAAATGTTGATGAGATATGTCTCTGGAACCTATCATGTCTCATTAAATGTTGATGAGATATGTCTCTGGGATCTATCATGTCTCATTAAATGTTGATGAGATATGTCTCTGGGATCTGTCATGTCTCATTAAATGTTGATGAGATATGTCTCTGGGATCTATCATGTCTCATTAAATGTTGATGAGATATGTCTCTGGGATCTATCATGTCTCATTAAATGTTGATGAGATATGTCTCTGGGATCTATCATGTCTCATTAAATGTTGATGAGATATGTCTCTGGGATCTATCATGTCTCATTAAATGTTGATGAGATATGTCTCTGGGATCTATCATGTCTCATTAAATGTTGATGAGATATGTCTCTGGAACCTATCATGTCTCATTAAATGTTGATGAGATATGTCTCTGGGATCTATCATGTCTCATTAAATGTTGATGAGATATGTCTCTGGGATCTATCATGTCTCATTAAATGTTGATGAGATATGTCTCTGGGACCTATCATGTCTCATTAAATGTTGATGAGATATGTCTCTGGGATCTATCATGTCTCATTAAATGTTGATGAGATATGTCTCTGGAACCTATCATGTCTCATTAAATGTTGATGAGATATGTCTCTGGGATCTGTCATGTCTCATTAAATGTTGATGAGATATGTCTCTGGGATCTGTCATGTCTCATTAAATGTTGATGAGATATGTCTCTGGGATCTATCATGTCTCATTAAATGTTGATGAGATATGTCTCTGGGATCTATCACGTCTCATTAAATGTTGATGAGATATGTCTCTGGGATCTATCATGTCTCATTAAATGTTGATGAGATATGTCTCTGGAACCTATCATGTCTCATTAAATGTTGATGAGATATGTCTCTGGAACCTATCATGTCTCATTAAATGTTGATGAGATATGCCTCTGGGATCTATCATGTCTCATTAAATGTTGATGAGATATGTCTCTGGAACCTATCATGTCTCATTAAATGTTGATGAGATATGTCTCTGGAATCTATCATGTCTCATTAAATGTTGATGAGATATGTCTCTGGAACCTATCATGTCTCATTAAATGTTGATGAGATATGTCTCTGGGATCTATCATGTCTCATTAAATGTTGATGAGATATGTCTCTGGGATCTGTCATGTCTCATTAAATGTTGATGAGATATGTCTCTGGGATCTATCATGTCTCATTAAATGTTGATGAGATATGTCTCTGGAACCTATCATGTCTCATTAAATGTTGATGAGATATGTCTCTGGGATCTATCATGTCTCATTAAATGTTGATGAGATATGTCTCTGGGATCTATCATGTCTCATTAAATGTTGATGAGATATGTCTCTGGGACCTATCATGTCTCATTAAATGTTGATGAGATATGTCTCTGGGATCTATCATGTCTCATTAAATGTTGATGAGATATGTCTCTGGAACCTATCATGTCTCATTAAATGTTGATGAGATATGTCTCTGGAATCTATCATGTCTCATTAAATGTTGATGAGATATGTCTCTGGAACCTATCATGTCTCATTAAATGTTGATGAGATATGTCTCTGGGATCTATCATGTCTCATTAAATGTTGATGAGATATGTCTCTGGAATCTATCATGTCTCATTAAATGTTGATGAGATATGTCTCTGGAACCTATCATGTCTCATTAAATGTTGATGAGATATGTCTCTGGGATCTATCATGTCTCATTAAATGTTGATGAGATATGTCTCTGGGATCTGTCATGTCTCATTAAATGTTGATGAGATATGTCTCTGGGATCTATCATGTCTCATTAAATGTTGATGAGATATGTCTCTGGAACCTATCATGTCTCATTAAATGTTGATGAGATATGTCTCTGGGATCTATCATGTCTCATTAAATGTTGATGAGATATGTCTCTGGGATCTATCATGTCTCATTAAATGTTGATGAGATATGTCTCTGGGACCTATCATGTCTCATTAAATGTTGATGAGATATGTCTCTGGGATCTATCATGTCTCATTAAATGTTGATGAGATATGTCTCTGGAACCTATCATGTCTCATTAAATGTTGATGAGATATGTCTCTGGAATCTATCATGTCTCATTAAATGTTGATGAGATATGTCTCTGGAACCTATCATGTCTCATTAAATGTTGATGAGATATGTCTCTGGGATCTATCATGTCTCATTAAATGTTGATGAGATATGTCTCTGGGATCTATCATGTCTCATTAAATGTTGATGAGATATGTCTCTGGGATCTATCACGTCTCATTAAATGTTGATGAGATATGTCTCTGGGATCTATCATGTCTCATTAAATGTTGATGAGATATGTCTCTGGAACCTATCATGTCTCATTAAATGTTGATGAGATATGTCTCTGGGATCTATCATGTCTCATTAAATGTTGATGAGATATGTCTCTGGGATCTATCATGTCTCATTAAATGTTGATGAGATATGTCTCTGGGATCTATCATGTCTCATTAAATGTTGATGAGATATGTCTCTGGGATCTATCATGTCTCATTAAATGTTGATGAGATATGTCTCTGGAACCTATCATGTCTCATTAAATGTTGATGAGATATGTCTCTGGAACCTATCATGTCTCATTAAATGTTGATGAGATATGTCTCTGGAACCTATCATGTCTCATTAAATGTTGATGAGATATGTCTCTGGAACCTATCATGTCTCATTAAATGTTGATGAGATATGTCTCTGGGATCTATCATGTCTCATTAAATGTTGATGAGATATGTCTCTGGGATCTGTCATGTCTCATTAAATGTTGATGAGATATGTCTCTGGGATCTATCATGTCTCATTAAATGTTGATGAGATATGTCTCTGGGATCTATCATGTCTCATTAAATGTTGATGAGATATGTCTCTGGGATCTATCATGTCTCATTAAATGTTGATGAGATATGTCTCTGGAACCTATCATGTCTCATTAAATGTTGATGAGATATGTCTCTGGAACCTATCATGTCTCATTAAATGTTGATGAGATATGTCTCTGGAACCTATCATGTCTCATTAAATGTTGATGAGATATGTCTCTGGGATCTATCATGTCTCATTAAATGTTGATGAGATATGTCTCTGGAACCTATCATGTCTCATTAAATGTTGATGACATATGTCTCTGGGAAAGTGAGGTTGACCACAGTACTCCTCTCCATCGTCACACTCATGACCTGGGGAGCCCAGTCCATCAGTAGACACATGACCTGGGGAGCCCAGTCCATCAGTAGACACATGACCTGGGGAGCCCAGACCATCAGTAGACACATGTGGTGAGGTCACACACATGACCTGGGGAGCTCAGTCCATCAGTAGACACATGACCTGGGGAGCCCAATCAGTAGACACATGACCTGGGGAGCCCAATCCATCAGTAGACACATGTGGTGAGGTCACACACATGACCTGGGGAGCTCAGTCCATCAGTAGACACATGACCTGGGGAGCTCAGTCCATCAGTAGACACATGACCTGGGGAGCTCAGTCCATCAGTAGACATGTGGTGAGGTCACACACATGACCTGGGGAGCTCAGTCCATCAGTAGACACATGTGGTGAGCTAGTGAAGTCTATGGCTAAATATACTTCATGTCCCTAAACCTAGGATAGACTTATATAAAACAAATTTAGCATACTCTGCCACTCAGTTGTGGAACAATATTCCACAAGAAATCAAAGACACCATCAATCATTATACATACAGTCGCAACTTGTTTGAACACTACCTCAGTACAGACTATATGTTCCCCTAAAAATAATAATGGTAAATGACCTCAAACGACATAGTTAATAAACATTCCCATATGTATGGCACGTAACACCTTCCTTAGGTATTTATAATGCCCATGTTAAACATTGCCTCAGTGAGTCATGTATTATTGATTATTTTTCATGCATATTAATGCTTATTGTTCTTTTGTTGTCTAAGATTAGCTTCATAAGTGATGTTGAATGAAATAATGTATGAGAGGAGAAGGGCAGAATGTCAGACGGGGCTGCATGCCTGTGACAGGTTGGCCCACCTCTCAGATAGTTTTTTTGTTAGATGGAGATAGCCCTCAGTAAACCCCTCTATGTATCCTGTATTATTTTTTATTTTTTTTTTATCTATAGTTTCAAATATTAGATAAAATCGTCTTTGGTTAGTGTATTTATATACATAAAACTATAGAGAGAGTTAAATACTATTTCTTCTTATAGTTAGAAGTAGATGTAGGGTAGAGTTTGTTTACAAGCCAAGAAATCAAGTCAGGCTGAATTTTATATTCAGGTTTGGCTGTGAATAATAATTTGGCCACAGGAAGGGAACTCTCCTGGATGAGAAGTTAACTTCCGGTAGCACCCTAACCTCTGCCATTTTCTGACAGCAGGCTGGAAGGAGAAGGAGCTATCATGTCAATTGGCTAAAATTGAACACCTGTCTGTGTTTAAACATATTTTATTGCTGGCTCTTGTTAAGCCGAAAAACCCTCTAAAACATAGAAAAGCCAATGATAGTCTCCACTCCCGATAGGCCAGTCAAAATCTAGTTGCAGGAGCCTGCACCCTGATCATCTGTAGCCGTAGTCACGACCGGTGATTGAACTACGAACCACTCACTTGATGCAGCAGAGAGTGGAGTCCATACCACGATCCAGTCAGCACTGACAGCTTACCATCCAGGAGGCTAAGGATTATCAGATGAGTGGCTACCCACACGTTTGCCACTGCACAGCAATCACACAATTTGTCCGCTGGTGGCTAAGAGTCTATGATTATATCCTCTAGCTGAACATCATCTTATAGAAATTTCAGGGATCTGCGTATCTCTTATGTGTCAGTGAGTTCCCAGTGGGGCTCACGTAGTGTTCTTTAGGATTAAACGTTATGTTATATTTGTACTTTTAACAACTGCGTCTGTCATTATAGAATTAGAATTAGCATCATCAGATTGTGTGACGAGTGAAAGGACTACATCTATACGTATCATTCTGTCTTATCTCCTGTTGTATGAGAATACATTAGGCAGTGGGGGCTCATTATTCATCCAGGCACGTTAGCAGGAATAACTTGACATACTGTCTTCGTGTGTTAGTACAGTTAGTCGTCATAACTTTCCGCCTGGCACTGTTTAGAAGTAGTGATCCATTCTGGGACTTTGTTAATCATTCTTCTAGAACTGCGAGCCATTTGATCGCTTCTTCAGCAGTGGTTAGATTCTCTATTCGTAGAAGTCTATTTAGTATCTACTTTGATCCAATTCCATCCTAGTAGAATTGTTACGCGACAATGCCCAATTCCTAACCCTTTGAAAATAAAGATTGTTCATTCGTTCGTTCGTTGTGTATAGTTCATGCAGGAAACTATATAGACATTGGATTATTCCAAGTGAACAGATACAAGATAGATGTGCAAACTCACCATGTTGTGCTTTGTTGAATTTCCTGCACTCTCAGTCCTTCACTAGCCAGCTGTTGTATGCTACTGCACTGCCTTGTGTTGGGTTTGGGGGGCACGCGCGTGCGCGCACACACACACATGTGTGCGCGCCTCTCTCTCTCTCTCTCTCTCTCTCTCTCTCTCTCTCTCTCTCTCTCTCTCTCTCTCTCTCTCTCTCTCTCTCTCTCTCTGTACAATCATGATTAATGTGCTTGTAGTCAAGATCTTCCATTGCTTCCAGTCTAATTCTGTCATATAACCACACTGGTGAGCCACAGACGAATCATGATTGATGGTCTCGTTATCATGGTTCATTGCTTCCAGTCTCAGTCTGTCCCATGACCCCAATTGTGGGTCAGAGAGGAATCATGACTCGTAATCACTGGCCAGTCATTCATGAGTGGACACTATCTTTGGTCAAAGCCACCAGATGGACCTAACAAAGTTGTGCCGACTTTAGTCAAAGATTACCACCTGCTGACTGAGCAAGAGATGGAGGAGCATAAGTTCAACTACAGGTACATCAGGCCACACAGCCTGGCTCTACCTCTCTGCCTCTCATAAGCTGTAGTATTGTCCACAAGATGGTCATTGTGATTTTCCCAGCGGATTCCTGTGTCTTGAATTTGTCTTAACCAGAGACAATGTTTTGTCTTTCACTTTGAAATCTTTCTACCCATTCATACACTCTCCGCTGGTTCATTGCTTCCTTCCAGTCTCAATCTGTCCAATGATCTCATCTGAGAGTCAGAGAGGAACCACGTTTGATGCTCTCTTAATCACGATTCATTGCTTCCACTCAAATTCAAGACCTCATCTGTGGGTCACCAGTGAGATACTTTCAGTGTTTGTTCTACGTGTGTTTACATGTCAGTAACTCATCAATGTTATGTTGGCCAGCTCTGGAAGAGTTCAGCTTCGGCCATCATCATCATCATCCAGCCTGCAACCAACATTAGGTTCCGCTGTTGGCAGCTCAGAACACCATTTCTTGTTGTCTACCCGAGGTCTTGTTGTGACTGACACCTCACTTAAGAAACAATTCACAACAGATATGAAAGAAAGAAGTATTCAACAGAGTCGCTATATTCCATATGTTTAAGGCTCATTAGAGTTTATTGTAATTACAAATAATGCAGCTTTTGTATTTCATCATAAATAGAATCCCATTCTTCATATGTACGACTTTAGTAAAAATGACAGCTTGATAAAATTGATATATGAGGTGTTGCAAAAATATGTGGTCTTTCTGCCAGCTTTACGGACAATTTGATGTCGTGGTAAACTGTGTCGGCAATCGTGGGAGGGAGACAGTTCAAGACCCCTATCTGGTGCCGGTCAAAGGTTATGTCGTCCAGGTAATTCTGTCCACACTTTGTTAACCTTTATGCCAGTAGTTCTCAGACTGGAGGGTTTAGGGACAATCACATCTGTAGAAACTTGTTCACAGAATTCAGGCAACAATCACATCTGTAAAAACTTGTTCACAAAATTCAGACAACAATCACATCTGTAGAAACATGTTCACAGAATTCAGGCAACAACCACATCTTTAGAAACATGTTCACTCCACCAGGTGGCTGATGTGTGGTTGGTGCCATGGTGGCTGATGTGTGGTTGGTGCCATGGCTGGCTGACGTGTGGTTGGAAGTCAGGGTGTCTGGGTGCCATGACTCCACCAGGTGGCTGATGTGTGGTTAGAAGTCAGGGTGTCTGGGTGCCATGACTCCACCAGGTGGCTGATGTGTGGTTGGTGCCATGGTGGCTGATCTGTGGTTGGTGCCATGGTGGCTGATGTGTGGTTGGTGCCATGGCTGGCTGACGTGTGGTTGGAAGTCAGTTTGTCTGGGTGCCATGACTCCACCAGGTGGCTGATGTGTGGTTGGAAGTCAGGGTGTCTGGGTGCCATGACTCCACCAGGTGGCTGATGTGTGGTTGGTGCCATGGCTGGCTGACGTGTGGTTGGAAGTCAGGGTGTCTGGGTGCCATGACTCCACCAGGTTGCTGATGTGTGGTTGGAAGTCAGGGTGTCTGGGTGCCATGACTCCACCAGGTGGCTGATGGTGGTTGGAAGTCAGGGTGTCTGGGTGCCATGACTCCACCAGGTTGCTGATGTGTGGTGGGTGCCATGACTCCACCAGGTGGCTGACGTGTGGTTGGAAGTCAGGGTGTCTGGGTGCCATGACTCCACCAGGTGGCTGATGTGTGGTTGGAAGTCAGGGTGTCTGGGTGCCATGACTCCACCAGGTGGCTGATGTGTGGTTGGAAGTCAGGGTGTCTGGGTGGCATGACTCCACCAGGTTGCTGATATGTGGTGGGTGCCATGACTCCACCAGGTGGCTGACGTGTGGTTGGAAGTCAGGGTGTCTGTGTGCCATGACTCCACCAGGTGGCTGATGTGTGGTTGGAAGTCAGGGTGTCTGGGTGCCATGACTCCACCAGGTGGCTGATGTGTGGTGGGTGCCATGACTCCACTAGGTGGCTGACGTGTGGTTGGAAGTCAGGGTGTCTGGGTGCCATGACTCCACCAGGTGGCTGATGTGTGGTTGGAAGTCAGGGTGTCTGGGTGCCATGACTCCACCAGGTTGCTGATGTATGATGGGTGCCATGACTCCACCAGGTGGTTGACGTGTGGTTGGTGCCAAGATACCACCAGGTCTCTGATGTGTGGTTGGATGTCAGTGTCTTAGTGTTTTAATTACTTGGTGGTTTAAAGTGGGAGTTGATGCTACAGGAGCAACTGTGACCATCATCTTCTGTGTGACTGTTTCAGGTTGAGCACGAATGTCCCAAGCAGTTCCTCATCACTGATGATCCTATTACAGTCATACCTCAGTAAGTTGATCTTATTACAGTCCTACCTCAGTGAGTTGATATTATTACAGTCATAAATCAGTAAGTTGACCCTATTACAGTCATACATCAGAAAGTTGTGCTTTTGTCTTGCCTTTAGTGTGTGGTGTATGGTGGTCTTGCTGGGCAAACCTTGCCTTTAGTGTGTGGTGTATGGTGGTCTTGCTGAGCAAACCTTGCCTTTAGTGTATGGTGTATGGTGGTCTTGCTGGGCAAATCTTGCCTTTAGTGTATGGTGTATGGTGGTCTTGCTGGGCAAACCTTGCCTTTAGTGTGTGGTGTATGGTAGTCTTGCTGGGCAAACCTTGCCTTTAGTGTATGGTGTATGGTGGTCTTGCTGGGCAAACCTTGCCTTTAGTGTATGGTGTATGGTGGTCTTGCTGGGCAAACCTTGCCTTTAGTGTATGGTGTATGGTGGTCTTGCTGGGCAAACCTTGCCTTTAGTGTGTGGTGTATGGTAGTCTTGCTGGGCAAACCTTGCCTTTAGTGTATGGTGTATGGTGGTCTTGCTGGGCAAACCTTGCCTTTAGTGTGTGGTGTATGGTAGTCTTGCTGGGCAAACCTTGCCTTTAATGTGTGGTGGTCTTGCTGGGCAAACCTTGCCTCTAGTGTTTGGTAATCAGGTGTTCACCGTTACATCTAGGAACTTGTTATTGCAGCATTTAGCCACTTGTCAGCTTTGGCAGCGTTTAGCCACTTGACAACTTTGGCAGCATTTAGCCACTTGTCAATTTTGGCAGCATTTAGCCACTTGTCAATTTTGGCAGCATTTAGCCACTTGTCAATTTTGGCAGCATTTAGCTAATGGTCAAAAGTGGTTTGAACCTCACAGAGATTATAAAGTAAGGTTTGATTACTGTTAGGTTGGCATGTCTGCCATATTTTCTAAATTGCTTTTCAATTATGCAACCTGCATGGTTGGATAGCTCTAGAAAAATACAATCACAGGATATGCAATTCAAGTCTCCGCATCAGTTCAAAACCTAGATATTAATGTTTGTGTGTAAATCATGATGTGTATGGATGTTTTGATGTAGTGATCTGTGTTTGTGGATGTTTTGACATAATGATGTGTGTGTATATGAGTGTTTTGACTGTGTAGAGTGTTGATAATCGTGTTTAGTTTAGTTTAGTCGACGGATCAACATCATGGCACATGTTCTTATCCTAACTCAAGCCTGAGTCCGGAGAAATTCAGCTCAGTGCATGAACTCCGTAGCACCGGCGAGGATCTTGAAATACCTTGGGTAGATTTTTAACTAGAAATTTTGCCCTAGCAGCGCCGTTAGGCTACTCTTTTTCGATTTCCAACTGCCAAGGGATTTTTTACGTGCTCAACAATACACATGGGCGTCCGATATCACTACCCAGAGACCAGGGGAAATTTTATTACTAGAAGTCCACGTGAAAAAATCCCGGTCCTCACTGGGGATTGAACCCGGGACCTCCAGCACTCGAGGCGGACACCATACCTTGAGACCACTCAGCCCCCTGATAATCGTGTGTTGCTAGCCATGTGTGTGTACCTCTAGTTCCTGTGTTAGTTGCTAGCCATGTGTGGGTACCTCTAGTTCCTGTGTTAGTTGCTAGCCTTGTGTGGGTACCTCTAGTTCCTGTGTTAGTTGCTAGCCATGTGTGGGTACCTCTAGTTCCTGTGTTAGTTGCTAGCCATGTGTGTGTACCTCTAGTTCCTGTGTTAGTTGCTAGCCATGTGTGGGTACCTCTAGTTCCTGTGTTAGTTGCTAGCCTTGTGTGTGTACCTCTAGTTCCTGTGTTAGTTGCTAGCCTTGTGTGGGTACCTCTAGTTCCTGTGTTAGTTGCTAGCCTTGTGTGTGTACCTCTAGTTCCTGTGTTAGTTGCTAGCCTTGTGTGGGTACCTCTAGTTCCTGTGTTAGTTGATAGCCTTGTGTGTGTACCTCCAGTGCAGACTCCCACGTGGTGGATGTGGGCCACCTGCTGGAGGCTGACGTGTACAGCCAGGAGAAGAACCTGGAGATGGTGGAGCTGATGCTGAACAAAGTCAAGGCGCTGGTTCCAAGCTTGATGGTAAGCTCACCAGATCCTCTGTCTGTCTGCCTGCCTGCCCATCCGTCCGTCCGTCCGTCTGCCCATCCGTCCGTCTGTCTGCCTGTCTGTCTGCAGTTACCTTCATGTCACATCCTTCTCTGCTCCCCAACAATGTTTATGATATATCTGATATGTATGGTGGTTTCATGTCACATCCTTCTCTGCTCCCCAACAATGTTTATGATATATCTGATAAATATGGTGGCTATATGTTTATAAACCAGCTGGCATGCACTGGGCAATATAATCGCTATCAGGATGGCATGTACTTGGTAAAATGTCACTCCCTTAATTGCCCGCAAAAATGTCACTCCCCTAATGGTCCACCAAAATGTCACTCCCCTAATAGCCTGCCAGAATGTCACTCCCATAATGGCCCACCAAAATGTCACACCCCTAATGGCCCGCCAAAATGTCACTCCTGTAATGGCCCAATAAAATGTCACTCCTGTAGCGGCCAAACAAAATGTCACTATGTCACTCCCACAATGGTCCGCCAAAATGTCACTCCCACAATGGTCCGCCAAAATATCACTCCCATAATGGCCTGCCAAAGTCACTCCCGTAACGGCCCGCCAACAAGTCTCATGATTTCTCTCTAGCATTTTCTCCTTCTGTAAACACATGGTCTCTAAATTCAGCCCAGTCATTGTCTTACGCCGGTCTCTCTGGCTGTGGGGTTACAACACTTTCTCTCTGTAATCCCGTTTATCACGCAGAGTCTCGCAGCGGAGCGAGAACTGAGGTTGTTCGACCCCCGCTCGTGACTTGCGGATACTGAGCCGGCCGCTCAGAAAGCAATGGCAAACTACTGAGCGTAATCTTGCCAAGAGATCAACAGACAGCTGAAAGATGCTGCTGTTGACAGCTAAGTCCTGTAAAAGGATACGCAAAACATTTAACATTGTCTTACAGAGAGGTATAACACCAGTTTACAAACTATCGCCTGTCAGGATGACCAGGTGCTAGTCAGTCATGTACCTGTATGCTCAAGGCATCAACTCCTGCCTCTTGCTCCAGCAACCAGGCCTTCCACTATTGTTCTCTCCCAGCCACTGTAACATTTAACCCATGCCTTCCACCATTGTTCTCTCCCAGCCGCTGTAACATTTAACCCATGCCTTCCACCATTGTTCTCTCCCAGCCACTGTAACATTTAACCCATGCCTTCCATCATTGTTGTCTCCCAGCCACTGTAACATTTAACCCATGCCTTCCACCATTGTTCTCTCCCAGCCTCTGTAACATTTAACCCACGCCTTCCACCATTGTTCTCTCCCAGCCACTGTAACATTTAACCCACACCTTCCACCATTGTTCTCTCCCAGCCACTGTAACATTTAACCCACACCTTCCACCATTGTTCTCTCCCAGCCGCTGTAACATTTAACCCATGTCTTCCACCATTGTTCTCTCCCAGCCACTGTAACATTTAACCCATGCCTTCCACCATTGTTCTCTCCCAGCCACTGTAACATTTAACCCATGCCTTCCACCATTGTTCTCTCCCAGCCACTGTAACATTTAGCCTATGCCTTCCACCATTGTTCTTTCCCAGCCACTGTAACATTTAACCCATGCCATCCACCATTGTTCTCTCCCAGCCACTAACATTTAACCCATGCTTTCCACCATTGATCTCTCCCAGCCACTGTAACATTTAGCCCATGCCTTCCACCATTGTTCTCTCCCAGCCACTAACATTTAGCCCATGCCTTCCAACATTGTTCTCTCCCAGCCACTGTAACATTTAACCCATGCCTTCCACCATTGTTCTCTCCCAGCCACTGTAACATTTAACCCATGCCTTCCACCATTGTTCTCTCCCAGCCACTGTAACATTTAACCCATGCCTTCCACCATTGTTCTCTCCCAGCCACTGTAACATTTAACCCATGCCTTCCACCATTGTTCTCTCCCAGCCAATGTAACATTTAACCCATGCCTTCCACCATTGTTCTCTCCCAACCACTGTAACATTTAACCCATGCCTTCCACCATTGATCTCTCCCAGCCACTGTAACATTTAGCCCATGCCTTCCACCATTGTTCTCTCCCAGCCACTAACATTTAGCCCATGCCTTCCACCATTGTTCTCTCCCAGCCACTGTAACATTTAACCCATGCCTTCCACCATTGTTCTCTCCCAGCCACTGTAACATTTAACCCATGCCTTCCACCATTGTTCTCTCCCAGCCACTGTAACATTTAACCCATGCTTTCCACCATTGTTCTCTCCCAGCCACTGTAACATTTAACCCATGCCTTCCACCATTGTTCTCTCCCAGCCACTGTAACATTTAACCCATGCCTTCCACCATTGTTCTCTCCCAGCCACTGTAACATTTAACCCATGCCTTCCACCATTGTTCTCTCCCAGCCACTGTAACATTTAACCCATGCCTTCCACCATTGTTCTCTCCCAGCCACTGTAACATTTAACCCATGCCTTCCACCATTGTTCTCTCCCAGCCACTGTAACATTTAACCCATGCCTTCCACCATTGTTCTCTCCCAGCCACTGTAACATTTAACCCATGCCTTCCACCATTGTTCTCTCCCAGCCACTGTAACATTTAACCCATGCCTTCCACCATTGTTCTCTCCCAGCCACTGTAACATTTAACCCATGCCTTCCACCATTGTTCTCTCCCAGCCACTGTAACATTTAACCCATGCCTTCCACCATTGTTCTCTCCCAGCCACTGTAACATTTAACCCATGCCTTCCACCATTGTTCTCTCCCAGCCACTGTAACATTTAACTCATGCCTTCCACCATTGTTCTCTCCCAGCCACTGTAACATTTAGCCCATGCCTTCCACAATTGTTCTCTCCCAGCCACTGTAACATTTAACCCATGCCTTCCACCATTGTTCTCTCCCAGCCACTGTAACATTTAACCCATGCCTTCCACCATTGTTCTCTCCCAGCCACTGTAACATTTAACCCATGCCTTCCACCATTGTTCTCTCCCAGCCACTGTAACATTTAACCCATGCCTTCCACCATTGTTCTCTCCCAGCCACTGTAACATTTAACCCATGCCTTCCACCATTGTTCTCTCCCAGCCACATTAACATTTAACCCATGCATTTCACCATTGTTCTTTCCCAGCCACTGTAACATTTAACCCATGCCTTCCACCATTGTTCTCTCCCAGCCACTGTAACATTTAACACATGCCTTTCACCATTGTTCTCTCCCAGCCACTGTAACATTTAACCCATGCCTTCCACCATTGTTCTCTCCCAGCCACTGTAACATTTAACCCATGCCTTCCACCATTGTTGTCTCCCAGCCACTGTAACATTTAACCCATGCCTTCCACCATTGTTCTCTCCCAGCCACTGTAACATTTAACCCATGCCTTCCACCATTGTTCTCTCCCAGCCACTGTAACATTTAACCCATGCCTTCCACCATTGTTCTCTCCCTGCCACTGTAACATTTAACCCATGCCTTCCACCATTGTTCTCTCCCAGCCACTGTAACATTTAGCCCATGCCTTCCACCATTGTTCTCTCCCAGCCACTGTAACATTTAGCCCATGCCTTCCACCATTGTTCTCTCCCAGCCACTGTAACATTTAACCCATGCCTTCCGCCATTGTTCTCTCCCAGCCACTGTAACATTTAACCCATGCCCTCCGCCATTGTTCTCTCCCAGCCACTGTAACATTTAACCCATGCCTTCCGCCATTGTTCTCTCCCAGCCACTGTAACATTTAGCCCATGCCTTCCACCATTGTTCTCTCCCAGCCACTGTAACATTTAACCCATGCCTTCCACCATTGTTCTCTCCCAGCCACATTAACATTTAACCCATGCCTTCCACCATTGTTCTCTCCCAGCCACTGTAACATTTAACCCATGCCTTCCACCATTGTTCTCTCCCAGCCACTGTAACATTTAACCCATGCCTTCCACCATTGTTCTCTCCCAGCCACTGTAACATTTAACCCATGCCTTCCACCATTGTTCTCTCCCAGCCACTGTAACATTTAACCCATGCCTTCCACCAATGTTCTCTCCCAGCCACTGTAACATTTAACCCATGCCTTCCACCATTGTTCTCTCCCAGCCACATTAACATTTAACCCATGCCTTTCACCATTGTTCTCTCCCAGCCACTGTAACATTTAACCCATGCCTTCCACCATTGTTCTCTCCCAGCCACTGTAACATTTATCCCATGCCTTCCACCATTGTTCTCTCCCAGCCACTGTAACATTTAACCCATGCCTTCCACCATTGTTCTCTCCCAGCCACTGTAACATTTAGCCCATGCCTTCCACCATTGTTCTCTCCCAGCCACTAACATTTAGCCCATGCCTTCCACCATTGTTCTCTCCCAGCCACTGTAACATTTAACCCATGCCTTCCACCATTGTTCTCTCCCAGCCACTGTAACATTTAACCCATGCCTTCCACCATTGTTCTCTCCCAGCCACTGTAACATTTAACCCATGCCTTCCACCATTGTTCTCTCCCAGCCACTGTAACATTTAACCCATGCCTTCCACCATTGTTCTCTCCCAGCCACATTAACATTTAACCCATGCATTTCACCATTGTTCTTTCACAGCCACTGTAACATTTAACCCATGCCTTCCACCATTGTTCTCTTCCAGCCACTGTAACATTTAACACATGCCTTTCACCATTGTTCTCTCCCAGCCACTGTAACATTTAACCCATGCCTTCCACCATTGTTCTCTCCCAGCCACTGTAACATTTAACCCATGCCTTCCACCATTGTTGTCTCCCAGCCACTGTAACATTTAACCCATGCCTTCCACCATTGTTCTCTCCCAGCCACTGTAACATTTAACCCATGCCTTCCACCATTGTTCTCTCCCAGCCACTGTAACATTTAACCCATGCCTTCCACCATTGTTGTCTCCCTGCCACTGTAACATTTAACCCATGCCTTCCACCATTGTTCTCTCCCAGCCACTGTAACATTTAGCCCATGCCTTCCACCATTGTTCTCTCCCAGCCACTGTAACATTTAGCCCATGCCTTCCACCATTGTTCTCTCCCAGCCACTGTAACATTTAACCCATGCCTTCCGCCATTGTTCTCTCCCAGCCACTGTAACATTTAACCCATGCCCTCCGCCATTGTTCTCTCCCAGCCACTGTAACATTTAACCCATGCCTTCCGCCATTGTTCTCTCCCAGCCACTGTAACATTTAGCCCATGCCTTCCACCATTGTTCTCTCCCAGCCACTGTAACATTTAACCCATGCCTTCCACCATTGTTCTCTCCCAGCCACATTAACATTTAACCCATGCCTTCCACCATTGTTCTCTCCCAGCCACTGTAACATTTAACCCATGCCTTCCACCATTGTTCTCTCCCAGCCACTGTAACATTTAACCCATGCCTTCCACCATTGTTCTCTCCCAGCCACTGTAACATTTAACCCATGCCTTCCACCATTGTTCTCTCCCAGCCACTGTAACATTTAACCCATGCCTTCCACCAATGTTCTCTCCCAGCCACTGTAACATTTAACCCATGCCTTCCACCATTGTTCTCTCCCAGCCACATTAACATTTAACCCATGCCTTTCACCATTGTTCTCTCCCAGCCACTGTAACATTTAACCCATGCCTTCCACCATTGTTCTCTCCCAGCCACTGTAACATTTATCCCATGCCTTCCACCATTGTTCTCTCCCAGCCACTGTAACATTTAACCCATGCCTTCCACCATTGTTCTCTCCCAGCCACTGTAACATTTAGCCCATGCCTTCCACCATTGTTCTCTCCCAGCCACTAACATTTAGCCCATGCCTTCCACCATTGTTCTCTCCCAGCCACTGTAACATTTAACCCATGCCTTCCACCATTGTTCTCTCTCAGCCACTGTAACATTTAACCCATGCCTTCCACCATTGTTCTCTCCCAGCCACTGTAACATTTAACCCATGCCTTCCACCATTGTTCTCTCCCAGCCACTGTAACATTTAACCCATGCCTTTCACCATTGTTCTCTCCCAGCCACTGTAACATTTAACCCATGCCTTCCACCATTGTTCTCTCCCAGCCACTGTAACATTTATCCCATGCCTTCCACCATTGTTCTCTCCCAGCCACTGTAACATTTAACCCATGCCTTCCACCATTGTTCTCTCCCAGCCACTGTAACATTTAGCCCATGCCTTCCACCATTGTTCTCTCCCAGCCACTAACATTTAGCCCATGCCTTCCACCATTGTTCTCTCCCAGCCACTGTAACATTTAACCCATGCCTTCCACCATTGTTCTCTCCCAGCCACTGTAACATTTAACCCATGCCTTCCACCATTGTTCTCTCCCAGCCACTGTAACATTTAACCCATGCCTTCCACCATTGTTCTCTCCCAGCCACTGTAACATTTAACCCATGCCTTCCACCATTGTTCTCTCCCAGCCACATTAACATTTAACCCATGCATTTCACCATTGTTCTTTCCCAGCCACTGTAACATTTAACCCATGCCTTCCACCATTGTTCTCTCCCAGCCACTGTAACATTTAACACATGCCTTTCACCATTGTTCTCTCCCAGCCACTGTAACATTTAACCCATGCCTTCCACCATTGTTCTCTCCCAGCCACTGTAACATTTAACCCATGCCTTCCACCATTGTTGTCTCCCAGCCACTGTAACATTTAACCCATGCCTTCCACCATTGTTCTCTCCCAGCCACTGTAACATTTAACCCATGCCTTCCACCATTGTTCTCTCCCAGCCACTGTAACATTTAACCCATGCCTTCCACCATTGTTCTCTCCCTGCCACTGTAACATTTAACCCATGCCTTCCACCATTGTTCTCTCCCAGCCACTGTAACATTTAGCCCATACCTTCCACCATTGTTCTCTCCCAGCCACTGTAACATTTAGCCCATGCCTTCCACCATTGTTCTCTCCCAGCCACTGTAACATTTAACCCATGCCTTCCGCCATTGTTCTCTCCCAGCCACTGTAACATTTAACCCATGCCCTCCGCCATTGTTCTCTCCCAGCCACTGTAACATTTAACCCATGCCTTCCGCCATTGTTCTCTCCCAGCCACTGTAACATTTAGCCCATGCCTTCCACCATTGTTCTCTCCCAGCCACTAACATTTAACCCATGCCTTCCACCATTGTTCTCTCCCAGCCACATTAACATTTAACCCATGCCTTCCACCATTGTTCTCTCCCAGCCACTGTAACATTTAACCCATGCCTTCCACCATTGTTCTCTCCCAGCCACTGTAACATTTAACCCATGCCTTCCACCATTGTTCTCTCCCAGCCACTGTAACATTTAACCCATGCCTTCCACCATTGTTCTCTCCCAGCCACTGTAACATTTAACCCATGCCTTCCACCAATGTTCTCTCCCAGCCACTGTAACATTTAACCCATGCCTTCCACCATTGTTCTCTCCCAGCCACATTAACATTTAACCCATGCCTTTCACCATTGTTCTCTCCCAGCCACTGTAACATTTAACCCATGCCTTCCACCATTGTTCTCTCCCAGCCACTGTAACATTTATCCCATGCCTTCCACCATTGTTCTCTCCCAGCCACTGTAACATTTAACCCATGCCTTCCACCATTGTTCTCTCCCAGCCACTGTAACATTTAGCCCATGCCTTCCACCATTGTTCTCTCCCAGCCACTAACATTTAGCCCATGCCTTCCACCATTGTTCTCTCCCAGCCACTGTAACATTTAACCCATGCCTTCCACCATTGTTCTCTCCCAGCCACTGTAACATTGAACCCATGCCTTCCACCATTGTTCTCTCCCAGCCACTGTAACATTTAACCCATGCCTTCCACCATTGTTCTCTCCCAGCCACTGTAACATTTAACCCATGCCTTCCACCATTGTTCTCTCCCAGCCACTGTAACATTTAATCCATGCCTTCCACCATTGTTCTCTCCCAGCCACTGTAACATTTAGCCCATGCCTTCCACCATTGTTCTCTCCCAGCCACTGTAACATTTAACCCATGCCTTCCACCATTGTTCTCTCCCAGCCACTGTAACATTTAACCCATGCCTTCCACCATTGTTCTCTCACAGCCACTGTAACATTTAACCCATGCCTTTCACCATTGTTCTCTCCCAGCCACTGTAACATTTAACCCATGCCTTCCACCATTGTTCTCTCCCAGCCACTGTAACATTTAACCCATGCCTTCCACCATTGTTCTCCCCCAGCCACATTAACATTTAACCCATGCATTTCACCATTGTTCTTTCCCAGCCACTGTAACATTTAACCCATGCCTTCCACCATTGTTCTCTCCCAGCCACTGTAACATTTAACCCATGCCTTTCACCATTGTTCTCTCCCAGCCACTGTAACATTTAACCCATGCCTTCCACCATTATTCTCTCCCAGCCACTGTAACATTTAACCCATGCCTTCCACCATTGTTGTCTCCCAGCCACTGTAACATTTAATCCATGCCTTCCACCATTGTTCTCTCCCAGCCACTGTAACATTTAACCCATGCCTTCCACATTGTTCTCTCCCAGCTACTGTAACATTTAACCCATGCCTTCCACCATTGTTCTCTCCCAGCCACTGTAACATTTAACCCATGCCTTCCACCATTGTTCTCTCCCAGCCACTGTAACATTTAACCCATGCCTTCCACCATTGTTCTCTCCCAGCCACTGTAACATTTAGCCCATGCCTTCCACCATTGTTCTCTCCCAGCCACTGTAACATTTAGCCCATGCCATCCACCATTGTTCTCTCCCAGCCACTGTAACATTTAACCCATGCCTTCCACCATTGTTCTCTCCCAGCCACTGTAACATTTATCCCATGCCTTCCACCATTGTTCTCTCCCATCCACTGTAACATTTATCCCATGCCTTCCACCATTGTTCTCTCCCAGCCACTGTAACATTTAACCCACTCCTTCCACCATTGTTCTCTCCCAGCCACTGTAACATTTAACCCATGCCTTCCACCATTGTTCTCTCCCAGCCACTGTAACATTTATCACATGCCTTCCACCATTGTTCTCTCCCAGCCACTGTAACATTTATCCCATGCCTTCCACCATTGTTCTCTCCCAGCCACTGTAACATTTAACCCACACCTTCCACCATTGTTGTCTCCCAGCCACTGTAACATTTATCCCATGTCTTCCACCATTGTTCTCCCCCAGCCACTGTAACATTTAACCCATGCCTTCCACCATTGTTCTCTCCCAGCCGCTGTAACATTTAATCCATGCCTTCCACCATTGTTCTCTCCCAGCCACTGTAACATTTAACCCATGCCTTCCATCATTGTTGTCTCCCAGCCACTGTAACATTTAGCCCATGCCTTCCATCATTGTTGTCTCCCAGCCACTGTAACATTTAACCCATGCCTTCCATCATTGTTGTCTCCCAGCCACTGTAACATTTAGCCCATGCCTTCCACCATTGTTGTCTCCCAGCCACTGTAACATTTAGCCCATGCCTTCCACCATTGTTCTCTCCCAGCCACTGTAACATTTAACCCATGCCTTCCACCATTGTTCTCTCCCAGCCACTGTAACATTTAGCCCATGCCTTCCACCATTGTTGTCTCCCAGCCACTGTAACATTTAGCCCATGCCTTCCACCATTGTTCTCTCCCAGCCACTGTAACATTTAGCCCATGCCTTCCACCATTGTTCTCTCCCAGCCACTGTAACATTTAACCCATGCCTTCCACCATTGTTCTCTCCCAGCCACTGTAACATTTAACCCATGCCTTCTGCCATTGTTCTCTCCCAGCCACTGTAACATTTAACCCATGCCTTCCACCATTGTTCTCTCCCAGCCACTGTAACATTTAGCCCATGCCATCCACCATTGTTCTCTCCCAGCCACTGTAACATTTAACCCATGCCTTCCACCATTGTTCTCTCCCAGCCACTGTAACATTTAGCCCATGCCTTCCACCATTGTTCTCTCCCAGCCACTGTAACATTTAACCCATGCCTTCCACCATTGTTCTCTCCCAGCCACTGTAACATTTATCCCATGCCTTCCACCATTGTTCTCTCCCAGCCACTGTAACATTTATCCCATGCCTTCCACCATTGTTCTCTCCCAGCCACTGTAACATTTAACCCACACCTTCCACCATTGTTCTCTCCCAGCCACTGTAACATTTAACCCATGCCTTCCACCATTGTTCTCTCCCAGCCACTGTAACATTTATCCCATGCCTTCCACCATTGTTCTCTCCCAGCCACTGTAACATTTATCCCATGCCTTCCACCATTGTTCTCTCCCAGCCACTGTAACATTTAACCCACACCTTCCACCATTGTTGTCTCCCAGCCACTGTAACATTTATCCCATGTCTTCCACCATTGTTCTCTCCCAGCCACTGTAACATTTAACCCATGCCTTCCACCATTGTTCTCTCCCAGCCGCTGTAACATTTAATCCATGCCTTCCACCATTGTTCTCTCCCAGCCACTGTAACATTTAACCCATGCCTTCCATCATTGTTGTCTCCCAGCCACTGTAACATTTAGCCCATGCCTTCCACCATTGTTGTCTACCAGCCACTGTAACATTTAGCCCATGCCTTCCACCATTGTTCTCTCCCAGCCACTGTAACATTTAGCCCATGCCTTCCACCATTGTTCTCTCCCAGCCACTGTAACATTTAACCCATGCCTTCCACCATTGTTCTCTCCCAGCCACTGTAACATTTAACCCATGCCTTCCACCATTGTTCTCTCCCAGCCACATTAACATTTAACCCATGCCTTTCACCATTGTTCTCTCCCAGCCACTGTAACATTTAACCCATGCCTTCCACCATTGTTCTCTCCCAGCCACTGTAACATTTAGCCCATGCCTTCCACCATTGTTCTCTCCCAGCCACTGTAACATTTAACCCATGCCTTCCACCATTGTTCTCTCCCAGACACTGTAACATTTAACCCATGCCTTCCACCATTGTTCTCTCCCAGCCACTGTAACATTTAACCCATGCCTTTCACCATTGTTCTCTCCCAGCCACTGTAACATTTAACCCACACCTTCCACCATTGTTCTCTCCCAGCCACTGTAACATTTAACCCATGCCTTCCACCATTGTTCTCCCCCAGCCACATTAACATTTAACCCATGCATTTCACCATTGTTTTTTCCCAGCCACTGTAACATTTAACCCATGCCTTCCACCATTGTTCTCTCCCAGCCACTGTAACATTTAACCCATGCCTTTCACCATTGTTCTCTCCCAGCCACTGTAACATTTAACCCATGCCTTCCACCATTGTTCTCTCCCAGCCACTGTAACATTTAACCCATGCCTTCCACCATTGTTGTCTCCCAGCCACTGTAACATTTATCCCATGCCTTCCACCATTGTTCTCTCCCAGCCACTGTAACATTTAACCCATGCCTTCCACATTGTTCTCTCCCAGCCACTGTAACATTTAACCCATGCCTTCCACCATTGTTCTCTCCCAGCCACTGTAACATTTAACCCATGCCTTCCACCATTGTTCTCTCCCAGCCACTGTAACATTTAACCCATGCCTTCCACCATTGTTCTCTCCCAGCCACTGTAACATTTAGCCCATGCCTTCCACCATTGTTCTCTCCCAGCCACTGTAACATTTAACCCATGCCTTCCACCATTGTTCTCTCCCAGCCACTGTAACATTTAACCCATGCCTTCCACCATTGTTCTCTCCCAGCCACTGTAACATTTAGCCCATGCCTTCCACCATTGTTCTCTCCCAGCCACTGTAACATTTAACCCATGCCTTCCACCATTGTTCTCTCCCAGCCACTGTAACATTTAACCCATGCCTTCCACCATTGTTCTCTCCCAGCCAATGTAACATTTAACCCATGCCTTTCACCATTGTTCTCTCCCAGCCACTGTAACATTTAACCCATGCCTTCCACCATTGTTCTCTCCCAGCCACTGTAACATTTAACCCATGCCTTCCACCATTGTTCTCCCCCAGCCACATTAACATTTAACCCATGCATTTCACCATTGTTCTTTCCCAGCCACTGTAACATTTAACCCATACCTTCCACCATTGTTCTCTCCCAGCCACTGTAACATTTAACCCATGCCTTTCACCATTGTTCTCTCCCAGCCACTGTAACATTTAACCCATGCCTTCCACCATTGTTCTCTCCCAGCCACTGTAACATTTAACCCATGCCTTCCACCTTTGTTGTCTCCCAGCCACTGTAACATTTAACCCATGCCTTCCACCATTGTTCTCTCCCAGCCACTGTAACATTTAACCCATGCCTTCCACATTGTTCTCTCCCAGCCACTGTAACATTTAACCCATGCCTTCCACCATTGTTCTCTCCCAGCCACTGTAACATTTAACCCATGCCTTCCACCATTGTTCTCTCCCAGCCACTGTAACATTTAACCCATGCCTTCCACCATTGTTCTCTCCCAGCCACTGTAACATTTAGCCCATGCCTTCCACCATTGTTCTCTCCCAGCCACTGTAACATTTAGCCCATGCCATCCACCATTGTTCTCTCCCAGCCACTGTAACATTTAACCCATGCCTTCCACCATTGTTCTCTCCCAGCCACTGTAACATTTAGCCCATGCCTTCCACCATTGTTCTCTCCCAGTCACTGTAATATTTAACCTATGCCTTCCACCATTGTTCTCTCCCAGCCACTGTAACATTTATCCCATGCCTTCCACCATTGTTCTCTCCCATCCACTGTAACATTTATCCCATGCCTTCCACCATTGTTCTCTCCCAGCCACTGTAACATTTAACCCACTCCTTCCACCATTGTTCTCTCCCAGCCACTGTAACATTTAACCCATGCCTTCCACCATTGTTCTCTCCCAGCCACTGTAACATTTATCACATGCCTTCCACCATTGTTCTCTCCCAGCCACTGTAACATTTATCCCATGCCTTCCACCATTGTTCTCTCCCAGCCACTGTAACATTTAACCCACACCTTCCACCATTGTTGTCTCCCAGCCACTGTAACATTTATCCCATGTCTTCCACCATTGTTCTCCCCCAGCCACTGTAACATTTAACCCATGCCTTCCACCATTGTTCTCTCCCAGCCGCTGTAACATTTAATCCATGCCTTCCACCATTGTTCTCTCCCAGCCACTGTAACATTTAACCCATGCCTTCCATCATTGTTGTCTCCCAGCCACTGTAACATTTAGCCCATGCCTTCCATCATTGTTGTCTCCCAGCCACTGTAACATTTAACCCATGCCTTCCATCATTGTTGTCTCCCAGCCACTGTAACATTTAGCCCATGCCTTCCACCATTGTTGTCTCCCAGCCACTGTAACATTTAGCCCATGCCTTCCACCATTGTTCTCTCCCAGCCACTGTAACATTTAACCCATGCCTTCCACCATTGTTCTCTCCCAGCCACTGTAAAATTTAGCCCATGCCTTCCACCATTGTTGTCTCCCAGCCACTGTAACATTTAGCCCATGCCTTCCACCATTGTTCTCTCCCAGCCACTGTAACATTTAACCCATGCCTTCCACCATTGTTCTCTCCCAGCCACTGTAACATTTAACCCATGCCTTCCACCATTGTTCTCTCCCAGCCACTGTAACATTTAACCCATGCCTTCCACCATTATTCTCTCCCAGCCACTGTAACATTTAACCCATGCCTTCCACCATTGTTCTCTCCCAGCCACTGTAACATTTAACCCATGCCTTCCACCATTGTTCTCTCCCAGCCACTGTAACATTTAACCCATGCCTTCCACCATTGTTCTCTCCCAGCCACTGTAACATTTAGCCCATGCCATCCACCATTGTTCTCTCCCAGCCACTGTAACATTTAACCCATGCCTTCCACCATTGTTCTCTCCCAGCCACTGTAACATTTAGCCCATGCCTTCCACCATTGTTCTCTCCCAGCCACTGTAACATTTAACCCATGCCTTCCACCATTGTTCTCTCCCAGCCACTGTAACATTTATCCCATGCCTTCCACCATTGTTCTCTCCCAGCCACTGTAACATTTATCCCATGCCTTCCACCATTGTTCTCTCCCAGCCACTGTAACATTTAACCCACACCTTCCACGATTGTTCTCTCCCAGCCACTGTAACATTTAACCCATGCCTTCCACCATTGTTCTCTCCCAGCCACAGTAACATTTATCCCATGCCTTCCACCATTGTTCTCTCCCAGCCACTGTAACATTTATCCCATGCCTTCCACCATTGTTCTCTCCCAGCCACTGTAACATTTAACCCACACCTTCCACCATTGTTGTCTCCCAGCCACTGTAACATTTATCCCATGTCTTCCACCATTGTTCTCTCCCAGCCGCTGTAACATTTAACCCATGCCTTCCACCATTGTTCTCTCCCAGCCACTGTAACATTTAGCCTATGCCTTCCACCATTGTTCTCTCCCAGCCACTGTAACATTTAACCCATGCCTTCCGCCATTGTTCTCTCCCAGCCACTGTAACAATTAACCCATGCCTTCTGCCATTGTTCTCTCACAGCCACTGTAACATTTATCCCATGCCTTCCACCATTGTTGTCTCCCAGCCACTGTAACATTTAACCCATGCCCTCCGCCATTGTTCTCTCCCAGCCACTGTAACATTTAACCCATGCCTTCCACCATTGTTCTCTCCCAGCCACTGTAACATTTAACCCATGCCTTCCACCATTGTTCTCTCCCAGCCACTGTAACATTTAACCCATGCCTTCCACCATTGTTCTCTCCCAGCCACTGTAACATTTAACCCATGCCATCCACCATTGTTCTCTCCCAGCCACTGTAACATTTAACCCATGCCATCCACCATTGTTCTCTCCCAGCCACTGTAACATTTAGCCCATGCCTTCCACCATTGTTCTCTCCCAGCCACTGTAACATTTAACCCATGCCTTCCACCATTGTTCTCTCCCAGCCACTGTAACATTTCTTCTTTTCGTTCATCCGGAGTGTTTTTTCAGATGTGATTGCGCTGTGTCTGTTATGCGCCCTTGGGCCGAAACCCGTAGGCCAACACATCGACTTTAGCGTGCTTTTTTGACCAGGTAGCATTCCTGGGACTGTAACATTTAACCCATGCCTTCCACCATTGTTCTCTCCCAGCCACTGTAACATTTAACCCATGCCTTCCACCATTGTTCTCTCCCAGCCACTGTAACATTTAACCCATGCCTTCCACCATTGTTCTCTCCCAGCCACATTAACATTTAACCCATGCCTTCCACCATTGTTCTCTCCCAGCCACTGTAACATTTAACACATGCCTTGCACCATTGTTCTCTCCCAGCCACTGTAACATTTAGCCCATGCCTTCCACCATTGTTCTCTCCCAGCCACTGCAACATTTAACCCATGCCTTCCACCATTGTTCTCTCCCAGCCACTGTAACATTTAACCCATGCCTTCCACCATTGTTCTCTCCCAGCCACTGTAACATTTAGCCTATGCCTTCCACCATTGTTCTCTCCCAGCCACTGTAACATTTAACCCATGCCTTCCACCATTGTTCTCTCCCAGCCACTGTAACATTTAGCCCATGCCTTCCACCATTGTTCTCTCCCAGCCACTGTAACATTTAACCCATGCCTTCCACCATTGTTCTCTCCCAGCCACTGTAACATTTAACCCATGCCTTCCGCCATTGTTCTCTCCCAGCCACTGTAACATTTAACCCATGCCTTCTGCCATTGTTCTCTCCCAGCCACTGTAACATTTATCCCATGCCTTCCACCATTGTTCTCTCCCAGCCACTGTAACATTTAACCCACACCTTCCACCATTGTTCTCTCCAAGCCAAGTCTAGTACTGACCACACAAACTTGGTGCCAGAGATGTGAGACAGTATAACCAGTCTAGTACTGACTACACAAACCTGGTGCCAGAGATGTGAGACAGTACAACCAGTCTAGTACTGACCACACAAACCTGGTGCCAGAGATGTAAGACTGTACACCCAGTCTAGTACTGACCACACAAACCTGATGCCAGAGTTGTGAGACTGTACAACCAGTCTAGTACTGACCACACAAACCTGACGCCAGAGATGTGAGACAGTACAACCAGTCTAGTACTGACCACACAAACCTGGTGCCAGAGATGTGAGACAGTACAACCAGTCTAGTACTGACTACACAAACCTGGTGCCAGAGATGTGAGACAGTACAACCAGTCTAGTACTGACCACACAAACCTGGTGCCAGAGATGTAAGACAGTAAAACCAGTCTAGTACTGACCACACACATGGTGCCAGAGATGTGAGACAGTACAACCAGTCTAATACTGACCACACAAACCCGGTGCCAGAGATGTGAGACAGTACAACCAGTCTAGTACTGACTACACAAACCTGGTGCCAGAGATGTGAGACAGTACAACCAGCCTAGTACTGACCACACAAACTTGGTGCCAGAGATGTGAGACAGTACAACCAGTCTAGTACTGACTACACAAACCTGGTGCCAGAGATGTAAGACTGTACACCCAGTCTAGTACTGACCACACTAACCTGGTGCCAGAGATGTGAGACAGTACAACCAGTCTAGTACTGACCACACTAACCTGGTGCCAGAGATGTGAGACAGTACAACCAGTCTAGTACTGACTACACAAACCTGGTGCCAGAGATGTGAGACAGTACAACTAGTCTAGTACTGACCATACAAACCTGTTTTTGTGTCCACCAGGGCTCCACTGTGATAGAGAGCTATGTCAGCCGAAGACCATACAGATCACCGCCCCTGATCAAAATTGAAATGGTTGGATGTGGAGGCCCCATCTTACCTGTAAGTTTGCTGTTTAATGTGTCCTGTTTTCACTCATGCAGTCTTTTATCTTCTACCCTGGGCTTTAGGCAATCTTTCCTCCTCTACCCTGGGGTGTAGGAAATATTTCCCCCTCTACCATTGTTTGAAGAGATTCATTCCTCTTCTAACCCTGGCTTGTAGGCAATCTTTCCTCCTCTAACCTTGTTTATAGAGATCTATTCCTTTTTTAACCCTGGTGTGTAGGCAATATTTCCTCTACCCTGGGGTGTAGACAATCTTTCCTCTATCATGGGGTGTAGGCAATCATTCCACCTCTACCCTTGTTTGTAAAGATTCTTTCCTCTTCTACCCTCTGGTGTATTCAGACTCCTTCTCTACACTGGGTTGTAGGGCACTTTTTCTCTTGTACCCTGGATTGTAGTGATTCTTTTCTCTTCTGGTCTGTCCACAAGCTGTTCTAGCATTTAGACACAGTGGAGATAGGGCAAGAGGTTCTCTCTATTTCTCTCTCTCTCTGCCTGTCTCTCTGTCTCTCTCTCTCTGTGACTGTTTGTCTGTCTGTCTATATGTCTGTCTGTCTCTGTCAATAGCAGTTTCTTTATATCTGTAACAATAGAAATGATCAATGCCTTAGAAGAATATGGAATAGACCAAGTCATCAGACTGCTGAACACAATATACGATACTGGAGATATACATCCTGCATTATGTAGTTCTATATTTATTGCAGTCCCAAAGAAATCAGGAGCCTTGGAATGTGATCAACATTGAACAATTAGTATAATCAGCCACATCACAAAGATTTTGCTGAGAATGATCTTGCAAAGAGTTAGGAAGAAAATACAACCCGAAATAGAGAAAATACAACCCGAAATAGGAGAAGAACAATGTGGGTTTGTAGAAGGCAAGTGTACAGTATATGCTGTGTATATACTGAGAACAGTAATTGAACATTCTATAGAAGTAAACAAAGATCTATATCTTTGCTGTATTGACTACATAAAGGCTTTCGATAAAGTGAGACATGTCAACATGATAAGGATGCTAGAAGATCTACAAATTGATGGAAAAGACCTTAGACTTGTAAAAAACATATATTGGAAACAACAAGCTGCCATCGGAATTAATAATGATGTAGGTCAATATCAGCCTATAAAGAGAGGTGTGAGACAGGGATGTGTAATGTCTCCAGATCTTTTTTTGCCTGTACAGTGAAAATATTTTCAGAAATATGGAAGATATAGAAGGAATCAACATTGGGGGACGATGCATTAATAACATTAGATATACAGATGATACAGTCTTGATTGCATACAATGAACAGGATCTGCAATATTTAGTAGATTTGGTTGTTGCACACAGTGAACAACTAGGGTTAGAATTGAATTGTAAGAAGACATGGATTATAGTCGTCACTAGGAAGGAAGAAATACCACAATGTAATATACAAGTAAATGGGAATATTCTTCAACAAGTGAATTGATACAGTTATCTCATAATCTATGACCACGAGCAGCATGACGATGGAGGTGATGGCAGTTACACAGGCTTTTATATGGCTGGAATCAAAACATTATACCAACGTGTGTGTACTAAGTGATTCAATGAGCATGATTCAGAGGGTCGAAGCTGGATCTGTACGTAGACAGTGGACTGAGTCGCTGCGGAAGTCTGTTGTCCATAAAGTCACCTTCATCTTCGTCCCGGGACATGAGGGAGTCGAGGGAAATGAACGAGCTGATAAACTGGCTGGCTCTGCACCCCCTGTGGATGGACAGCCCATGGATCGTGCCGATGTTATTAACGTCCTTAAAGATATGTTGAGAACAGAGGACTTGTGACGTCAGTGAATCCACATCGCTGTCCAGGATGAAAGACTTGGGAGTAAAAATTGGCACAGCCAGACACGAGAGGTACATCAGGAAAATGAGGTGCCTCGTCAACCAGCACAGAACTGGCACTATTAGCCACCGGACACTGATGCATATGCTGGGGGGAGGATCTGAGCACCTATGGACCTGTCCGGAGTGCAATGAAGATACCACAGCTGATAACTGATAACTGAGTCATAACATCTGATGGGAGATGCCTTGAAGAGATTAGAACAAGAATTGCCATTGCGAAGGTAGCAAGATGAAAAACATACTGAGTAATAAAAAGATATCAATTGAAATGAGAAAAAGAGTGTCGAAGTGCTACATAGAGCCTGTACTTTTGTATGGATGTGAAGCATGGACAATGAGCAGTCAAGCTGAAAACATCTGATGGCTGTGGAAATGTGGTTTCTGAGGAAAATGCAAAGAATACCATGGTCAGACAGAAAAACCAATGAACAAGTCCTTCAAGAAACAAATGAAGATCGTAAACTGATTAGAGTCATTAGATGTAGACAGTCGAAATTTTTTGGGGCATGTTATGAGAAGAAATGACTTGGAGAACTTGGTGACAACTGGCAAGATAGAAGGGAAGAGACCAAGGGGAAGACTGAGAAGTAAATACCTGGATGACTTGGCCGCATGGCATGGTCAAGACAGAAACACGAAGCTGATCCACGACTCTGGTGATCGAATGAGATGGCAAAACATGACCGCCCACGCTTACCGGCATGACACATGATGGATGGATGGCTGGTCTCTGTCTTTCACTCTATTTTTCACTCTGCCTCGCTCCATCTGTGTGTGTGTGTGTGTGTGTGTGTGTGAGTCTCTCTCTCTCTCTCTCTCTCTCTCTCTCTCTCTCTCTCTCTCTCTCTCTCTCTCTCTCTCTCTCTCTCTCTCTCTCTCTCTCCACACTCAACCACACACATACTCCCCAGTGATGAAGTGATACAATATTTGAGGCTTTGAATACCACCGTGTATGAAATGCTGACAAAAAACTGAATGCAGATATCTCTTCCTGGCCTGCCGCTGACAGACACACCATGGATACAGACAGACCATAGAAACTGACACACCATGGATACAGACAGACCATGGAAACTGACAGACCAGGGATACAGACAGACCATGAAGACAGACAGACCATGGATACAGACAGACCATGGAAACTGACAGATCATGGATACAGACAGACCATGGATACAGACAGACCATGGATACAGACAGACCAGGGATACAGACAGACCATGGAAACTGACAGACCAGGGATACAGACAGACCATGAAGACAGACAGACCATGGATACAGACAGACCATGGAAACTGACAGATCATGGATACAGACAGACCATGGATACAGACAGACCATGGAAACAGGCAGACCAGTGATACAGACAGACCATGGAAACAGACAAACCATGGATACAGATAGATCATAGAAACAGGCAGACCAGTGATACAGACAGACCATGGATACAGACAGACCAGGGAAACAGGCAGATCAGGGATACAGACAGACCATGGATACAGACAGACCAGGGATACAGACAGACCAGGGATACATACAGACCATGGATACAGACAGACCATGGATACAGACAGACCAGGGATACAGACAGACCATGGATACAGACAGACCATGGATACAGACAGACCAGGGATACATACAGACCCTGGATACAGACAGACCAGGGATACAGACAGACCAGAGATACAGACAGACCATGGAAACAGGCAGACCAGTGATACAGACAGACCATGGATACAGACAAACCAAGGATACAGACAGACCATGGATACAGACAGACCAGGGATACATACAGACCAGGGATACAGACAGACCATGGAAACTGACAGACCAGGGATACATACAGACTATGGAAACAGACAGACCATGGATACAGACAGACCAGAGATACAGACAGACCATGGAAACAGGCAGACCAGTGATACAGACAGACCATGGATACAGACAAACCAAGGATACAGACAGACCATGGATACAGACAGACCAGGGATGCAGACAGACCATGGAAACAGACAGACCAGGGATACAGACAGACCAGAGATACAGACAGAGCAGAGATACAGACAAACCAGGGATACAGACAGACCAGGGATACAGACAAACCAAGGATACAGACAGACCATGGATACAGACAGACCAGGGATACAGACAGACCATGGAGACAGACAGACCATGGAAACAGGCAGACCATGGAAACTGACAGATCATGGATACAGACAGACCATGGAGACAGACAGACTATGGATACAGACAGACCATGGAAACTGACAGATCATGGAAACATGCAGACCAGTGATACAGACAGACCATGGATACAGACAGACCATGGATACAGACAGACCATGGAAACAGGCAGACCAGTGATACAGACAGACCATGGATACAGACAGACCATGGAAACAGGCAGACCAGTGATACAGACAGACAATGGATACAGACAGACCATGGAAACAGGCAGACCAGTGATACAGACAGACCATGGAAACAGACAAACCATGGATACAGATAAACCAGTGATACAGACAGACCATGGATACAGACAGACCAGGGAAACAGGCAGACCAGGGATACAGACAGACCATGGATACAGACAGACCAGGGATACAGACAGACCATGGATACTGACAGACCAGGGATACATACAGACCATGGATACAGACAGACCAGGGATACAGACAGACCATGGATACAGAGAGACCATGGAAACTGACAGACCAGGGATACATACAGACCCTGGATACAGACAGACCATGGATACAGACAGACCAGGGATACAGACAGACCAGGGATGCAGACAGACCATGGAAACAGACAGACCAGGGATACAGACAGACCAGAGATACAGACAGAGCAGAGATACAGACAAACCAGGGATACAGACAGACCAGGGATACAGACAAACCAAGGATACAGACAGACCATGGATACAGACAGACCAGGGATACAGACAGACCATGGAGACAGACAGACCATGGAAACAGGCAGACCATGGAAACTGACAGATCATGGATACAGACAGACCATGGAGACAGACAGACTATGGATACAGACAGACCATGGAAACTGACAGATCATGGAAACATGCAGACCAGTGATACAGACAGACCATGGATACAGACAGACCATGGATACAGACAGACCATGGAAACAGGCAGACCAGTGATACAGACAGACCATGGATACAGACAGACCATGGAAACAGGCAGACCAGTGATACAGACAGACCATGGATACAGGCAGACCAGTGATACAGACAGACCATGGAAACAGACAAACCATGGATACAGATAAACCAGTGATACAGACAGACCATGGATACAGACAGACCAGGGAAACAGGCAGACCAGGGATACAGACAGACCATGGATACAGACAGACCAGGGATACAGACAGACCATGGATACTGACAGACCAGGGATACATACAGACCATGGATACAGATAAACCAGTGATACAGACAGACCATGGATACAGACAGACCAGGGAAACAGGCAGACCAGGGATACAGACAGACCATGGATACAGACAGACCAGGGATACAGACAGACCATGGATACTGACAGACCAGGGATACAGACAGACCAGGGATACAGACAGACCATGGATACAGAGAGACCATGGAAACTGACAGACCAGGGATACATACAGACCCTGGATACAGACAGACCATGGATACAGACAGACCAGGGATACAGACAGACCAGAGATACAGACAGACCATGGAAACAGGCAGGCCAGTGATACAGACAGACCATGGATACAGACAAACCAAGGATACAGACAGACCATGGATACAGACAGACCAGGGAAACAGGCAGATCAGGGATACAGACAGACCATGGATACAGACAGACCAGGGATACAGACAGACCATGGATACTGACAGACCAGGGATACATACAGACCATGGATACAGACCATGGATACAGACAGACCAGGGATACAGACAGACCATGGATACAGACAGACCATGGATACAGACAGACCAGGGATACATACAGACCCTGGATACAGACAGACCATGGATACAGACAGACCAGGGATACAGACAGACCAGAGATACAGACAGACCATGGAAACAGGCAGACCAGTGATACAGACAGACCATGGATACAGACAAACCAAGGATACAGACAGACCATGGATACAGACAGACCAGGGATACATACAGACCAGGGATACAGACAGACCATGGAAACTGACAGACCAGGGATACATACAGACTATGGAAACAGACAGACCATGGATACAGACAGACAAGGGATACAGACAGACCAGAGATACAGACAGACCATGGAAACAGGCAGACCAGTGATACAGACAGACCATGGATACAGACAAACCAAGGATACAGACAGACCATGGAAACAGACAGACCAGGGATACATACAGACCAGGGATACAGACAGACCATGGAAACTGACAGACCAGGGATACATACAGACCATGGATACAGACAGACCATGGATACAGACAGACCATGGATACAGACAGACCAGAGATACAGACAGACCATGGAAACAGGCAGACCAGTGATACAGACAGACCATGGATACAGACAAACCAAGGATACAGACAGACCATGGATACAGATAGACCAGGGATGCAGACAGACCATGGAAACAGACAGACCATGGAAACAGGCAGACCATGGAAACTGACAGATCATGGATACAGACAGACCATGGAGACAGACAGACTATGGATACAGACAGACCATGGAAACTGACAGATCATGGAAACATGCAGACCAGTGATACAGACAGACCATGGATACAGACAGACCATGGATACAGACAGACCATGGATACAGACAGACCATGGAAACAGGCAGATCAGTGATACAGACAGACCATGGATACAGACAGACCATGGAAACAGGCAGACCAGTGATACAGACAGACCATGGATACAGACAGACCATGGAAACAGGCAGACCAGTGATACAGACAGACTATGGAAACAGACAAACCATGGATACAGATAGACCATAGAAACAGGCAGACCAGTGATACAGACAGACCATGGATACAGACAGACCAGGGAAACAGGCAGACCAGGGATACAGACAGACCATGGATACAGACAGACCAGGGATACAGACAGACCATGGATACTGACAGACCAGGGATACATACAGACCATGGATACAGACAGACCAGGGATACAGACAGACCATGGATACAGAGAGACCATGGAAACTGACAGACCAGGGATACATACAGACCCTGGATACAGACAGACCATGGATACAGACAGACCAGGGATACAGACAGACCAGAGATACAGACAGACCATGGAAACAGGCAGACCAGTGATACAGACAGACCATGGATACAGACAAACCAAGGATACAGACAGACCATGGATACAGACAGACCAGGGATACATACAGACCAGGGATACAGACAGACCATGGAAACTGACAGACCAGGGATACATACAGACCATGGAAACAGACAGACCATGGATACAGACAGACCAGAGATACAGACAGACCATGGAAACAGGCAGACCAGTGATACAGACAGACCATGGATACAGACAAACCAAGGATACAGACAGACCATGGAAACAGACAGACCAGGGATACATACAGACCAGGGATACAGACAGAACATGGAAACTGACAGACCAGGGATACATACAGACCATGGATACAGACAGACCATGGATACAGACAGACCAGAGATACAGACAGACCATGGAAACAGGCAGACCAGTGATACAGACAGACCATGGATACAGACAAACCAAGGATACAGACAGACCATGGATACAGACAGACCAGGGATGCAGACAGACCATGGAAACAGACAGACCAGGGATACAGACAGACCAGAGATACAGACAGACCAGAGATACAGACAAACCAGGGATACAGACAGACCAGGGATACAGACAAACCAAGGATACAGACAGACCAGGGATACAGACAGACCAGGGATACAGACAGACCATGGAAACAGACAGACCAGGGATACAGACAGACCAGAGATACAGACAGACCAGAGATACAGACAGACCAGGGATACAGACAGACCAGGGATACAGACAGACCAGGGAGACAGACAGACCATGGATATAGACAGACCAGGGATACAGACAGACCAGAGATACAGACAGACCAGAGATACAGGCAGGCCAGTGATACAGACAGACCAGGGATACAGACAGACCAGGGATACAGACAGACCAGGGATACAGACAGACCAGGGATACAGACAGACCAGAGATACAGACAGACCATGGAGACAGACAGACCATGGATACAGACAGACCATGGAGACAGACAGACCATGGATACAGATAGACCAGAGATACAGACAGACCATGGATACAGACAGACAATGGAAACTGACAGACCAGGGATATAGACAGACCACAGAAACTGACAGACTAAGGATACAGACAGACCATGGCTACTGACAGACCAGGGATACATACAGACCATGGATACAGACAGACCAGGGATACAGACAGACCATGGATACAGAGAGACCATGGAAACTGACAGACCAGGGATACATACAGACCCTGGATACAGACAGACCATGGATACAGACAGACCAGGGATACAGACAGACCAGAGATACAGACAGACCATGGAAACAGGCAGGCCAGTGATACAGACAGACCATGGATACAGACAAACCAAGGATACAGACAGACCATGGATACAGACAGACCAGGGAAACAGGCAGATCAGGGATACAGACAGACCATGGATACAGACAGACCAGGGATACAGACAGACCATGGATACTGACAGACCAGGGATACATACAGACCATGGATACAGACAGACCAGGGATACAGACAGACCATGGATACAGACAGACCATGGATACAGACAGACCAGGGATACATACAGACCAGGGATACAGACAGACCATAGATACAGACAGACCAGGGATACAGACAGACCAGAGATACAGACAGACCATGGAAACAGGCAGACCAGTGATACAGACAGACCATGGATACAGACAAACCAAGGATACAGACAGACCATGGATACAGACAGACCAGGGATACATACAGACCAGGGATACAGACAGACCATGGAAACTGACAGACCAGGGATACATACAGACTATGGAAACAGACAGACCATGGATACAGACAGACAAGGGATACAGACAGACCAGAGATACAGACAGACCATGGAAACAGGCAGACCAGTGATACAGACAGACCATGGATACAGACAAACCAAGGATACAGACAGACCATGGAAACAGACAGACCAGGGATACATACAGACCAGGGATACAGACAGACCATGGAAACTGACAGACCAGGGATACATACAGACCATGGATACAGACAGACCATGGATACAGACAGACCATGGATACAGACAGACCAGGGATACAGACAGACCAGAGATACAGACAGACCATGGAAACAGGCAGACCAGTGATACAGACAGACCATGGATACAGACAAACCAAGGATACAGACAGACCATGGATACAGATAGACCAGGGATGCAGACAGACCATGGAAACAGACAGACCATGGAAACAGGCAGACCATGGAAACTGACAGATCATGGATACAGACAGACCATGGAGACAGACAGACTATGGATACAGACAGACCATGGAAACTGACAGATCATGGAAACATGCAGACCAGTGATACAGACAGACCATGGATACAGACAGACCATGGATACAGACAGACCATGGAAACAGGCAGATCAGTGATACAGACAGACCATGGATACAGACAGACCATGGAAACAGGCAGACCAGGGATACAGACAGACCATGGATACAGACAGACCATGGAAACAGGCAGATCAGTGATACAGACAGACCATGGATACAGACAGACCAGGGAAACAGGCAGACCAGGGATACAGACAGACCATGGATACAGACAGACCAGGGATACAGACAGACCATGGATACTGACAGACCAGGGATACATACAGACCATGGATACAGACAGACCAGGGATACAGACAGACCATGGATACAGAGAGACCATGGAAACTGACAGACCAGGGATGCATACAGACCCTGGATACAGACAGACCATGGATACAGACAGACCAGGGATACAGACAGACCAGAGATACAGACAGACCATGGAAACAGGCAGACCAGTGATACAGACAGACCATGGATACAGACAAACCAAGGATACAGACAGACCATGGATACAGACAGACCAGGGATACATACAGACCAGGGATACAGACAGACCATGGAAACTGACAGACCAGGGATACATACAGACCATGGAAACAGACAGACCATGGATACAGACAGACCAGGGATACAGACAGACCAGAGATACAGACAGACCATGGAAACAGGCAGACCAGTGATACAGACAGACCATGGATACAGACAAACCAAGGATACAGACAGACCATGGAAACAGACAGACCAGGGATACATACAGACCAGGGATACAGACAGACCATGGAAACTGACAGACCAGGGATACATACAGACCATGGATACAGACAGACCATGGATACAGACAGACCAGAGATACAGACAGACCATGGAAACAGGCAGACCAGTGATACAGACAGACCATGGATACAGACAAACCAAGGATACAGACAGACCATGGATACAGACAGACCAGGGATGCAGACAGACCATGGAAACAGACAGACCAGGGATACAGACAGACCAGAGATACAGACAGACCAGAGATACAGACAAACCAGGGATACAGACAGACCAGGGATACAGACAGACCATGGAAACAGACAGACCAGGGATACAGACAGACCAGAGATACAGACAGACCAGAGATACAGACAGACCAGGGATACAGACAGACCAGGGATACAGACAGACCAGGGAGACAGACAGACCATGGATATAGACAGACCAGGGATACAGACAGACCAGAGATACAGACAGACCAGAGATACAGGCAGACCAGTGATACAGACAGACCAGGGATACAGACAGACCAGGGATACAGACAGACCATGGATACAGACAGACCAGGGATACAGACAGACCAGAGATACAGACAAGTGGAAGAAAAAGTCTCTGAGTCTGTATTCATTATATTTCTGTTAGTACGACTGCCAGGTGTCAAGACAAGTAATATTCTAGGATCTCACTGACTCATCCTCTGTTGCCCATGAGGGGGTTGCTCACTCAGAACTCACTGATTGACTGAACCATTCTCTGTTGCCCATGATGAGGTTGGTGACTCAGATCTCACTGAATGACTAAATCATTCTCTGTTGCCCATGATGAGGTTGTTGACTCAGATCTCACTGAATGACTGAACCATTCTCTGTTGCCCATGATGAGGTTGTTGACTCCAATCTCACTGAATGACTGAACCATTCTCTGTTGCCCATGATGAGGTTGGTGACTCAGATCTCACTGTTTGACTGAACCATTCTCTGTTGCCCATGAGGGGGTTGCTCCCTCAGATCTCACTGATTGACTGAACCATTCTCTGTTGCCCATGATGAGGTTGTTGACTCAGATCTCACTGATTGACTGAACCATTCTCTGTTGCCCATGATGAGGTTGTTGACTCCAATCTCAATGAATGACTGAACCATTCTCTGTTGCCCATGATGAGGTTGGTGACTCAGATCTCACTGTTTGACTGAACCATTCTCTGTTGCCCATGAGGGGGTTGCTCCCTCAGATCTCACTGATTGACTGAACCATTCTCTGTTGCCCATGATGAGGTTGTTGACTCAGATCTCACTGATTGACTGAACCATTCTCTGTTGCCCATGATGAGGTTGTTGACTCAGATCTCACTGAATGACTGAACCATTCTCTGTTGCCCATGATGAGGCTGTTGACTCAGATCTCACTGTTTGACTGAACCATTCTCTGTTGCCCATGAGGGGGTTGCTCCCTCAAACCTCACTGAATGACTGAACCATTCTCTGTTGCCAATCTCTAGGTTGTCCACAATATCGGCATGGGTCTGGAGACAGTCACCTTGGCCTGGGGCATGGGGGCAGAAGCTGCCCATCTGGTACAAGATGTCCTGCGGCTGACCAAACCATTCCCTCACATGTGTCAGCCATTTAACACCCTTGCATGATCATTAAGTAATATCTTCATCACCGTTATTACTAGATCAGCTTGTGGGCATACATGGACACACATTCTCAGGGAGTACGCAGTCAAAGCTGGCTACTCAAGGATCACCCGAGACGTTTTCTAGATTTTCTATATTACAGTTTCTGAACATAAGGTGGATAACTACTGACAGTATTTCAACTCGAGGGAGACAGCGCGTTCTAATTACTGAACTTGAGAGACACACAGACCATTCTATGAGAATCATGGAGAAAAGTATTCTGTTTCAGAAATTAAGCATGTCTACACACTCTGTACAATCCAAATCCAAGCGGTTACCATTTTTCAATATTAAAACATGTCCCAATTTAATTGTAAATATCATGATTGATTTTGTTGTTGACCGAAACATAATTGCCTGAAAAAAGTCAGCATGTGTTATGTTTGAAATATTGACATGTTATGTTTGAAATATTGATGTGGTTATTGTGTGCTCAGGGTTACCCAACAGCTGGTCTGAGCAGGTCGTATTTTGGACAACAGTCAGGCTTACAAAATGTTGCATGTCCTTTACATGACGTCACAGTCAACCTCAGCATTTTTCTTGGTTGTTTGTAATTTCTTGGCAAATTTACGTTCAGTAGTTTGCCATTTTTTCTTAACGTCCGGTACTCAAGCCATTTTATGAAAACTAACGCAAGGCAGTCTGCTGCCGAATCACCCACAGCTGTGTTTCGAACGAGTTATATGGGACTACGAGTTGCGTCTGTAACACCTTCGCCATAGACCCGGCCAGGCCATTATTTGATCAGTCTCATGCAGATCATCTTTCAGGCAACAGTCTTACTACTATATATATATATATATATATAGACAGACAGACAAACAAGAGAGACAGAGACAAAAAGGCAGACATGAGAGCAAGACAGCTCACAATGTTGTGAATATTTCCAGTGAAATTACTGACCTTAATGGTTAAAATATGTTTAAGATGAAGATTTATCCTGTCACATGACATACAATCTCTGTCACATGACATACAAAATAGTTGTTTGGTTGCCTCAGCACAGGAGGCACAAGTCTGTGTAGATCATACACAACCCATCTGTGACATCCAGCAACAGACAGCGTCATCATACAGCCAGCCCTGTCTAGGCTCTGATAGATCATACAGCCTGCTCTGTCTAGGCCCTGATAGATCATACAGCCTGCTCTGTCTAGACTCTGATAGATCATACACAACCCATCTGTGACATCCAGCAAAAGATAGCGTCATAATACAGCTAGCCCTGTCTAGGCTCTGATAGATCATACAGCCTGCTCTGTCTAGACTCTGATAGATCGTGTACAACCCATCTGTGACATCCAACAACAGATATAGTCACCATACAGCCAGCCCTGTCTAGGCTCTGACAGATCATACACAATCCATCTGACATCCAACAACAGATAGAGTGATCATGCACTCAGCCCTGTCTAGACTCTGATCACAACCCAGCAGATAGACTCTCAATCCATCGCCAGTTCCCCTGCCTCATGTATGGCATGCCCAGGGTACCTATAATGTCCTATGTCCATCGTTGTGCTGGTCTGCCCCTACCTTTCTGTTGTTCTGTCTGAACCACCGTGTTGTTTGATGCGTGGCCAAAGTGTGTTAGTTTCAGAGACTTGACACTGTCAATGAGCAAGCTTTTGTGTGATGTTCAGTAGACATAATTTTCATATCTTCAACAATGGATGTAAACAACATCAAATTCAGAAGTGCTTGCTTGCTTGCTTGTGTTCGTTGGCTTGAGCTCCAACGCGAAGTCCTGTATGTCGGATGAAGGCATCCTGTTGTCCAACATCAGTGTGATGTCATACAGGACCTGAGTTTTGCGTGAGTATCCGTTGCCCCATGTCTGGCTTATTGGTGTGCAGACTGGTGGTTCCTCGCCGTACAGGCAGACACTCTCCGACTTCGGAGGAATCGGCGATCCTACTGACTTTAGCCAGGACCCCGAAGGGACCTGTTGCCCAGGACGCTCGACGAGGACGCGTCAATAGGTCTTGGCCAGTATATAACCCGGCCCTGGTGCCTTGGAAACACCTCTGCGTCCCAAATTCAGAAGTGAATGTAATCAACATCAAATTCAAAAATGGAGGTAATCAAGATGAAAGTTTTCAGTGGAGGTAATCCGTGTCAGACTTTTATTGCAGACAAAACCGTGTAAATCTAGGACAATCATTGTAGATGATGGGACAACATCAAGAGTGGACACAGCATGGCAAGAAACAGTCAACACAAGTCAACCAGGAGGTATATGGGAGTGTAGATCATGACGGTTGGTTACAACAATCTCTAGTTTGTCAGTTCATCGATATAACGATCAGTGCTGTGACAGTAAATCATGTCATTGGCTCATGTAACATGTTCCACATACACATCTCATGGTCAGGTTGAGGAAAAGCACTGTCTTCTTCACAACAACGATGAGCGCAATAATGATGAGGTTTTGCTCTAACATTAATATTGACACATTAACAACAGATCATAACAACTAACAGTAATACTGTACTAATAATATACAATAAATATGTCCATGTGGGGGGTGAGCGCCTGGGCTAGAGAGTCAGCCAGTGTTGTCTCTGAAATGTACAACATAATGTTGGTTAATTCACATCCAGACATTGATTGCACGTGAATGTTTGTTAATTCACATCTAGACATTGATTGCATGTGAATGTTTGTTAATTCACATCCAGACATTGACTGCATGTGAATGTTTGTTGATTCACATCCAGACATTGACTGCATGTGAATGTTTCTTGATTCATATCTAGACATTGACTGCATGTGAATATTTGTTAATTCACATCCAGACATTGACTGCATGTGAATGTTTGTTGATTCATATCTAGACATTGACTGCATGTGAATGTTTGTTGATTCACATCTAGACATTGACTGCATGTGAATGTTTGTTGATTCACATCCAGACATTGACTGCATGTGAATGTTTGTTGATTCATATCTAGACATTGACTGCATGTGAATGTTTGTTGATTCATATCTAGACATTGACTGCATGTGAATGTTTGTTGATTCATATCTAGACATTGACTGCATGTAAATGTTTGTTGATTCACATCCAGACATTGACTGCATGTAAATGTTTGTTAATTCACATCCAGACATTGACTGCATGTGAATGTTTGTTGATTCATATCTAGACATTGACTGCATGTGAATGTTTGTTGATTCATATCTAGACATTGACTGCATGTGAATGTTTGTTGATTCACATCTAGACATTGACTGCATGTGAATGTTTGTTGATTGACATCTAGACATTGACTGCATGTGAATGTTTGTTGATTGACATCTAGACATTGATTGCATGTGAATGTTTGTTGATTGACATCTAGACATTGACTGCATGTGAATGTTTGTTGATTGACATCTAGACATTGACTGCATGTGAATGTTTGTTGATTGACATCTAGACATTGTCTGCATGTGAATGTTTGTTGATTGACATCTAGACATTGACTGCATGTGAATGTTTGTTGATTGACATCTTGACATTGACTGCATGTGAATGTTTGTTGATTGACCTCTTGACATTGACTGCATGTGAACTACAAGAGGGAACCACAACATTAACTTCTCTTCAACAAGTTTGTCATCTGTGACAAGCCAGATCTATGGTGACATGAATATTCACACTAGTCATATGAATCACCTGACATGGCATTTAAATGAATAATGAAATCACCTGACATGACATACTGGACATATAATGGAATCACCTGACATGACATACTGGACATATAATGGAATCACCTGACATGACATACTGGTATTTCAGTTGAGTCACCTGACATCACATGACATACAGACTAGTCTGCTTATCCAATGACCCGACATACTGTGTAATATATCCAAAAGCTAGCGCTCTCTTGTTTTCCACAGTAGGCAACGATTAGCTACCTACATAACAAGCCACGCCCCAGAGGCTGCTCTGAGCCACTCAAAGACCGTAGTGACCTCCTGAAAGGCTGTTATAAGCCCTTCAAGTGCCGCAGTGATCCCCTTAAATGCTGTGTATGTCAGAGGTCTGGTAGTGTGATCATAACATCTGACCACCAACCAGAAGGTTACTGACCTGCCAACACGGACACTTGCAAATAAGGGGCATGAATGAGGACCTAGAAGAGTTTACCTGAAATCTGGTGACCACCCGCTTCTGAATGATATCTTCGTGCTCGGTCACTGGAGAGATGGCCAGAGCCAGCCGCTGGGGGGAAACAAGAGAGTGGTTGGGGTTTGAACACGTGGCTCGTGAGATATCTACTATAACAAATGTGAACTGACAACATCAGATTTGACAGATAAACATGCTTCACTACATTCATATGGGAGGCAGCGAAACGTCATCTGCTTCACGTGCCTGACCCCGAGCAAGCACTGTCGACCACAACTCCCCATCCCTCCCAGTCGTGTCATATGTTCATAAAGTTTCCCGTTGGGTACATTTGTATTTTTTGCCCGTCTGTGTAACTTTACTTATACGTCTTTCTTTGCCTCTTTTCTGAGCTAGTCATGTCCTAATGCAATGTGGGAGTGAGCGCGTAACCGACTGCGCGCTTGCTAATGGGAGCACGCAGATAGCAGTATATTTCCACATGAAAAAAGACACGACAATGGTGCGTCCTCTGTTAGTCGCCAGACCACGCCTTGGCTGTACCCCGCCAGAGATGACCAGGATATGTCACTCAAAGTCACATAGATGAGGTCAATAATGAGTCGGTTTGTATGAGGTGTCCAAGCAGGGAAGAATTATAGGGATATTGCCGATGCTTGGTTCAAATGACACGCGGCGTGTTGTTAGGTTAGGAACCAGATGTACACCTGATGAAGATTACAGGGAGTTCACGGAAACGTTGAGATTCTCTCTCTCTCTCTCTCTCTCTCTCTCTCTCTCTCTCTCTCTCTCTCTCTCTCTCTCTCTCTCTCTCTCTCTCTCTCTCTCTCTCTCTCTCAGACACATATACACATAAGACACTTCCGGTCCCCAGCATGGCGGTTAGGCATTGAACCGCTACGGCCTCTAGTATTTATCTTTGTTTGCATTTCGCATTTTCCTCATGTTGGACTGGTAGTATATGGTTCCGTCGCCCTGTTACTGAGTGAGTGCGTGGTGCGACTCTGTGAGCTGTGATATTCACATGGAATACTTTTACATGTCCGCCTTTGTTTGTACAGTAATCTGCATGTTCGGAACAATGGCTACCGGCTGTTGCTGAATTGACTGATTTCTTTTTTCGGTTCACAAGTGCATTTTTCAGGAGACTCCTGGGAATCGGCGCTGGAGCTGCGGAGTTCGTGCTTAATGCGACGCTTTCGACGGGTCGCCCTGCGAAAAGAGACAGAGCCATGTGAGAAAACCCGGGTCAATGAGGTCTTTCTGGTGACTGCCGAATCCATCGACGATGAACTGTGGTTTTCGTGGAAGATTTTTGTGTTGGCATTCTGGCGGCGGCATTGTGCACAGTGTACCTGTGCGGGCTGTTGGATTGCCGAGACTCCTGTCTGTTCCACTTTTCATATTGGACAGTGGGGAGAATTGTGTGTGATACTCACTGGCACAGGAACGGAGCATAATGGGGACGACCCGTTGCCGTGAAGTTGGAACCTCGACCAACTAACTATATATATATATATATGTGTGTGTGGTGTATGGGTGTGTCACTGCCGTGGCATAGAGTAACGAGTCCAGGGTTCGAAATCAGCCGCTGACGATTCAGAAGCAGACAACCTTGCGTTGGTATGAGCGTCGGTCTTTCAGAAATCAATGGTACACCGCTGAACGTAAAATAGCTTCGTAGAAGACAAACAGCCAAAATATGCTGGGGGTTACTGCGTCGTCCTGTTCACTAGAAGGATATGCAACTAAATATAATATATCATAGACCAGCAAGGAAGGTGTTTTTTTTTTTTTTTTTACAATTTCCTGCCAGAGATAGAAGACACGCTACAGTTACCTGCCAGAGATAGAAGACACGTTACAGTTAGTTACATGCCAGAGATAGAAGACACGCTACAGTTACCTGCCAGAGATAGAAGATACGTTACAGTTAGTTACCTGCCAGAGATAGAAGACACGCTACAGTTACCTACCAGAGATAGAAGACACGCTACAGTTACTTGCCAGAGATAGAAGACACGCTACAATTACCTGCCAGAGATAGAAGACACGTTACAGTTAGTTACCTGCCAGAGATAGAAGACACGCTACAGTTACCTGCCAGAGATAGAAGACACGCTACAGTTACCTGCCAGAGATAGAAGACACGCTACAGTTACCTGCCAGAGATAGAAGACACGCTACAATTACCTGCCAGAGATAGAAGACACGCTACAATTACCTGCCAGAGATAGAAGACACGTTACAATTACCTGCCAGAGATAGACACGCTACAATTACCTGCCAGAGATAGAAGACACGTTACAGTTAGTTACCTGCCAGAGATAGAAGACACGCCACAGTTACCTGCCAGAGATAGAAGACACGCCACAGTTACCTGCCAGAGATAGAAGACATGCCACAGTTACCTGCCAGAGAAAGAAGACACGCCACGGTTACCTGCCAGAGATAGAAGACACGCCACAGTTACCTGCCAGAGATAGAAGACACGTTACAGTTAGTTACCTGCCAGAGATAGAAGACACGCCACAGTTACCTGCCAGAGATAGAAGACACGTTACAGTTACCTGCCAGAGATAGAAGACACGTTACAGTTACATGCCAGAGATAGAAGACACGCTACAGTTACCTGCCAGTGATAGAAGACACGTTACAGTTAGTTACCTGCCAGCAAGAGCCGGTGTTCCTGAGTAACCTGTAGACGATGTAGCCTGGAACCATGAACATGGAGGAACAGGCGATACACCATCCCACGACGTTAGCGTAATATGGATATGTGTAGATGCCCTGCGATGACCTGTAGGTCAAAGGTTGGTAGGATATTATACTGGACACCACCACCACCTGTGAATTATACGTCACTTGTGGGAAATTGTAGCAAATAGTGGATACATAGAAACACGTCACTTGTGGGAAATTGTAGCAAATAGTGGATACATAGAAACACGTCACTTGTGGGGAATTGTAGCAAACAGTGGATACATAGAAACACGTCACTTGTGGGGAATTGTAGCAAATAGTGGATACATAGAAACACATCACTTGTGGGAAATTGTAGCAAATAGTGGATACATAGAAACACGTCACTTGTGGGGAATTGTAGCAAACAGTGGATACATAGAAACACGTCACTTGTGGGGAATTGTAGCAAATAGTGGATACATAGAAACACGTCACTTGTGAGAAATTGTAGCAAATAGTGGATATATAGAAACACGTCACTTGTGAGGAATTGTAGCAAACAGTGGATACATAGAAACACGTCACTTGTGGGGAATTGTAGCAAATAGTGGATACATAGAAACACGTCACTTGTGAGAAATTGTAGCAAACAGTGGATACATAGAAACACGTCACTTGTGGGGAATTGTAGCAAATAGTGGATACATAGAAACACGTCACTTGTGGGAAATTGTAGCAAATAGTGGATACATAGAAACACGTCACTTGGGGGGGGGGGGGAATTGTAGCAAACAGTGGATACATAGAAACACGTCACTTGTGGGGAATTGTAGCAAATAGTGGATACATAGAAACACGTCACTTGTGGGGAATTGTAGCAAACAGTGGATACATAGAAACACGTCACTTGTGGGGAATTGTAGCAAATAGTGGATACATAGAAACACATCACTTGTGGGAAATTGTAGCAAATAGTGGATACATAGGAACACGTCACTTGTGGGGAATTGTAGCAAACAGTGGATACATAGAAACACGTCACTTGTGGGGAATTGTAGCAAATAGTGGATACATAGAAACACGTCACTTGTGAGAAATTGTAGCAAATAGTGGATACATAGAAACACGTCACTTGTGAGGAATTGTAGCAAACAGTGGATACATAGAAACACGTCATTTGTGGGGAATTGTAGCAAATAGTGGATACATAGAAACACGTCACTTGTGGGAAATTGTAGCAAATAGTGGATACATAGAAACACGTCACTTGTGGGAAATTGTAGCAAATAGTGGATACATAGAAACACGTCACTTGGGGGGAATTGTAGCAAACAGTGGATACATAGAAACACGTCACTTGTGGGGAATTGTAGCAAATAGTGGATACATAGAAACACGTCACTTGTGGGAAATTGTAGCAAACAGTGGATACATAGAAACACGTCACTTGTGGGGAATTGTAGCAAACAGTGGATACATAGAAACACGTCACTTGTGGGGAATTGTAGCAAATAGTGGATACATAGAAACACGTCACTTGTGAGAAATTGTAGCAAATAGTGGATACATAGAAACACGTCACTTGTGAGGAATTGTAGCAAACAGTGGATACATAGAAACACGTCACTTGTGGGGAATTGTAGCAAATAGTGGATACATAGAAACACGTCACTTGTGGGGAATTATAGCAAACAGTGGATACATAGAAACACGTCACTTGTGGGGAATTGTAGCAAACAGTGGATACATAGAAATACGTCACTTGTGGGGAATTGTAGCAAATAATGGATACATAGAAACACGTCACTTGTGAGGAATTGTAGCAAACAGTGGATACATAGAAACACGTCACTTGTGGGGAATTATAGCAAACAGTGGATACATAGAAACACGTCACTTGTGGGGAATTATAGCAAACAGTGGATACATAGAAACACGTCACTTGTGGGGAATTATAGCAAACAGTGGATACATAGAAACACGTCACTTGTGGGGAATTGTAGCAAACAGTGGATACATAGAAACACGTCACTTGTGGGGAATTGTAGCAAATAGTGGATACATAGAAACACGTCACTTGTGGGGAATTGTAGCAAATAGTGGATACATAGAAACACGTCACTTATGGGAAATTGTAGAAAATAGTGGATACATATAAACACGTCACCTATGGGAAATTGTAGCAAACAGTGGATACATAGAAACACGTCACTTGTAGGACATTGTAGCAAATAGTGGATACATAGAAACACGTGTACCCACGCACACATACACATGAGTAAGTAGATCTACACAAGACATGTAGGTGGATCTACACTAGACATGGAGGTGGGTCAACACGAGACATGGAGGTGGGTCAACACGAGACATGGAGATGGGTCAACACGAGACATGGAGATGGGTCAACACGAGACATGGAGATGGGTCAACACTAGACATGGAGGTGGGTCAACACGAGACATGGAGATGGGTCAACACGAGACATGTAGGTGTCTGTGGGAATGATAGAGTTGCTGGTTTGGCGTCAAGCGCACTAATTGTGGGTGGGGGTAGGGGTGGAGCGGAGCATTGAGGATGGACAAGAGACATACAGCGCTCAATGAAAGTGAAGGGACACCGTGGGTAACCCCTTGCTGACCACGACAAGTTTCCCGGAGACATCTCGTGGTTTTGTTTAGAGTACAGAAAACTGACAGGAGTAGAAGAAGAGGGAAGGAGAGGTGGAGGAAGAAGAAACAGAATACGTGTTACAAATGATTGATGAGTGAATAGATTATTGAGGAAATCCATGTAACTAGTCAATCAATAATCGATCAACCCACCAAAGCTGTACAGATCTTCTTCTCCCACTGTCTTGTACCCCCAGTGGAGCTTCAAGGCCGTCAAAAGTATCACCCACAAACCTCCTACTGTAGTCCTTCTTTTGTAGTTCCTTCCATGTCTTCGCCATGTTTCTCATCCATGTCTCTAACTATTATTTTTTATTTGCGTTTTATTGTTGGTGTTCTCCCTACATCACTCTTGTTCCAGCAGAAGAGCTTCCCATGTGATTTAATTGACAGGTTTTCCCATCGTGTGTCCCATCACACTCCAGCGTAGGTTTCTCTGTTACTGATTCCTTGGAATCTGGCTACTTCCCTCCATGAGCTCCACACTGGTGATTCTACCATGTTAGGTCCCTCCATGAGCTCCACACTGGTGATTCTACCATGTTAGGTCCCTCCATGAGCTCCACACTGGTGATTCTACCATGTTAGTTCCCTCCATGAGCTCCACACTGGTGATTCTACCATGTTAGGTCCCTCCATGAGCTGCACATTGGTGATTCTACCATGTTAGGTCCCTCCACGAGCTCCACACTGGTGATTCTACCATGTTAGATCCCTCCATGAGCTGCACATTGATGATTCTACCATGTAAGATCCCTCCACGAGCTCCACACTGGTGATTATGTGATACGATGTTGTCGTTTATTGTGCGCAGAAACTTGTTAATGAATGTTTGTAATTTAGTAGTGATTGGTTTTGCTTGTCTCCATGTTTCATTATTATTAACGTGGGTATCGAGATAATGGTTGGCTTTAGACTGGATGCTTTTTGGATGTTACTGAGAGCTTACTGTGTCTGTGCTGTTTACTACCGACAAACGATTGCCGCAAGCATGTTTAAACACACACAACTTACCACGAGAAGCAGCGGACAGACGAACTTCCAACAGATTCTCCAGAATATGCTGGGCTTTTCGCCAATCATCTTCTCCACGTCGGCGCAAAACTGGGGCAAACCTGGCAGGTAACATGATAAAACAGGTCAAGGCAAGCCCTTGGTATGCATAACTATGAAGCTGTAAGGCGCATATGCTAGGTCTCTGTAGAATAAAATGTCATCAACGACTGTCTCCTAGCAACCTTTCATTTTCAAAAAAAAAAAAAAAAATAAATCTCTGGTAGCCATTCTATGGAGTTGAGTCTACGTCAGAACTGTACTCGTTGTCAATGAATATCGTTGACATTGAACATAGAACTCCAAAACCTTCTCTCTGGAAACTGAGTGAGTTCCGAACTCAGTTGGCAGACAAACACCTACACCGCTTGGAGACAACATCCCCATCCCAGCCCTACCCCAGCAGCCAGTCGTCGTGTGCTGTCCTGCCCAGGCTACCCCAGCAGCCAGTCGTCGTGTGCTGTCCTGCCCAGGCTACCCCAGCAGCCAGTCGTCGTGTGCTGTCCTGCCCAGGCTACCGCAGCAGCCAGTCGTCGTGTGCTGTCCTGCCCAGGCTACCCCAGCAGCCAGTCGTCGTGTGCTGTCCTGCCCAGGCTACCCCATCAGCTAGTCGTCGTGTGCTGTCCTGCCCAGGCTACCCCATCAGCCAGTCGTCGTGTGCTGTCCTGCCCAGGCTACCCCATCAGCTAGTCGTCGTGTGCTGTCCTGCCCAGGCTACCCCATCAGCCAGTCGTCGTGTGCTGTCCTGCCCAGGCTACCCCAGCAGCCAGTCGAGGTGTGCTGTCCTGCCCAGGCTACCCCAAGATCCAGTAGTCGTGTGTTGTCCTGACTCAACACCTGGTTATGTCGTTATTTGCCTCTCCACAGATGTGAAGCTCCAGCACCCGTCTTAAACACGTCACTTATTTCTTTTTTTCACTTCACCTATTTCTTGTACACGTCACATATTTCTTGCACACGTTACCCATTTCTTGTACACGTCGCCTATTTCTTGTACACGCAGCCTATTTCTTGTACACGCAGCCTATTTCTACTACTCGCAGTCCATTTCTTGTACATGTCACCTATTTCTTTTACACCTCACCCATTTCTTGTACACGTCACCTATTTCTTGAACACGCTGCCTATTTCTTATACACGTCGCCTATTTCTTGTACACGCTGCCTATTTCTTGTACACGTCACCTATTTCTTGTAAACGTCACCTATTTCTTGTACACACAGCCTATTTCGTGTACACGCCGCCTATGGTACTTTTGTCAAGAGGAAAGATTCAATAACAGCTTCACCCCAACACTGATTTAGCCCGTGTCCATGACTCTGATCACCGCAACAGATATACCCGGTGTCCATGACTTAAACAACCCCAACAGATATACCATGTGTCCATGACTTAAACCACCCCAACAGATATACCATGTGTCCATGACTTAAACCACCCCAACAGATATACCCGGTGTCCATGTCTCTGATCACCCCAACAGATATACCATGTGTCCATGACTCTGATCAACCCAACAGATATACCATGTGTCCATGACTTAAACCACCCCAACAGATATACCCGGTGTCCATGACTTAAACCACCCAAACAGATATACCATGTGTCCATGACTCTGATCACCCCAACAGATATACCCGGTGTCCATGACTTAAACAACCCCAACAGATATACCCGGTGTCCATGACTTAAACCACCCCAACAGATATACCCGGTGTCCATGTCTCTGATCACCCCAACAGATATACCATGTGTCCATGACTCTGGTCGCCCCAACAGATATACCCGGTGTCCATGACTTAAACAACCCCAACAGATATACCATGTGTCCATGACTCTGATCACCCCAACAGATATACCCGGTGTCCATGACTTAAACAACCCCAACAGATATACCCGGTGTCCATGACTTAAACAACCCCAACAGATATACCCGGTGTCCATGTCTCTGATCACCCCAACAGATATACCATGTGTCCATGACTCTGATCACCCCAACAGATATACCATGTGTCCATGACTTAAACCACCCCAACAGATATACCCGGTGTTCATGACTTAAACCACCCCAACAGATATACAATGTGTCCATGACTTAAATCACCCCAACAGATATACCATGTGTCCATGACTTAAATCACCCCAACAGATATACCCGGTGTCCATGTCTCTGATCACCCCAACAGATATACCATGTGTCCATGACTTAAATCACCCCAACAGATATACCCGGTGTTCATGACTTAAATCACCCCAACAGATATACCCGGTGTTCATGACTTAAATCACCCCAACAGATATACCCGGTGTTCATGACTTAAATCACCCCAACAGATATACCCGGTGTTCATGACTTAAATCACCCCAACAGATATACCCGGTGTCCATGACTTAAACCACCCCAACAGATATACCATGTGTCCATGACTTAAATCACCCCAACAGATATACCCGGTGTCCATGACTTAAACCACCCCAACAGATATACCATGTGTCCATGACTTAAACCACCCCAACAGATATACCCGGTGTCCATGACTTAAACCACCCCAACAGATATACCCGGTGTCCATGACTTAAACAACCCCAACAGATATACCATGTGTCCATGACTTAAATCACCCCAACAGATATACCATGTGTCCATGACTTAACCCCCCCCCCCCCCCCCAACAGATATACCATGTGTCCATGACTTAAACCACCCAAACAGATATACCATGTGTCCATGACTTAAACCACCCCAACAGATATACCATGTGTCCATGACTTAAACAACTCCAACAGATATACCCGGTGTCCATGACTTAAATCACCCCAACAGATATACCATGTGTCCATGACTTAAACCACCCAAACAGATATACCATGTGTCCATGACTTAAACCACCCCAACAGATATACCATGTGTCCATGACTTAAACCACCCCAACAGATATACCCGGTGTTCATGACTTAACCCCAACAGATATACCCGGTGTCCATGACTTAAATCACCCCAACAGATATACCCGGTGTCCATGACTTAAATCACCCCAACAGATATACCATGTGTCCATGACTTAAATCACCCCAACAGATATACCATGTGTCCATGACTTAAACCACCCCAACAGATATACCCGGTGTCCATGACTTAAACCACCCCAACAGATATACCATGTGTCCATGACTTAAACCACCCCAACAGATATACCATGTTTCCATGACTTAAACCACCCCAACAGATATACCATGTGTCCATGACTTAAACCACCCCAACAGATATACCATGTGTCCATGACTTAAACCACCCCAACAGATATACCATGTGTCCATGACTCTGATCACCCCAACAGATATACCATGTTTCCATGACTTAAACCACCCCAACAGATATACCATGTGTCCATGACTTAAACCACCCCAACAGATATACCATGTGTCCATGACTTAAATCACACCAACAGATATACCCGGTGTCCATGACTTAAACCACCCCAACAGATATACCATGTGTCCATGACTTAAACCACCCCAACAGATATACCCGGTGTCCATGACTTAAACAACCCCAACAGATATACCCGGTGTCCATGACTCTGATCACCCCAACATATATACCCGGTGTTCATGACTTAAACACCCCCAACAGATATACCCGGTGTCCATGACTTAAATCACCCCAACAGATATACCATGTGTCCATGACTTAAACCACCCCAACAGATATACCCGGTGTCCATGACTCTGATCACCCCAACAGATATACCCGGTGTCCATGACTTAAACCACCCCAACAGATATACCCGGTGTCCATGACTTAAACAACCCCAACAGATATACCCGGTGTCCATGACTCTGATCACCCCAACAGATATACCCGGTGTTCATGACTTAAACACCCCCCCCCCAACAGATATACCCGGTGTTCATGACTTAAACACCCCCCCCCCCCCCCAACAGATATACCCGGTGTCCATGAATGACTTTGACCACCAGGCGCCAGATTTAAGAGTTAACAGATCTTCCAGGCATCTCACCAACATCGAACCTCCATGTTAGAAAACACGCGCCCTAACCATTGCTCTGGCACAGTTTCCGAATCGTAAAGTTGGCTGAAGTGAATGTTGGGAATGTTTGCTCAAGTGAATGTTGGCTCAAGTGGATCCACACAGGTGGACAGTTGACATGGTCTTGGGGTAGGTAGGTGGACAGTTGACGTGGTCTTGGGGTAGACAGGTGGACAGTTGACATGGTCTTGGGGTAGGTAGGTGGGCAGTTGACATGGTCTTGGGGTAGGTAGGTGGACAGTTGTCGTGGTCTTGGGGTAGGTAGGTGGACAGTTGACATGGTCTTGGGGTAGGTAGGTGGACAGTTGTCGTGGTCTTGGGGTAGGTAGGTGGACAGTTGTCGTGGTCTTGGGGTAGTTAAGTGAACATTTGACGTGGTCTTTGGGTAGGCAGGTGGACAGATGACGTGATCTTGGGATAGACAGCTGGACAGTTGACGTTGTCTTGGGGTAGAGAAGTGGACAGTTGACGTGGTCTTTGAGATGGTTGGTGGATGTGGGGACGTTTAGTGAACAACTGATGTGGGCTTTGGGTGATGCTGAAGTATTTGAAGGCCAATCATCGGCTTCTGTGCCTGTACAGTTGCCACCAACAATGGTCATGCACAAGGTGTTACTTAAGCACACAAGTAAAGAGTGACTGTACGAGTTGTTGGACTCACCATAAAACCAGGAGACGGCGACGACTTCACACAGGACAATGAAGACAATGGACGTGCCCGCAGCGAAGGCGTCCAGGATCGTGAAGACATAGATACCGCCCTGGGGAACAGTGAAATCATGGCAGAATATATGACAACTGATATGCACTATGTGAAGACATCAATACCGCCCTGGTTACACAGAAATCATGGCATAATATATTTCACAGGACGCTGTTTTGTGTTTTTCTGTGGAGGATGTATCCGTTTTAGGAAGTTTCTTACAAGAAACCACGGAAGGGAGGTGGTGGATAAATTTCGAGGACAGCCGACCGATAATTGTTGTTTATGGTCTCAAGTTTCGCGACGATAGGCAGAAGATGTCTTTAACGAGACAAAAGCTATCGTCTCAGGCCAGTATGGTCACTGCCAGGAAGGAAAGAAACAGCAAACTACCTTCTTTAAACATGCTTGGCTTACCATGATTCGTTAAATCACAGAACGTCACAAGAAAAAGACAGCGACACTGAATTTAACAACATGGAATGTTCGTACTTTAAGCGAAGTCGGAAAATTGGATGACATCAAACAAGAAATGGAAAGAGAGAATATTAATATTTTAGGAATGTGCGAGACGAGATGGAAAGGAACAGGAACTAAGACAGGGGAAGATTGTAAGATAATTTATTCTGGGCGAGAAGAAAGGCAAAGAGGTGTAGCAATTATCTTGGACATGGAAACATCAAAATCTGTTAAAGGATATTGGGCTGTGTCAGACATGGTTCTTTTGGTAAAATTAATCGGCAGACGTTTTAACATAAGCGTCATTCAAATATATGCCCTGACAAGAGAAAGCAATGAAGATAGTATAGAGGAGTTTTATAATGACATGGAGAATGCTTTGAAGAAATGTAAACATTCATAAATAAATATCATTATGGGTGACTTCATAGCGAAATTAGGAAATCAAGGCGATGGATGCATAGTAGGTAAACATGGTTTGGGAGAACGAAAACGAAAGAGTATACAGACTTGTAGAATGGGCAAAAGAGCAGGAAATGATTGTTGGAAACATCTGATTTAAGCAACATTCTAGAAGATTATGGACATGTAGGAGTCCTGAAAGCAGGATTAGAAATTAGCTTGATTACATCCTGATAAGCAGATAGTTTCGAAATGCGTTAACAATAGTAAAAACAGTTCCCAATGCAGACTGTTACACTATTCACAGATTTATTGAAAGCACATTGATGGTAAAGTTAAAGAAAGTCAAATACACACCAGGAAACACTAAATATGATCTGTGTACATTGAAAACAAGGAAATACAAGACCATTTTAACATAGACGTAAAGAACAGCTGTCATGTATTGTCTGATCTAGAGATCCTATTTCAAGATGAGGATGAATAATGGGAAATATTCAAGAATTCAATCAGTTTGGCTGCAGAAACAACTATTCCAAAATTAAAGAAAGTAGGTCGTAAGGAATGAATGACTGAAGAAATGCTACAATTAATGGAAACAAGAAGAGACAACAAAAATAACACGAAATGATAAATATTAAGAGATTTACAGCAAAACCAGAACATTATGCAGGGAGGCAAAAGAAGAATGTCTCGAGAAAAATTGCATAGAAATTGAAAACAAAAAAACACACACACAACAGTAAAAATACCAAATTAATGCACAAAAGAATGTAAGACCTTACTAATGAAAGAAGACGCACATCAACAGGCTGCATAATAATAAAGATGGAACAATTACAATAAAAAAAATGTCAGATTTTACATTTAGGGTCAGATTATGTGAACAACCTTTATGATGATACCAGAGAAGAAAGTATGATATTTGAAACAATAACGAAGGACCATCAATTTTGAAGATTTAGGTTTAGAATGCTCTTAACCATATGAAAACTGGCAAGACCCTGGGTCCAGACAACATCACAACAGAAATGATCAATGCCTTAGAAGAATATGGAATATACCAAGTCATCAGACTTTTTTTTTTGGTTCGCATATCCTTTACAGGACATCGTTGTCAACATCAGCATCTTTCAGCTGATTGTTGATTTCTTGGCAAGATTACGCTCAGTAGTTTGCCATTGATTTCTGAGCGACAGGCTCACATACGCAGTAAGTTACCGACGCGGAAAGAACCGCTACCGATTCCCACACAAGGTCACGTTACTTACGAGAGTATACGAGATTACGGAGAAAGTCGTGTAACCTCTAGACCAGGGATACCGGCAGTCATCAGAATGCTGAACATAATATATGATACTGGAGATATACCTCCTGAATTATGTAATTCTATATTTATGGCAATCCATAAGAAATAATGAACATTGGGATGTGATCAACATCAAAAAATTAGTATAATGAGCCACATCACGAAGATTATGCTCAGAATTATCATGCAAAGAATGAGGAAGAAAATACAACCCGAAATAGGAGAAGAAAAATGTGGGTTTGTAGAAAGTAAATGTACAATTAATGCTGTCTATATACTGAGAACAGTAAATGAACATTCTATAGAAGTAAACAAAGATCTACACCTTTGCTTTAGTGACTACACAAAGGCTCTCGATAAAGTGAGACATGTCTACATGTTTCGATGTCTGTCTGCCGAGTCACACCATCTCCCTGTCTGCCTGCCTGCCTGCCTGTCTGTCGAGTCACACCATCTCCATGTCTGTCTGTCTGTCTGTCTGTCTATTGAGTCACACCATCTCCATGTCTATTGTCTGTCTATCGAGATACGCCATCTTCAGGTACCAGGGAAGACCTCGGACATCCTGCAATATATCGTAATATTGAGTGCAAGTTGTGGAATCATCTTGGAATGTCCGCCCCGTGCCTGTTTCCATGTTCGGTGAAGTTCTACAGGTGTGCATAAGGTGCATAGGTCTGAGGCTGGTGTGTGCGAGCCACTGTAGCATGTCGAGGCTGGTGTGTGCGAGACATGTCGAGGGTGTAGAGCAGGTGACGAGTGTCGGGTCACGGCATCTGTAGCTGGTGGTATCCAGTGACCGCATCGACCCAGCATTTGTGCGGTTACATACAAGTCCCGCCTCCAGGGTCGAGACACTGGACCACAAGGCGAGCACTCTAGCACCCAGGACGACCCGCTGAGTTCCACTCAGCCATGTATGATTGACGTGATCATTGATAACAAGATGTGGCTCACCTGCGTCACACAAGGAATGGCAAACAGAAACGCCGACACGATGACAACCAGGGTCAGCACTTCTCGGAAGTATCGGTACTTCTTCAGCTCGGAGAACTCGTCTCGGAACCCGGTCAGGGGCGACTCCAGACCTCCGAACTGTAAATATCAAACACAAATAAATATCAACTACACAGAAATACCAACTACACACAGAAATATCACATTAACAGACATATCAAATACAGAGAAGTTTAAAATTCACAGACATATTAAAAAGGGACTAAAAACAGAGAAGCATCAAATTCATAGACATTAAAAAAAAATGAAAATCAAATAAACATAAATATCAGCTGCTTGGGAACCCTTGAGACGATTGTGTGTAGCTTGTGAAATAAACGCACAGGTGGTGATGAGCACTCGTAGAAGAAGAGAACATAGGTTGAGGTCAACGAGACACTAGACAAAATAAAGATACTGTTATAGGCACCCGGGGATTCCAGTCTGCCGCCTTCAAAAACGATATACTATCTCATGTTATTTCAGCGACTCGCGCGATCCTCGGCGTTTAGTATTTGCGATCTCGTTCTTTCAGAGAAGCTCTTGGTTTGTCAAGTTCGTCCGCTGCCCTCTACTTTTTCTGCCCCATCTTAGTGTCCTGTCCAACATTTCTGTTATAATGAGGATATGTGTACGTTATATGTTGGATGTATGTAAGAATTCATTTCTGTATTTAATTTTATACAAAAGTATTATTTAAGCGTATATTATATTCACATCTCTGTTTATTTTCTGTACTTTACCAGCGCCTATCAATGTTGGTGAATGTGTTTCTCACGGAAAATATCCAGCAGAGACAAACAACTATTATTGCTATCCGGCACACATGGGCGTAGACAGGTTCAGAAAGTGGGGGTTCATGTGACAGCCAACAGTAGGTAGGCAACCTTTCCGCCAATGCCAGCTACACCTGGAGGAGCAGCACTCCACGACTCAATATCTATTCCACGCATGTGCACGTCTCAATACATGCTTGTCTGTTTCATTTGTCGGTATATCTGTCTATCCTTCTCTGCTAGTACACCGGATATAATAATTCCTCTATCTTGTCCGTTGACCAGTCTATTTTCACCACCAGATCTATCTTATTCGTCGACCAGTCTATCTCCTTCACCACATCTATCATGTCCATCGACCAGTCTATATCGCTTTGATGATGATGATGATGATGATGATGATGATGATGATGATGGATCGAACTCAGGTAACTACTGAAATTCTTTCCATTCAAAGACCAAATCCCGTATTCGTACCCACCCAGTGATATAAATCGGTACAGTGATATATATATATATATAAATGCAATGTATGTCCGGATGTCATTGATGCGTTCGCGAACGGCCCATCCGATTGAGATGAAATTTTCTACATGTTTTCTTCTCATTCCCGTGCAGCGAACTGTCATAGTTTGTTAGTGTACAAACAGTTATTTACTTAATACAATTTAATATTTTAATTTACACTATAATTTATATATAGCGAGGGGACTTTACTTAAGAAAAGTTATATCAAGGGACATAACTTTTAATAGTATTGCTATATATTTTATATATAATTGTTACATTGTTATCAAAGCTTTATAAACTGTTTGTCTACAGTTATTTACAGGCATATGCGTTATAATATATAATTATAAAATCTTTAAGGCACTTGTAAAGTTTTCATAAAATAATTCATCTATTTTAAATACGTTAAAATTTTCTAACTCATCTTTTTATTTCTCTTCCACATCTATACAGTCATCCCAGCATTCATTGGGTTTTCGTGTTTTCATTGGGGTTTTCGTTTCATTTCGGGGTTTTCATTGGGTTTTCGTGATATCTTGGTAAGTTTACGTTCAGTAGGTGCAGATTGCCCTTCACTTTCACTTTTTCTAAAATAAATGTCATAAAAGGTTGGTAAATGCTTGCAAAGAGAAATATGTCCAAATCTTTAGAAAGCATTAGTCAAACAGATATAATTATCTTCAGCTCAATAGCTATATGTTTTAAAAATATGACGCTGACTTCGGAGACAGCTCAGAAGACCACACATTAATAACTTCAGCAAGATCAGATATACTGAATAACAGCTTTGAATTGTCAGATTGCCCTATTTAGTTATTGGGATGAAGATTGTTCTCTTCCAATCTGTTCACCATATTTCCGGGAACGGGGGGAACGGAAGCAGGGGCCGAATATGAATTAAATGAGACGCTCCCTGCCAGGGGCTGGGCGAAGCCAGGCCGGGCTTCTTTTTTGGGAACGGGAACGGGAGCAGGGGCCGAATATGAATTAAATTAGATGCTCCCCGCTAGGGGCTGGGCGAATCCGGGCCGGGTCCTATGGATGGATGGATGGATGGATGGATAGATAGATAGACAGCCGGGCCGGGTCGTCAGACAGACAGACAGACAGACAGACAGAGATATATAGATAGAGAGATAGAGACAGACAGACAGACAGACAGATAGATAGATAGATCGATAGGCAGGCAGGCAGGCAGGCAGACAGACAGATAGATAGATCCCCGCCAGGGACTGGGGGAAGCCGGGCCGGGTCAGCTAGTATATAATATATATATATATATATATATATATATATATATATATATATATATATATATATATATATATATATATATACACACATATATATATATCCACCCATAATGTGCCATGCCGATAAGCGTCATGTTTTGCCATCTCACTCGATCACCAGAGTCGTGGATCAGCTTCGTGGTCCTGTCTCGACCATGCCACGTGGCCAAGCCATCCAGACATTTACTTCTCGGTCTTCCCCTTGGTCTCTTCCCTTCGGTCTTGCCAGTTGACACCAAGTTTCCTAAGCCATTTCTTCTCTTAACATGCTGTGGCATAACGCTAACCACCATTATTCATTTACCAAAACATGCCACAAGAAGAGGAAACAACATTAAAAGAAATTGACTTCACAACCGCAAACGGAGACTAGGACTTAAAACTTAACATCGAAACTGGAACTGCATAAGTGACAGATGACGTGGATTCTTAGAAAGATTTCATCAGACAAAGCTCGGAAGACCATTGGACGAAATAGACATGTGACCCGCTTTCGCGCCAACGCCGGATTTGCATATGTTAATATTTCATCAGATCTGGTAAGCCCGTACTTTTTCCTGCAACCAGCCTTATGAACAGATGTGAGAAGCTGGTGTGACCAAATTTTCAAACATGGAATTGCGGGGTGTCTAGATCTGAGGTAAGCTTGTGATTCCCGAGATTAGACTAAGAACCCGATGTATCAAGTATCAAGTAATGGTAACCCGTGTTTGTGATGTCAATTGAAATGTATTATTATTAATTAAAACCTCTGAAATGTAAAAATGCTCGACTGTAGATTCTAACGACGCAGAGCCGTTCCCGGGCAAAATGACTCTCCAATACTCTCTTCGATGAAACTGCAATCTCTGATATTCTTAGAGATAATTATTAACTTTAAGAAGTGCATTATACTACTACCTTCTATTCTAAACAACTGTGAGAAGTGATGATTCGAAAGCAATCTGGTGCATTTTGTCAGAAACATTGTTAAAGATGCTATCACTACCTACAGCTGAAATGACAGTTCGTGTACTAGAATAAGTGCCTTGTTCTAAAACAGACTTATCTATGCCTATTTACAATCTAGAAAGCTGAAAGAGAAATCAATCTTTCCTTTCTCCTTCATCTATTGAATCAATAGGGTTTGACGAAATAAATATTTATATTTATGTCAAATTTTAATTAGATAAGAGCACTTATGAACTGCATTGCATCAGAAGATTTGTGCTTCGTGGAACTCCATCACACGAAGTGAACTTAACTCATTACTCAACATAACTTAAAACACAACACCACTCAACACCACTCATCACCACACAACCCAACACTCAACATCACAACAACAGATAATGGGAGAGAGTTATTAGACACAAGAAGAAGAAGAAGAAGAAGAAGTTAATTGGGAAAACACAGAGAATTATTTATACACGCGATAAACACCATTGAGTGGAAGAAATGTTATAAATGTATGTCATTTATTTACATGCATCTTGACACCTTCTCACTCTTGTCACTGTCTTACTGTACACGTTCACTGACCCCAGGTCAAATGAGAACTTACATACAGCAGGAACAAGTTGATACAAGGCGTACACAGTGTGATAAACTCTGACCACCCCAAATTAACCCAACACTAGCTTAGAGAAAAAAGGAGGGGAGGGGAACTAGTTCCTACTTCAGGAAGTTAGATTTCTTCCGACCTACTTCTAGAATATTGTATTGGTAGGAATGTATATATTTATGTGAATATTCATCAGTGATTCTTGGTGGCTACATACCAACAACCACCCAACACATCAGCGAACTAACCACCTAAATCAGACTTGACAGAGGGAAGCCGAGAGAAAGAGATGAACCACAAGTGAGATGGAGGATGACTTGGCCATGAGCAGAGTATGGGGAGGCCTTCAGAGGAGCTATACGGGCAGACCTGAAGTGGATCCATCAGTCAATGGACCCTGGCTTACCTAATCTTCCAGTCACCAGGTTACCTTTCTAATGGGTATACACCACACCCAATTTCAGGAAACTGATATTTAATTGTTGAATTACCATCACACTTAATATGTACAACATCAAAATGTTTACTATGTTTCACACTTGTTGACATCTCATGTACTGATGCTTGTTTCTTGATGGTCTGTGTAACTGGTCCAATATGCAACTTTTCTAATGTATTTTGTGTAAATCACAATAGAGATGTATGTACTGACCAGAAGGCTCAGGCCCAGTCAATAAATGATTAACATGAATTGACCTTCTGTTAATTTATCAGTTCAAACCTATCTGTGAGTCAACAACTTCTTTGTACATCATGTTGTCAGAATCTAATGTGATTGATTATGTGTTTGATTGTTTAACAATAAATCCACTCATAATGACTTACTAAAATGGGGGAGAGAAGACTCTAGATCTATCAACTGCTCAACATCCATGTTTTCTTCATCTAAATCAGGCTGAGAAAATTCTCCACACTTTCCTCAGATTTGATAACCAATAAAAGGGGGCTCCAGAGCTAAAGAATCCTTGGAGAAGGGGCAGAATCCCAGTTAGTAATCATTATTCTCACCAGGGCCATAATCTATATCTCCTAGACATACGTAATAGAACGAGGCCTGCAGATAACTCAAGGTTCATATTCTGGGGTTATTGAAGATAGAAGAGGATGGGGCTCTACTTCTTTTGTTAGAAATGGGGCATGCACTACAGTGATCTCCCACTCCCTTCAAAAATATATGACATATTGTCGGCTACGTCCTGGATGGTTCTCATAAATAAATTAAACAATTAAATAATACATTGTGTAATTAAAAAGTTACATAAAACAAACACAATTATCCTTAGATTTTGAACATTGTCATTTTCTTATATTGATTGACAGCCACATGATATGAAGGGCATTTACAGATAAATAAGAGTAGGTGACTGATCATTCCTCCTGAAGAAGGGGGCCATGTTCAAATAGGCTTATACTTCAGAAAGAGGTGCTCCAGGAGGAATATCAAGTATAAATCTACTATACAAACACTACTTCTCTTCCAGAGAAGGTGTTCTTTTCCTGTGAAGTCTGAACTTAACAGCATTCCATCAACCACCGGAAAATCTTATCCGTTGGGAAAACTCTGTCTAATTTCAGATTCTTTTCTTTACTAGGAATTAATTCTGGTTAATTCAGTGCCCGCTGCCTTTGGCTTTTCCAGCATTGACAGACAGACATAACATAGGGTGTTTTTAATATTGCACATGCTCTGTTGTATATTTGCAGATCAGGGACTGACAAGCTTACGCGGATCAGACTAACTGCAATTATATTTTTTAGGCAGAACAAAGCAATAAATTATAGACATGGCGGAAACTGCAAAGTTTAGAGCCCAAATAACAGAAACAGGTAGGGAATGCGGGTTAGATGGCCTTGAGCTAGCTAACTATGTTTCAGATGCATTCGACAAAAGAGAAAGACTGCAAGCGGAATTGGCTCTCAAGGAAAAACAGCTTCAGGCTGAATTGGCTGTGAGGGAAAAACAGTTTCAAGCAGAATTGGAGGAGAAAGAGAAACGATTTCAAGCAGAATTGGAGGAGAAAGAAAAACAGCTTCAAGCAGAATTGGAGGAGAAAGAGAAACGACTACAGGCTGAAATGGAAGATAAGGAGAGAGAGCGTCAACACCAACTGGAGTTGAGGAGAATGGAGATTGAAGTGGAGATCCGGAGAATAGAGAAAGGGAGTGGTCCTACACCCTCAACCTCATCAGGATCGCCAGTGACAGAACCACCTCCTCACGTCTCTCACCTTAATTCAGGAGCTATGTCATTTCCTCTGGAACCCTTTAATGAACAGACTGACCACATCGAAGGATTTTTATCACGCTTCGAGGCAATGGCTGTCAGCTGTGGGCTTGAAGAAAGTAGATGGGCGACGAAGTTAGCGCAGGCCTTAAGATCCACGGCGTATGATGTGTTCTCGCGCCTCACTAGAGAGGAACAACAGAACTACACAACACTTAAGACGGCACTCTTGAGCCGATTCGAAGTGGACGCCGAATCTTATAAACTCAGGTTCAAAGCCGCAAGGAAGGAACCGGGTGAGAGTTACGCGCAACTAGTCGAAAGACTGAAGTCATACATACAAAGATGGACTTGCTTGGGACGATTTGAGGAAAGTTTTGAAGGACTCCGTGAAATGATCATCATTGATCAGATCAAGGGGAAAATGCAGAACGAAATGAAGGCATTCTTAACCCAAAACGGGGCTGACCGCCTGGAAACTATAATCATCCTGGCAGAGAGATTTGAGAAATCTCAGAAGGAGATGGGAGGAAAGGGACGTTCGAACAACACCCCCTCTCAAAATAAAACTCCACAGCCAAAAGAGGGTGAAAACACTGTAGCCACCAGGAAAAAGGGGAAATCCTAGAAAAACACTCAAAACTCAGTCCAAACAGCGCCGAAGGAGGACAAACCATTCTGTACCCATTGCAAAATTAGAGGTCACACATTTCAGAATTGCAGGAAGAAGCCAACTCCACACACAGCGGCATGTTTGGCCAACCGAAAAGAGAAAAAAGTGAGCACTGGTGAAACGTCCAAACAGACATCTCATCAAGAAACATCATCTCGTATTCCGGTTGTAGAATCCATCTTGCTAAATGGATTCAAAACGACTGTGGCATGATGTCTTCAGACGTTCGCATCCCCAGTCCATTTACATTTCTCAATGCTCAGTAGTTAACCACGTAAGCCGTCGTGATACCCTAACTAAAAATAGAATCGTAGATTCTAGATCGAGAGCGGGTAGATGAATGGTGGGGTCTCAATTTCATTGGGTAACCCTTGGGCTGGTAACGCTCCTTAATACATAATTAGCCCGCCAGTCGAAGCCTTGATTCCATCCCGTAAGGACGTGTTCAAGATGCAGTGGTAAAATTTGCCCAAAAGCATTCTTTGGGAGGTGGTCATCTGCACTCCAGGTACCTAAATCATTTAATATGTTATGTGTAAACCTTATGAAGTGAGAGAGAGAGACGAATGGCCAAGTATTTTCTTGAGAAAATGTAAAAAGAAGACAGGACTTCGGTACAGTGACTCTAAAACTGCCGCTCAAAACCTGTCATGTCTACCGCAGTGAAACATTCTTACCATGTCTATTGTCTGTCTGATTTGATGATTTGCATATGCTTATGACTGTAAACCACGCTCAATGCATATTGCAAAACCTTTGTGCGCTCTGAACATTCGTTGAGTGCCTATCATGACCATTCTTAACCAAACTGTACATCGCTCTTGAGAGTTACCTTTGGCAGTTATGTTTCAGAATGTGTGATGCTATATACTGCATGTAATTTCTCCCTTATAATGGCTGAGAATGTTTGAATGAATGAGATGGTTATTATATAATTAACTTCTCATATTTGTAAGAGTAAAGACGCTTATTATATCCATGTTTGCAGGACTGCATTGCACTGTGGAAATTAACCTACAGTGTCTGTCAGCTGAATACATGGGAAGGCTCATGCTATTTGTCAGGGAAAATTCATGTTTTCTTTCATTATGTGTATTCCACATGTGAAAGCATTTCTGCCATACAATGCCTACTTCTTGGTGCTTAATCACACTGTCTGTTCTCATGGTACACCGGTCCCTGTGATCTACTCATTGTGGGAATTTACAAGATAATTGTGTGAAGCTGCCTCTGATTAGGAGTATGTGCCTATGACTTCACGGTTTTGGGGATGAACCTGGGGAAAGGATATCACCCCAAACCCCCAAATAAAATTGCACTTCATCATCAGTAAGAGGCGGGTGTTCGAATATCACACTCCCCTTTCCCCTCCCATTCCTCTCTGAATCTGTGATAGTACTGTATAACTGTGACAATGGTTCAATAGATGTAAAACACATGTTGTGCCTTTGTTTATTAACAGAGAATGAGGAGGATGGGGGAGGCCTTTCAATTACCAGGACAACTCCAGGGAAGTCCTGAGCTCTAGCTTCAACTCCAGCTGAAAAGTCAGACTCCAAAAAGACCAAAATGAACAACAGGTTGCAACAGATTCAGCCTGAATCCACTAATTCTGGCCTATACAGATGGCACTGAAGAAAAGTCTTTCTTAAAAGCCTAAGACAGGGATACTCTCCAATTTTGTAAAAGCTCCAGGCTATATCTTCAAGATAAATTCAAGAAGAAACCTTAAGAGGAGAGATCACCTGGTCTTCAGCATGTCACTACTGGCTAAGAGTGGACATTAAAGGTGCACTTGGAGCTGACCCTATCACAGCTTAATATTAATAATGGCTGAAAGCTGAAGGAGCAGAAGTTAATAAATAGAGCAAATTCACAAAATGGATTGGTGTTAAGTCGGTGTGGTGATTCAGTTCCATCAGAAATCTTAGGAGTGATAGACCGTGAAGAAAGACAGCTGGGACATATTGTTTCTTTTTAGATCTTCCTCCACTGGAAAAGTAAAAGAATAGTCTTGGGTGTCAACTTCATGAACAGTCAAATTTAGGTGAGATAGACAGAAAGAAGAATGCTAGGACATATTGTTTCTTTTTAGATCTTCCTCTACTGGAAAAGTAAAAGAACAGTCCTAAGTGTCAACTTCATGAACTCACCAGTGAAAAGATAGAGCTTTAAAATTTCTTTCAAGATTGTGACAGCAGGGAATAGCCTGAATTGGAAAACCATCATGGGGAGAACTGTAACCTGAGCTGTCCAACACCATCATAGGTGCTAAAAGGATTAAACAGACCAGTGGAGCAGAACGTCCATATGCTTGCCCCAATTTATGGCTTATCTTGTGTTTCCCTCATTAACAGTCGAAGAAAGGATTTAAGTCTAAAGTGTGGTGTAGGATAACTTATGGAGTAGAGAAGTGAAGGAGGAGGGTTATTTAGATTAATGTCTCGGTGGGATTTGGGTGTTGTATTTAGGTTCATAATTATGTCAATATATTACATATTAACTAAGAATTTGAAGTGTGATGATTGACTATATGAAGCCTGAGTCTTCACCTGGTCCAGAAACATTAATAAATGATTAGTAGTAAGAGAACAGTTTTTGAGATACATGTCTCTGTGATTGTCTTGTACATTGTTGAGAAAGAAATGTCCAACTGGTGTCAAGCATCTTCATGGTGACTGTTACTCTACTGTTGTGGTTGGTTACAGAGATTGTGAAAGTCTGTGTGGTTGTTGTCAAGTATCTTCCATGATGTATGACTTGTCTAACCTGTTGGTGTGATCATTCTTTGTGAATGTTTGTCCAACTGTTGTCAAGATCTTCTCATGTTGTCTTGTTCAACCAGTGTAAAATACAGTTGTTGTTTATGTTCACTACAATGGTACAATTGTCAATGTGATCATTTGTCCAAGTGTCTTGTGTCACTTGAAAGATGTAATAAGATCAAAAATGAGGTTGGCGACCAGAGCACAGTCAGCTGGAAGATGAGAGAACTGCTTTCATTGGTTACTGTGGCTGACTGCCAAGAGCTCTCTCTCTCTCTCTCTCTCTCTCTCTCTCTCTCTCTCTATATATATATATATATATATATATATATATATATATATATATATATATATATATATATATATGGCCTAGAAGAGAAATCATCTATAAATAATTCTGTGTAGAACTTAACTTGTGTCTAATTTCTCACAATGGGGGGTACTCGATGAGCCAAAATTCTGAATGGTTTCTCTACAAGGGTTATGCGAGAATAAATATCAATACCTCTAGACAACACTTGCTGTTACTAACCTGTATCTTTTATAGAGAGATATACTTTATAGAACTTCACTCATTAGAACTTCTGTAATTCTCTGGAAACCCACAAAAAACCTCACAACGACCTGTTTATATGATACTGGATTATCATATGACTGTGTTGTTTCATCATCCTTAGTTCACCCTGAACAGGTGACAGAGGAAATAGTGGAATTACAGGGACCACTGAAGAGTTCAACAAATATGTCTCTTCCAATGGCAAAAGTGAACATAGCCTCGCGGTATGTCACTGGGACAATCAAGGCAGCAGTCTTGGACGATCCGATATATCCTGTAATCCTCGGCCGTAGATTTATCGTTCTAGGAGAACCTGTTCAACCTGTGGCGATGGCGACCATGACCACTCGATCCCAGGCAACAAAAACTCCAGAAACAACTACGCCAATCCTTCGGACGGAGGAACTGAAGAGGGCACAAGAAGCCGACAGCACCTTGGAACCCTGCTTCAGAAAACTGTCAAAATCACATTTACCGCTACGTAAAGGTGATCTGTTCATGAAGTCAGCACTTCTTTACAGAAAAGCAGGACGAGCTGGACAAGAGTTTAATCAACTTGTTGTACCAACTCAATACAGGACTCAGATCTTAGAGATGGGTCATAGTCTACCATTCAGTGGGCACATGGGTATCAACGCTACTACACAGCGGATTACCACTCACTACTTTTGGCCAGGGATGAATTCAGACATACAACGGTTTGTAAAATCATGCCCACAGTGTCAGAAAGTATCACCAAAACACCGGACACCACCGGCAATGTTGGGTGAATCGCCAATCACTGGAATTCCATTTGAGAAAGTGGCTGTAGACATAATCGGACCTCTCTCAGCAACGAAGAGGCGAAGCCGATTCATATTAACGCTTGTGGACACAACAACCATGTGGGCCGAAGCAGTTCCTATGCCCAGCTGTGACTCCAAACACGTCGCTGATGCATTATTAGGAATATTCACACGTCTAGGATTCCCACAAAGGATCTTGACGGACAACGGTTCACAGTTTCGTGGTAATCTCATGGAAGAAACCTTCAGACTTTTTTCATGCACGCCATATCTTCAGTTCACCATATCACCCTCAGTCAAATGGACTTGTGGAAAGGTGGAACGGGACATTGATTAGTATCCTGCGCAAAATTGCCCAGGAGAAGACAGAGGATTGGGACTTGTATTTACCCGCAGCTTTATTCGCTTACAGGGAGGTACCCCATCACTCAACAGGTTTTGCTCCAGCCGACGACCGATCAAGGGACCACTGGAGGCGTTACTTCGAACGTGGACTGATAATACTACAGATGATACAGTCGTGACTGCATCTACATATGTTGCCGAGTTGAAAAATCGTTTACAACACAGTTGGAAACAAGCGAATGTCAATCTACGTCAAGCCAGACGAAGAATTGCTCGTAACTTCAACCGCAAGGCAAAGGATAGAGAGTTAGAGGTAGGAGAGAAGGTGATGTTGCTGCTTCCAACCAGTCAGAATAAGCTGCACATAGGATGGAGAGGACCTTATGTAGTGACGGAGAAGATCTCACGTACCAACTACAGAATCTCAGTCAAAGGCAAGATGAAAGTATTTCACATAAACCTCTTGAAGAAATATCACGAAAGACCCTCAACCACCGAACCTGCACATCTGATGGCCATGAGTGTGGCTACTGAAGTCGAAGAAGGATCAACAATGGGAGTCGAGTGCCAACTGCAAGCCAAAGAGACCTTTAAGGATGTGGAAATCAATCCCAACTTAACAAAGGATCAGCAAAAGCAGATTAGGGAACTTATGGCAAAATATGCAGAAGTACTTACTGATAAGCCAGGAAGAACTGATTTGGAGGAATTTGACATGAAGTTAAATGACACAGTGCCTGTGCGAGTCAAGACTTACCCAGTTCCTTATGCAAAGCAAAAGACTTTAGAGGAAGAAATACAAATAGCTGCTCACCGCAGGGATAATCTCACCATCTGAATCACCTTACAGTGCTAGCGTCGTCTTATTGAGAAAGCCAAGTGGAGAACATAGATTGTGCATCGATTATCGACAGCTCAATGCTATAACTGAATTCCAAGCAGAACCTCTGCCTGATCAGAATAAACTCTTCACAGCACTCAACCGAGCTAAGTACTTTACTAGGATTGATCTCAGTAAGGGATATTACCAGATTCCTGTAAAACCGGAAGTTAGACCATGGTTAGCTTTCAGCACGCCTGGAGGACACTATGAGTTCAACGTTCTTCCATTCGGATTAAGTAATGCTCCAAGCGTCTTTACACGTATGATGAGAAAATTACTTGACCCACTACAGCATCCAGACATCAGTCAATTCATGGATGACATCCTGAACGCCACTGAAACATTTGAAGAGCATGTAGAAACCCTGCATCTTTTGTTCAGGCGCCTCAGAGAAACTGGATTGACGGCTAGACCAAAGAAGTGTCAGATAGGATTCCAAGAATTGGACTTTCTAGGTCATAAGATATCTCATGGACTGATAACTCCACAAGAGGGAAATGTGGACAAACTCCAGAGAGCACCTCGTCCAAAAACAAAGAAGGATGTAAGATCATTTGTATCCTTATGTGGATTCTATCAAAAATACATCAAGGACTTCAATACTCTGTCATCACCTTTAACGGATCTTACCAAAAAGGGGAAACCAGAGAAAGTCACTTGGTCAGCTGACTGTGAGAGAGCTTTCACAGCACTAAAGCAGGCATTAACTGTTCATCCAGTCTTACATCTACCAGACCTCGACCAACCATTCGTGCTGCGCACCGATGCCAGTAACATAGGAATTGGGGCAACGCTGTTGCAGAGAAAGGGAGATGTACCATCAGAGCTATTCCCTGTAGCCTATGCTAGCAGGAAATTGAATGCAGCAGAGAGAAATTACAGTACTATCGAGAGAGAATGTCTTGCGCTCGTATGGAGTGTACAGAAATTTCAAGCATACCTATATGGCAAACATTTCACAGTGCAATGTGACCATCAACCACCCATGTTTCTAGCAGCATCTAAGACTCTGAATGCCCGACTTATGAGGTGGTCGCTGCTTCTTCAACCTTACTCGTTCCACGTTGAGTATGTTCCTGGGAAAATGAATGTGGGAGCGGACTTCCTGAGTCGACACCCAGTGCCTGATGAACCAGGTCAATCAGACGCAGAAGAGAATATAAGGGAGGAAAAATGGGATCAGCTTGATAACTGAAAATGTTGGAAACATAGTTCCATACCATAGAACAATCTGGAGTGGGGCCATGTGGCATAACGCTAACCACCATTATTCATTTACCAAAACATGCCGCAAGAAGAGGAAACAACATTAAAAGAAATTGACTTCACAACCGCAAACGGAGACTAGGACTTAAAACTTAACATCGAAACTGGAACTGCATAAGTGACAGATGACGTGGATTCTTAGAAAGATTTCATCAGACAAAGCTCGGAATTCCATTGGACGAAATAGACATGTGACCCGCTTTCGCGCCAACGCCGGATTTGCATATGTTAATATTTCATCAGATCTGGTAAGCCCGCACTTTTTCCTGCAACCAGCCTTATGAACAGATGTGAGAAGCTGGTGTGACCAAATTTTCAAACATGGAATTGCGGGGTGTCTAGATCTGAGGTAAGCTTGTGATTCCCGAGATTAGACTAAGAACCCGATGTATCAAGTATCAAGTAATGGTAACCCGTGTTTGTGATGTCAATTGAAATGTATTATTATTAATTAAAACCTCTGAAATGTAAAAATGCTCGACTGTAGATTCTAACGACGCAGAGCCGTTCCCAGGCAAAATGACTCTCCAATACTCTCTTCGATGAAACTGCAATCTCTGATATTCTTAGAGATAATTATTAACTTTAAGAAGTGCATTATACTACTACCTTCTATTCTAAACAACTGTGAGAAGTGATGATTCGAAAGCAATCTGGTGCATTTTGTCAGAAACATTGTTAAAGATGCTATCACTACCTACAGCTGAAATGACAGTTCGTGTACTAGAATAAGTGCCTTGTTCTAAAACAGACTTATCTATGCCTATTTACAATCTAGAAAGCTGAAAGAGAAATCAATCTTTCCTTTCTCCTTCATCTATTGAATCAATAGGGTTTGACGAAATAAATATTTATATTTATGTCAAATTTTAATTAGATAAGAGCACTTATGAACTGCATTGCATCAGAAGAGTTGTGCTTCGTGGAACTCCATCACACGAAGTGAACTTAACTCATTACTCAACATAACTTAAAACACAACACCACTCAACACCACTCATCACCACACAACCCAACACTCAACATCACAACAACAGATAATGGGAGAGAGTTATTAGACACAAGAAGAAGAAGAAGAAGTTAATTGGGAAAACACAGAGAATTATTTATACACGCGATAAACACCATTGAGTGGAAGAAATGTTATAAATGTATGTCATTTATTTACATGCATCTTGACACCTTCTCACTCTTGTCACTGTCTTACTGTACACGTTCACTGACCCCAGGTCAAATGAGAACTTACATACAGCAGGAACAAGTTGATACAAGGCGTACACAGTGTGATAAACTCTGACCACCCCAAATTAACCCAACACTAGCTTAGAGAAAAAAGGAGGGGAGGGGAACTAGTTCCTAATTCAGGAATTTAGATTTCTTCCGACCTACTTCTAGAATATTGTATTGGTAGGAATGTATATATTTATGTGAATATTCATCAGTGATTCTTGGTGGCTACATACCAACAACCACCCAACACATCAGCAAACTAACCACCTAAATCAGACCTGACAGAGGGAAGCCGAGAGAAAGAGATGAACCACAAGTGAGATGGAGGATGACTTGGCCATGAGCAGAGTATGGGGAGGCCTTCAGAGGAGCTATACGGGCAGACCTGAAGTGGATCCATCAGTCAATGGACCCTGGCTTACCTAATCTTCCAGTCACCAGGTTACCTTTCTAATGGGTATACACCACACCCAATTTCAGGAAACTGATATTTAATTGTTGAATTACCATCACACTTAATATGTACAACATCAAAATGTTTACTATGTTTCACACTTGTTGACATCTCATGTACTGATGCTTGTTTCTTGATGGTCTGTGTAACTGGTCCAATATGCAACTTTTCTAATGTATTTTGTGTAAATCACAATAGAGATGTATGTACTGACCAGAAGGCTCAGGCCCAGTCAATAAATGATTAACATGAATTGACCTTCTGTTAATTTATCAGTTCAAACCTATCTGTGAGTCAACAACTTCTTTGTACATCATGTTGTCAGAATCTAATGTGATTGATTATGTGTTTGATTGTTTAACAATAAATCCACTCATAATGACTTACTAAAATGGGGGAGAGAAGACTCTAGATCTATCAACTGCTCAACATCCATGTTTTCTTCATCTAAATCAGGCTGAAAAAATTCTCCACACTTTCCTCAGACTTGATAACCAATAAAAGGGGGCTCCAGAGCTAAAGAATCCTTGGAGAAGGGGCAGAATCCCAGTTAGTAATCATTATTCTCACCAGGGCCATAATCTATATCTCCTAGACATACGTAATAGAACGAGGCCTGCAGATAACTCAAGGTTCATATTCTGGGGTTATTGAAGATAGAAGAGGATGGGGCTCTACTTCTTTTGTTAGAAATGGGGCATGCACTACAGTGATCTCCCACTCCCTTCAAAAATATATGACACATGCCAAAGAAAAATGTTGACTGTCTGCGTCAAATGACTCTAATCAGTATACGATCTTCATTTGTTTCTTGAAGGACTTGTTCATTGGTTTTTCTTTTTGTCCATGGTATTCTTTGCATTTTCCTCAGAAACCACATTTCTACAGCCATCAGATGTTTTTCAGTTTGTCTGCTTATTGTCCACTCTGCACATCCATAAAAAAGTACAGGTTCTATGTAACACTTCAACACTCTTTTTTTCCCTCTCGTTTCAGTTGATGTCTTTTTATTAGTCAGTTTGTTTTTCATCTTGCAAAAGGCTACCTTCGCAATGGCAATTCTTGTTCTTATCTCTTCAAGGCATCTCCCATCAGATGTTATGACTGTTCCGAGATAACTGTACCGATTCACTTTGTTTAAGAATACGCCCATTTACTTGTATATTACATTGTGTTATTTCCTTCTTCCCAGTGACGACCATAATCTGTCTTCTTACTATTCAAGTCTAACAATACTTGTTCACTGCGTTCACATTTTGTCTGTCTGTTTGCCTGTCTGTTACTTTGTCTGTCTGTTACTTTGTCTGTCTGTCATTATATAAATATATAAATCATACACTTTTTGTCCGTCCGTCCGTCCGTCCGTCCATCCGTCCATCGACCCACCCATCGACCCACCAATCGACCCAGCCACCCACAGACAAACCAGCCACCCACAGACAAACCAGACACCCACAGACAAACCAGCCACCCACCCACAGACAAACCAGCCACCCACTGACAAACCAGCCACCCACAGACAATCCAGCCACCCACAAACAAACCAGCCACCCACAGACACACCCGTCACCCACAGACAAACCATCCACCTATCTACTGACCCAGCCATCGACACAGCCACCCACTGACAAACCAGCCAGTCTAGAGAACTGAGCAAACACACCGAGCACTGACCGCGCTGTCCAGTCCCAAGGCCAGCAGCATGAAGAAGAACAGGATGGCCCAGAACATGGAGCCGGGTAGTGTAGCGATGGCCTCGGGGTAGACGATGAACACCAGACCTGGCCCTGGGGGAATAAACACAGCAGTCAGCAGACACAACATGTGCGGGTGTGTGTGTGCGCGCGCGCTATAAATCATCGCTGATAAAGGAATTGGCAGCAAACATGTTACACAGGGCTAATCACAGTGGAGAAGAAGGAACTGGACACTCAAACTTGGTAGGTCATACCGGCTGCTGGACCAACTTTACCAGGTTAGCTATTTCATAAAATAGCACTAAGATGTCAATAATAGCCAGCTCAAGACAATGGGACAACCTCAAGGACAAAATTAGGAACACCACCACCACCACCACCATTCAACAACAACAACAACAACAACATCATTAAAGGCACATTGACTGTCACAATACATGGCACAGGAGCTGCAAGATCCAGAGATTACCCGGGGGATGAGGCGAGAAACATGTCCGTCCCAAGTAACCGTAGGCGGTGATGATGATGATGATGATGATGATGATGATGGTGATAGTTTGATGTAGAGGCATATACAGACAATATTCAGTAAAACTGAGGCACGTACAACAGCCGAGAGGACACAGAGCAGGCGGCACTCACCCTCGGTGGCCACCTTGTCGATGTCCTTCTGTGTCCTCAAGGACATGTAACCCAGGTAGGAGAAGATGACCACCCCACTGAACAAGCTCGTGAACGAGTTGACAGCTATCGTCACTATACAGTCCCTGGGGAAAACAAGTGGTACACTATACAGTCCCTGGGGAAAACAAGTGGTACACTATACAGTCCCTGGGGAAAACAAGTGGTACACTATACAGTCCCTGGGGAAAACAAGTGGTACACTATACAGTCCCTGGGGAAAACAAGTGGTACACTATACAGTCCCTGGGGAAAACAAGTGGTACACTATACAGTCCCTGGGGAAAACAAGTGGTACACTATAAATTCTCTGGGGAAAACAATTGGTACACTATAAATTCACTGAGGAAAACAATTGGTATACTATAAATTCTCTGGGGAAAACAATTCGCATACTATATATTCTCTGGGGAAAACAATTGGTATAATATATATTCTCTGAGGAAACAATTGGTACACTATACAATCTCTGGGGAAAACAATTGGTATACTATATATTCTCTGGAGAAAACAATTGATACATACTATACAGTCCTTGGGGAAAACAATTGGTACACTATAAGTCTCTGGCTAAAACAATTGATACATTATAAGTCTCTGGAGAGAGAAAAAACCAATTGGTATACTATGCAGTCTCTAGGGAAAACAAATGGTACGCTATAAGTCCATGGGGAAAACAATTGGTACACTATACAGTCGCTGAGGAAAACAATTGGTACACTATACAGTCGCTGAGGAAAACAATTGGTACATTATAAGTCTCTTTGGAAAACAATTTGTATACTATATAGTCTCTGGGCAAAACAATTGGTACAATGTACAGTATCTTGGGAAAACAATTATTACTGTGGGCGTTGGGGAAAACAGTGGCGACGAGAACTCCCTTGTAAAACAATGGTCACCATATTGTAAACCTGTACAATATACAGTCTCTGGAGCAACAATCTGTACAATATACAGTGGGAGTCTCCGTGGCTATGTAGTCAAGCCATTTGACTCGGGCTCCGAAGGTTGTGGGTTCGATTCCGGGCCGCGTCCTGCGGTTCACGAGACAAATTTTTCGGAGACACCTGTGGGTCGTCGCTAGAACTACGGAGTTCGTGCTTTGTGCGACGCTTTCCGCGTTGTGGAAAGAGAGCGAGCCATATGGGATAAAACCCGGTGCAATGAAGTAGCCTGTCGACTTTTAAGCGACTTTAAGCGACAATATACAGTACCTGGAGAAGCAATCTGTACAATTTACAGTCTCTGGGGAAACGATCGGTACAATATACAGTCTCTGGGGAAACAATCGGTACACTATAGTCCCTGGGGAAACAATCGGTACAATATGTTCTTGGGAAAAAAAATCGTACCTATAAGTAACTAGAGAAAAAGTTCGCCACTATATAGTCATTAGGAAAATCAATCGTCACTCTACAGTCACTAGGGAAAACAATCGCCACTATTTAGTCACTAGGGAAAACAATCGCCACTATATAGTCACTAGGGAAAACAATCGTCACTATATAGTCACTAGGGAAAACAATCGACATTATGCAGTCATTGTTGAAAACAACTGTCTCTATAATTAACTGGGTAACACATTCTTCACTATACAGGTGTATGCAAATGATGATTGACCGTT